>JAGDYQ010000339.1:17500-525000 GCA_021962125.1 Bulinus truncatus | reverse complement strand
ATCTCACACGAAACAAATTTTTGACTGAATTAATTCCCATGTCTACCTCTTTTTTTTTTATATTTCCGTGTAGAATATTGTTTAGATGTGTAGACACCCCCCACCTACCCCTCTCTCTTATCTAGCCCAATACACCACATCCATATCCCCCTTCCACCCTCCCCCCAAACCGCACACACCGCTATCCTTTCACGCTTCCCCCTCTTCATCAAATATACCATTTGTTCTTTTTGATATAAAAGGTAACCCAATCTTTTAAAGCGTTGAGAGATTGGGGGGGGGTGTCTCTTACCTGTGATTTTTTTTTCTTTTTGGGGGTAGAAGGGGAGGGGAAAGGGGGGGGGGGGAGGAAGGAGAGATGGGCTGGACCCCCACAAAAATGTACATTTAATTTAAATTGTAATGACATCAAAACGTCTTATCTGGATGCCTGTGTCCAGTGGGCTGTAACCGGGGAATGTCATAGTTTAATTATAATTCTCGCCAGTTCGTCTCGGAGTTCTGTAATTCCCCCCCCCTTTCCCCGCTCTCCCCATTCTTACCCTGCGGGATTGGGGGTCGGGGGGGGGTCGGGGATGGGTTGGTTAGGAAGGGGAGGGAGGGGGGACTACTTTGTGGATGGGATGGCACACATAGACATTGCGGTGTGTGTGTGTGTGTTTGCTGTCGTTGTGTTTACCCCTCACTGACTTAGAGAAAGAGCGTAGGGTGCAGGGGGGGGTGGGGGCATGTTGTCACGATGTTCAAATGTGACACCCATCTTGGGTTCTCGTGTGACTTTTTGCACTGTTACAGACGGACGGGACATAAGCAGATGGAAGACCGAGATTGTCCTCAGGTGGTGGTGGTACATTGTGATGTTATTTCATTTTAGTAAACATGTTGTTTTGTTTTTGTGCATATATAGTACTGCAATTGGCAGGCAATAGGTATTGCACAATACATGTGTAGAGTACCGCAATAGCAGGCGATAGGTATTGCACAGTACATGTGTAGAGTACCGCAATAGCAGGCAATAGGTATTGCACAGTACATGTGTAGAGTACCGCAATAGCAGGCGATAGGTATTGCACAGTACATGTGTAGAGTACCGCAATTGACAGGCAATAGGTATTGCACAGTACATGTGTAAAGTACTGTGCAAAAAAGACAATATACTGGGATACAAATGACATCTCTGCTTGGGCATAGAGTATACAGCACTGTATAAGTGTAATGTACATCGCTCAACAGGTATAAAATACAGCAAAGGTATATATATATATATATATATATATATATATATATATATATACCTTGCCACGGTAGGGCATGAATTAAAACGCCGACAGATATAAACAATAGATGTATACAATTCAACTCACACTTTACATTGAAATAGTTCAGCACTTTACGGGTACTTTTAAAACACGTCACATCACCATTGATGAACACAGTAGTATGGGTGTTTAATACAACACAATACGGGTGTGTAATAGATCACAATACGGGTGTGTAATAGAACACAATACAAGTGTGTAATACAACACAATACGGGTGTGTAATACAACACAATACGGGTGTGTAATACAACACAATACGGGTGTTTAATAGAACACAATACGGGTGTGCAATATTTGACACTTTCTTTTATGGCGTGAGTATTGTTTAGGCCCGTGTTTCGAATGAAATTCGTCCCATTCCCAAAATGTCCGCTGTAAGGGAGGGGTCTAATACACCTGACCTGTAATTTACTTTCACTACATCTTACTCTCACAGGATAACAAATATAGCAATAAACATTTTTTTTTTTCAGTTTGTATAAGTCTTTCAGTATTTTTAGACGATACATCCCATAATTTTGTCAAGTTTGTGGAAATGCATCAACCGTCATTTATCAAAATAAAGTTTGAAAGAAATATTCTTTCTTTTTTTTTTTCGTACCCCTCCCCCTTCCCCTCCACCACCGCCATTTCCCCTTACACCAGCCCCACCCCAACCCCTTCAGACATTTGGAAAAAAAGAAGATAAATCTAAAATATTTTGTGTGTGCTGTAATCATTTCCAAACCCCAGAACTTGTAACGCCTCAAGACTGGTGGGGGTTGGGGGGTGAAATACCATCGTACAAGACTGACACAGTACTTGCAGACGGCGCCTACCGGTTTTTGTATTGATGTAAGCACTCGACTGATCCTCAGTCTCCCTACCAATTTTTCATCTGTCTTCCTTCATTTCTCCATTAATTTTCTAGCTGCCTCATTACATCCAGTCGTATCACCATCCTCCCATCACCTCTCTCTTTCTCTCTCTCTCCTAACACCCAGCAACCATGTCCATCCCCCACCTCCCCAACCGCCATCTTCTATTCCTTCCCCTTCAACCCCCTGTTCCCACTCACACAAACCCTCAAATTCCTTTCTTCTATCTCCCGCGGAGAGACAAACAGTATGTGTGAAAACGAGGTCCAACTCATTTATTTTCATTGTACTCTGGAAACAGAAGCGAATCTTCTCCCCTTCTTCTCTCCCTACCACCTCTCTCTCTCTCTCTCTCTCTCTCTCTCTCTCTCTCTCTCTCTCTGGCCCCTCCCTTTTTTTTTAGTGTTCTCTCTTTTTTTTTCTCTCCTAAACTTCTCTCTGCGTCTCTCCATTCCTTCTCTTTTGACGCTTCACCAGGGGGGCTGAAAGACAAACACACATAAGAGATGCAAGGGGAAGCTACCGTAGGCTAGAATTAAACTATATTTCGTCATTATGTCCCTTCGATAAAGAAAATCTTCACTCACTTTTTTTCTTTTTTTTTTTGTTTTCATGAAGGGAACAAAAAAAAAAACAAATTACTGAAATAAAACATTTTTTTATGGTCCATATTCGCCAATGTTTACATTCGGACATAATAAATAAAAATAAAAACACATTTCATATGATTGTGCGTTCATTTCAAATTTCATGCCCAACCCTCCCCCCCTCCCCCATCCCGATTCTGTTTCTCATTTTGTTTTTTCTCTTCTTCGTTATAATAATGGCATCGATGAAAATGATCCTCAGGTTCCACTTTAGATTTTAGACTTCCAGCTCAGTTTTTGAAGGTCATTATCCAAGTGACCTTTTGAAACATTTTCGTGTCACAATTGTAGTTTTCGCTAGGAGGGGGGTGGGGGGGGGGAATGAGGTTCGGGGGAAACGAAAAAGAAGAGAGTTATCTCTGTGTACATCGCACCCTGCTCCCGTTATTTTCTGGATTTTTTTTTTGTTGGGTTTTTCCCCCCGAAATTCCAGTTGTAAATGTAGCAAAAGAGTTTTTTTTTGTATGTTTACTAATGTAGGTGTCATTCTCTATCTTTGTTGTGGGATGTAATTTATGACATATTTAGACCAGCCATGGGCATTGTTGGTACTAGACACGACATTATTACTGCGCCATGGACTTGTAATGGTCAAAATATGACTTTTCTTGCGTACTGCGCCATGGACTTGTAATGGTCAAAATATGACTTTTCTTGCGTACTGCGCCATGGACTTGTAATGGTCAAAATATGACTTTCTTGCGTACTGCGCCATGGACTTGTAATGGTCAAAATATGACTTTCTTGCGTACTGCGCCATGGACTTTTAATGGTCAAAATATGACTTTTCTTGCGTATTGTGCCATGGACTTTTAATGGTCAAAATATGACTTTCTTGCGTACTACGCCATGGACTTATAATGGTCAAAATATGACTTTCTTGCGTGTTGTGTAGGGCGACCTTGATCGATATAAAAATGACCACTTTTTAAAAAAATTGAAAATGACCACTTTTTTTTTTTAAAAATTGAGAATTTCCATTTTATCCAGGGAAAAGAAAACCCACAACAGTAAATTGTAAATGTCATCAGATAAATTACTGCATAAGAATTCAGACATTGCACTTAACTAATTATCATGTCATTCTCGGCAAGAAAAGTCATAAATTTATATTTAGATATTCGATACTCCATTACAGAGTCGTCTAATTAAGACATTCGATACCAAAGGTCATATAATTATTTCGTTCGATACTACACACATTAATTATTTTTTTTTAGATTTTGGATACTAACGACTTTGGTGCCTTTGTCCTGACTTTACTAGCCCCCCTCCCCCCAACGTCCTGATTGACAGAAACTAACCTCTCACTCCAAACAATCCTCTTGAAAAATAAATAATAGTCTAAGGGTGACCTAATTATTTCACCAGGGTGACCTAATTATTTCATCCTCATGTTATGTTATGTTATGTTATCAACGCCAGGTGATGGTTATCCACCCCCCACCCCCACCCTCCAACCCACACATACACAGCATTCGCCGCTCCTCACTCCGCCATTTTGTTTTCAGTGACCTAGTACACGTCTGGTGCTGGTGAGCTGATGACCTTTTTAACGAGGTCAGGAATTTTTTTTTCTTCTTCTTCTCGTTTCGTTCTTTTGTTCCACTACCGCACACAAGAAAAGGAGGAAAAAAATCTGAATACCGGACAATAGAGTGTGGAATTGTTTTCTTCTTTTTTGTGTTCCTTCTGATTTCATCCAGCCCCCCCCCCCCCCCTTTTTTTTATTTTCTAAATTTTCCCACGCCAGTAGCCACCTGTGTCTTAAAGAGTTAGGGTTCAATTCGTTATTTAAATCGTACTTAATCTGGTATTCAAAATTAATTCAAAATTAATGGATTCATGATCAAATTATCCCGAGATTACATAGAATAAAAAAAAATATATTGTTCAGAACTCTTTAAAGAAATTTCAACCTCAAAAATAAAAAATAAAAAAAAACAAAAAGGAGGCATAAATTGGGCTATTGGGGCGAGTGGGCGGCATCTGCCGTACTTGAGTAGGTTTGGGGGCCTTTTCGCCCAACTAATCCTAGTAGTTACGCCACTGCTTTCAGAAAAAGTTTTTCTTTCTCACACCGACCATAATTATTGCGTGGTCAAATAACAAACAGAAACACAAATGGCCAGCCCTGGATTTTTATATCACAGCCAATCAGACTATAACCGATCCACCGACACCCACCTCGTGAGCTATCCACATCCACCGAAACCCACCTCGTGAGCTATCCACAACCACACGACACCCACCTCGAGAGCTATCCACATCCACCCGACAACCACCTCGTGAGCTATCCACACCCACCCGACACCCACCTCGTGAGCTATCCACATCCACCGAAACCCACCTCGTGAGCTATCCACAACCACACGACACCCACCTCGTGAGCTATCCACAACCACACGACACCCACCTCGTGAGCTATCCACATCCACCCGACACCCACCTCGTGAGCTATCCACACCCACCCGACACCCACCTCGTGAGCTATCCACAACCACCGACACCCACCTCGTGAGCTATCCACATCCACCGGCACCGACCTCGGTAACCTATCCACATCCTCCGATGTTTTCTTGTATCAACATCATTTTTTTTTTGTTGTTGTTGTTCTGTGCAGTGTTAATCCAAGTGAAGACAACCTGCCGTAATTGGGGTCGGTCGGACAACGATTTATCTGGATTTACAAAAACAGCAAAAAAATAAAAAAACCAACTTATAATTTTTGTTGCAATGACTAGTGAGAGTCTGAACGGCGAGTGAGAGAGAGAGAGAGTGAGAGAGAGAACACTCTCTGAATTACACGAGTATTTGGCTGTATCTTCTTGGGGCATATCTCATCTTTTTTATATATATAAATATAAAGGAACGCTAAATGCAATGGGGTTGGATGGGAGAGAAAATGAGAAAATGCAGATTCGCTGTCTTTTGTTGGATGCTAATGGGTTTAATATGCTGACAGCGTATATGACTCAGTCATGCGCGGTGCATACGCAAACACTTGAGGTTATTAAAACGCGAGGATTATCGGGTTAGCGCAGCAAAGCATATCTCGCGACGTCGATATTGTTGCTGTCTTTGCTTTCTTCCCTTCAATTGCAATTACATCTGATGTAATTACGAGAGGGGGGGGGATCACTCATAATCCAGTGTTTTGATGAGGCCCCCCAAAAAATCTCGAGGCTTGGTCGAGTGAAAGTCGCGACATCGCCACTTCTTGCCGAGCATGATTCCTGCCGGTGATGATGAACGCATTTCTTTTTTGATAATATTTTTTGAGGAGGTGCCTAGAATATTTCTCACGTGTGATTGGCCGTCAGTTATGCTGTTTGCATAACATCTAAAAAAAAAATCATAAACAGCTTAATTTGGATTAACGGCAATATCCCTCGCGTCAATCTCGTCATCTGGCTGAAATTATGTCACGTGTTGTTGATAATCCCAATTACCATAACAATCATGTGTGATAAATCTCAGGGCACTCACCCTATGATCTGATCGAATTTGTGCAATTTTTAGGATTTGTATGGAACAACGAAATTTTTTTTTGCTATGAATGCATTATTCCACACTTAGCAATAAAAGGGAGATAATTAGTAATAATAACTTTCTTTTTTAATTTAATTTATATTTTCATCATGATTTTTTTTATACTCGCTAGAACTGTTGGAAAAACAAACCAAAATAAACATTTCATTTTTTTACAATGGTGAACTTTTTAAAAAATTCATTTAAGTTTATTTTTTTTTCAATCAAATGATTTACAGTCAAGTTGAGCAGAGTAACTGTTCGTGAGCAAGCACCTCTTCCACCCCCCCCCCCTCCAACCTACGCACAGTAGCGGGCGCGCGAGACCGATGTCGCAGTGTCATCTGATAGCGAACGTCCTTCCTCTAGTACCCCCCTCCCAGCCACCCTCACACGCGGCCACACTGCCAGTAGCCGCCAAACTTTGAGGAGTTCTGCTGCCACGGGGGGCAACAACAGCAACAGCAGCAGCAGACGAGATGTGGCTTTGTGTGCGCGGGCGAGTAAAACGCCTTTATTGTAATATGGACCTTCCAGGCAGAGAGTTGTAAGAGTTTGGAGGGGGGGGGTTAGCTGTGTGGAGGGTGTATCTGTGTGTATGGAGGGGGGCGTGTTAGTGGAGTGTTAAAAAAAAAGAGGAAAGGATGCACATTTCTACAAGAAGCAACAGGCCCCGGGTGGGGGGAGTACGGAGGGAAAAGGGGGGGAGGAAGGTGGTAGAGACTGGATCAACCCCTCTCCGTCCAAATGTCAACATTCGAATCTAAATCTCCCCTAACCCCCCCCCCCCTTTGCATGTGTGTGTGTGTGTGTGTGTGTTTGTCCAAATCTTCTGTCTTCTGACCCGTCTCTGTAAGTTTTTTTTTCTTAATATTCCCTTACCACCCCCCCCCCCCTGGTCTTTTCCCATCTCCCTGGGTGCGACCTGTTTTCTTTTAATGCGTTCATCGAAAGACCATATGCTCTATTTACCCATCACGTTAGTTGTTGTTGTTGTTGTTTGTTAATCTGTTGGTGTGAACATACAGTGACTGTCTTATAATGAACAAAAATGTGGTTTTTTTTTTTTACAAATGTGGAAAATCCCCCACCCCACCTCTCCTCCCACCCCCCCCCCCTGTACTCATACAAAAAAAAAACATCAACAAACAAACGATGTATACATGTCTGTAATTAAATACAAACCGGTTTAACATTTTATGATGACGTTATTTGATATTTTTTTTCTTTCTTCAAACACTCACACAAAATTAATAGAAAAGGTGCTTTGTCCACAAATGTACTGAAGACGACGCACAGCACCGTAGGAGCGAACTATTTTTGTTTATTTTACGTCTGACGCAAACATACTTTTGAACAAATTTTCATACGCGATTATGTCACATCACCCCTCTCCTTCCCATTTACCCGCCTTTTTTTTTTTAAAACAAAAAGTGATGTTTCACCCGTAAAAAAAAACTGCTCACTGTGTGTCTTTGTATATCTGCACATAAAACTGTTTCCACATACCAACGCCCTACACACACACACACCCATTCGCCCCTTTACCCCCACCCCCCCTACTCCCAGCACACACACACACATGTAATTAGATTAGATTAGGATTAATCGTCTGGCACCGTTCTAATTACCTTGGCAAAGATGGCGCTGGAGATTTCGGGGGGAAAAAAAAAGAGCTGTACCCCGAGAGTCTTGAAAAAAAACTTATCGTCTGGTCTTATCTCTGGCCAGGGTGTGGTGATGGTGGGGGGAGGGGGTGCGACATACGCCACGTCTGGGAACTGCTCGTAATTAGGCAGGAGCTAACGAACATCTCGAAGTAAAATGAGGTCTTGATAAAACAAAAACAACATCGCATACATGTTTCTATAACAGTGGCAGAGGTTAAAGTTATGTGTGAGCAGGGTTGACTTACATTACAACTGAACACCGTGGAGTGTGTAGTGTTGACTTACATTACAACTGAACACCGTGGAGTGTTTAGTGTTGACTTACATTACAACTGAACACCGTGGAGTGTTTAGTGTTGACTTACATTACAACTGAACACCGTGGAGTGTTTAGTGTTGACTTGCATTACAGCTGAACACCGTGGAATGTTTAGTGTTGACTTACATTACAGCTGAACACCATGGAGTGTTTAGTGCAGGCTTTTATAAACTAAGATTTGATGTTTTTAGTAAGTATTGAATGGATCGTCTTATAGGTGTCTTCTTCTCTGTCTCTCTCTCTCTCTCCCTCTCTCTCCCTCTCTCACACTCTCCTCTCTTTCTCTCACTCCTCTCCATCACACTCTCTTCTCTCTCGATACCCTCCCGGCTCTCTCTCACACACTCTTCCTCTCTCACACTCTCCTCTCTTTCTCACACCTCTCCATCATACTCTACTCTCTCTCTCTCTCTCATACACTCTTCCTCTATCACACTCTCTTCTCTCTCCCTCTCTCTCTTTCTCTCTCTCTCTCTCTAACTCATGCACACAAATCATTTATAAGCACCATTTTAAATTCAGTTGAGTATCGACTAAAAATTTTCTTGCTCATGATTATCCGGACACTGCGCTATCCGGTCAAGGTGAAAAAAATGAACAAAAATTGAATAAAAACACATGCAAAAAAAAATATTTTGGTAATTTTTTCTCTGCGACTGACCGCAAGACAACTTCCGAATTTCTTAATGCTACTACAGTCTTACTGAAATGTTGCTAGATTGTTGAATTGAAAAAAAAAACATAATATAGAAGGAAAAAGGGGGGAGGGGGGTAATACTAACTTAGTTTACTGGAAAGGACGAGTTGTTAAAAGCACACAATTGGACACAATGAAATCTTCACACAACAAATGAGTACATTAATTTGGTGGGTACAAGGGGGAGGGGTAGGGGGGGTCTGACCATCCCCATGTGTGTGTGTGTGTGTGTGTTTACACTGTACATTTTTTTGTGCCGCTTGTTGTGTGGCTGGAAGCGGTGAACTTTCTTTAGACGGTGGGGATGAACTCGTTTCTACTTTTACTGTGTCTGCTGTGAAAATCAGCGGAAGGGGGGTGGAATGGGGGTGGGGTGTGAGGGAGGCTGAATAGATCGATACTTCATTAAAGTAAAGCTTGTGTCCAACACTGACCTCCTTAGTTAAACCATTGACCTGAAGACTTTAAGAAATCGATTATTTTTTTTTGGCCTCAATAGAAGAAAATATCGATCCGTTGATATCGTTTTGGCCCTGGCGGACAGTCGATGCTTTATTTGGCAAGACGACTACCCTGCCGACCAATGTGCTCATTGTCCAGCCCACGCAGTTCTCCATTTTCTGCTTTTTATAATTCTGACCATTTTTTATTATTATAATTTTTTTTTTATATATTTTTGCTCGTCTCTCAAGACTCATTTTTGTTTTTTTCTGGTGTGTTCATTTATAGTTATTGTCTGTCTACACTGTGTTTAAAATGGCTCTATCATCCACTTGTGAATCATGTATAAAGCCATCAATAGAACTATTGTCAAATTTCGAACACTTTGACCTTTCATCTGTGTGTGTGTGTGTATGTGTGTGTGTGTCCTTCTCTTAGGGTACATTAAACTATTACATTTCTATTAAAATCATGTATTTTTTTCTAGTGTGTATTTTTTCTAATGCTAAGATGTTGAAAGAATCTGTTTTTTTTTTTTTTTTTAATATAGGTCACCACTGCCTGCCGTTACATCTTCCTCCCCGTCCAAAAAAAAATACCCCCCCTCCCCTTTCTATCCTATCCAACCTCTCACAAACCACTGCGCGTGCAGGAATATTTCCCCCCTGTCACACACACACACACAAACAAGCACGCGCATCACAGATGGAACAATTTTGGCTTTTATTTAATCTGCCCCTGTGTGTCCCCATTCACCCCCACCACCATCTTTCGCTCTCTCCCCCTTCCACACACCCCCAGCTCGCCTCCGTTTGCACCCTCTAAGACCCACCCTCCTCCGCATACCCTGAGATCTTCACCCCCCCCGCCTCTTTTTTTGTTGTAAATTTCTCACTGAGTCACCCAATCTTAAAACATTTTTGTACATCACATTTTATTCTTTTTATTTTATTTCTGGTGCAACTAGGGGTTCCACTCTGTTCTTGGTTTTTTTTTACCCCCTCTTCTCTCTATTGAGAGTCAGACAGAGAGAGAGAGAGAGAGAGAGAGGGGGGGGGGAGAGAGAGAGTGGGGGAACTAGGGCTTTTTTTATAAAAAAAAAAACGAGCACGAGGGGAACCAGTAGCTACCGAGAAGAGGGCGAGGAGAGGGGGTTGGGTGGGTGGGTGGTCATTGACCAGTGACGACCTGTTGCATCTGCCCTCCAGACCAGCCGTTTCATCTGCAACCCCCCCCCCTCCTCTCTCACCCCTTCCATTACATGCGTCTTCTTCTTCCTTTTTTGTTGTGTTGTGTATGTGTTTTATAGATTCCTCCCCCACACCACACCCCCCCACTCCCTAAGCAGAAAATAAAAAGATGTGCCGTTTGATTTGAAAGTTTAAAAAAATGTTTCCATCTGGTTGAAAATTAAAAAAAAAACAACTAGAATAATAATATCATAGAGAGAGCAGTTTTAAGTGTGCGTTTGTGTGTGTGTGTGTGTGTGTGTGTGTGTGTCCCGTATCAAGATTTAACGTTTAAGACTTATCTTTTTATATATAACAGACATCTGGCCAGATGCAAGTGAGTTATTTTATTTTCTGTTGCATCACGTGTTTATGACGACAAATCACACAGAAATCCCATCTTTCTGATTATGTGAACTTATTTGTTTTTCACCCAACACTGTATAAATCTATCTTTCTGTATGTCGGTAATGTCTGTCTTCATTTTCATCTATTTATCTGTATATTTGTCTGGCTGTCAGCTTCATCAAACATGTTTTGATGAAACCGGAAGTTGCACCCATATGTAAAAGTGCATTTCTTTAACAAGTACTGTCCACTTAATTTATTTTCCTAAATATTACCGTTCACCTTCACTGCCCCCCTCCACCCCACCCCACGGCCTATCACCCCTCCCACGGGTCTGCCGTCTGGACTTTGTCAGACAAGAAATTAACTTTAGAATAGAACATCCCTACATACTGATCTATCCAGATAAAAATTAAATTACGTGGACATCTTGAAAAATCAAAACACCCTTCCCCCAGTTCATTCCCTATTGATATTTGCACCACTTGCCTCCCCCCCCCAGACTCCCGCCGTCAGTGATCAGCACCATTACACGGTCAGCTACCACCCAGCCAGCCCCTCTATCATCAACCACCACCACCACCACAGCAGCAAAAAAAGCTGTTAAAGATTTTATTTGTAAGACAATGGAGAGGTCCGGGAGATGTGTAGATGATACGAGCGATTTGATTGGCTTACTGCTGGGGCGGCCATGTTTTTTTTTTTCGTCTGCTCTGGGTCCCTCCCCCCCCCCCCCCTTTTGAGACGAGGACAGGAAAAAACCCAGGGGGGGGGGGGGGTATGGTAAGAAGCAATTCTTGAAGAAAACTGATGCTGCATTAGTTTCCCGATTCTGACTCCCCCCTCCCCCCTTTCCAGTCTACCCCTCCCCTTTCCACCATCTCTGGCTGTTTTCTAATGTAGTGTAATATTTTATGCATCTATCGTTGCACACACACATACACACACACACACACACACACGCGCGCGCGCACCAATGCTATGAGTCTATAACTATAACAATTAACTTTTACAATAATTTCAAACAAACAAACAAAAAAAAAAAGGAAGGTTTGGGAGGTGGTCCGAGGGGGGGGGGGGAGGGAAGAGGGATGGGGGAAGGGGAGAAGAGGTTGGATGAGATGGATGCAGCTAGAAATCTATATTGTAACAGCCCGCTGTCTGCTGTAACTATCAGCTCAGAATTTATAATTCTAACTGTTTGTTTAAATTGTCCCCTCCCGGTTTGGTTTAATTTTTTTTTTACTCGCTGTCTCTCTACTCTCTCTCTCTCTCTCTCTATATATATATATATATGTATATTTTTTAAATATGCTAAATTATAGACATGCTAGGACCAGGGGAAGGGAGGGGGATGCAACAGCCCTGATCGATAACTACGTCACGCGCGCGTCTCAGGCCCTGGCTAATAGATACTTTACCTCGGAACGGGGAAAGGAGGGGGGCGGGGGGGGGGAAGTGGGGCGGGGAATTATCTGCAGTTTTTTTTTTTGTTGTAATTTTCCCTGGCACGAGGATTGACTACGAGTTGGGGGGAAAAAAAACAACAACACACATATATGCATACACAAATACATACATACATACATACACACATACATGCATACACACACGCGCACACAGAATAACTTATAACATAATCTCGTTATACAATTTTTTTTTATGCATTTGATTCGCAATAGACAGATCTGTTGTTATAGATTTTAGATTATCTGTTTCACCCCCCCCCCCCAAACCTCCGGATCCTCTTTCTTTTAAACAAACATTGATCTAGTACCGACAAACGATCACAGAAAAATGTGTACCAGTATATATATATATATACATTCATAAATAAAATCAAAAGCTATATGCAGTAAGTAGTCTCCGAACACGTATTTATCTATGACTAATACTCTTTTTTTTTTATTTCACCGCGTGAAGTGTGTCCTCCTCACCTCCCAAGCTAATTTGCATATATTTACATAAGCTGTGCACACGGTGACGAAAGTATTTGACCCGTTTCATTGTACTTTTTTAAAAGTGAGTCATTTAATTTTTTTTTTTTTTACCGATCCCCTCGTACAGCCCCATAGTAATTTGTTTGAGGGTAAGAAGGGGGGGGGTCCTGTTTCATATATCACGAATATAAACTGGTCAATCTTTCCTGTGAGTGGCGGTGGTGGGGGATAATATGTGGTCATTTTTTGTATATGATCTTCTCGGGTGCATTTCTCCTTTGTTTGAAACAGTTCCAATTGACGCGTAACAGTTTTGTGACATGTCAGCGTGTAACACTTTTGTGACATGTCAACATGTCCGAACATATATGTTAACAGGCAAACTCAGCTGTTTAAAAAAAAAAAGTTCAGTTATTTTTGTTGATTATACCATTGTACGGACTCAGTAGTCCCGGGTCATCGAGAAAGTGACCATACAATCCCACAACGACCTACATATAAAACTCAGCTTCTGCATCGCCCATTTCCAGGTCAGCTCTTTATTATTATTATATTTTTTTTTTAAACTGTGACCTCATTTTCCCCGTCCTTTCCATTTTGCATTGATCTCAATTTCTGTCTGCCACATAATCATCAGTTGTTTTTTTTTTTAAATCCCACCAGCGCCCCCACACCCCCCTCTCTCTCTCTACCCCTCTTCCCTTTATACTCCCATCAATCTCCTCCATCCCATTCCCAACCACACCCACCCCCCCCCCACCCATCTCCCAAAATTGTACTCACCAGCTCTTACACCCTCCCCCCCCGCCCACCCCTTCCCAGTGACGTAAATCTAAGCTGACGGTGTGTGCACCGGCGGCGGAACGAAATATTTTAAGGGGGGGCAAGCCAAAATTCAAGGGGGGGGGGCGCCGCCCGCCCCCCCCCCTGAAAATTAAAGGAGGGGCAAGACAAAATATGACCGAAAGACATATTTTACCCCCTTAATTCTATAATAGAATATAGTAATTCTGTAGCAAGTATTTAATAGATATTATTAAAAAATAATATATTAAAAAAGATAAAAATGAACATTGAGCACTTCTGTCGTCAACTGATTAGTAATGTCAGTTTGTTTACAAATTTAATAGTGAAATTAGATCAGAAAATTACTGATAATTATCATGAATGATGATGAATATGAAACCGGAAACGGGAAAGTCAATAAACAAAAAGTAATTTATGAAAAGATAATAAATAATCGTTTTTTCTTTAAAAATTACATTTGCCGTCATTCGGTAGATGGCAATACTTCTCTATACTTATAAGACGCATTTGCTATCTGTCTATCTGTTCCCTTAAAACTCAAGATCCAGACAACCAAATAACGTGAAATTTGATACACGCAGTGGCGCAACCGGGGGGGGGGCAGGGGAGGGGGGCTTGAGCCACCCCCCGGGCCAAATCATCAATACATAATTTACGTTATAAAGTTACAAAAAAGACTGTCAGACTGTCTTTTTTCAATATGTGAGCCCCCCTTCCCCCCAGCATTTTTTGCTGGTTGCGCCACTGGGTACACGTACACAAAATTACATGGGGAATGTTCTTAAACAGGTTTCGTTCCATCTCAATGGGTACTTTAATTGTAATTAATTATTTTGGATATCAAAGACATGAAAATTGGCAAACTTTTACCCCGATTTCAGGTTTTACGAGCTTCTCTCCCACATAGCTAACTTACTATAAATATTATCGGTACGGGGAACGAAATATCACATTACTTACTACACTATTACATTCCATTCCTTCATCCATAGGAATTGTCATCTTTTGATACAGTCATGCCTAAAAGGGGGAGAGAGGGAGGGAAAGAGGGAGGGAGGGAAAGAGGGAGAGGAGCGAGAGGGAGGGAAAGAGGGAGGGAGGGGAGGGAGAGAGAGAGAGGAACTGCCAAAAATGTTGTGTATCACATTGCTTTAAGATAAATGTACCCTTTTATTGCAATTTGCATGCAAATAAACCCTTTTTTACGCGTCTTGTTTTAAATCTTAATTAAACGTCAAATTACGCTTCTTAAATAAACAGAAAACATTATTTTAAACCCGGGCAAAGCCGGGTACTTGCAACTAATTTTAAAATATGCCACAACAACTCTCAATAATGTGATTACTGTAAAATGTCAATTAATTATAATTTCTTTCAAATATTAAATTTAAGAAATAAATCAAATGAATAATGAAAATGAAAATGATACATATAAACTAAAATGAATTACAAAGTTAAAAAAGTTAAAATTTTAGGGGGGGCAGGCTGGAAATTCAAGGGGGGGGGGGCGCCGCCCCCCTTAAAAGTTTTAGGGGGGGCCGCTGCCCCCCCCTGACCCCCCTGCTCCGCCGCCAGTGGGTGTGTGACAGTTTTATTAGTTGTACGGACCAAAGTTTAACTAACTTGGGAGACCAAATTTAATGACTGGTTTTAAATTGTTTTGAATTGATGATTTGTGTATTTCTGTTGCAACTACAACTCTTGACCGCTATCATGTTCGGTTGTTTTCCTTTCCTTTGAACATTGTCAACGAAACCTTGCAGTCTATTTAAAAAAAATAATATTTTGGCATTGTTTGAAATAATAATAATACAATTAGAAAGCGGCGAAATAATATTAAAATATCCTTTCATATTTATTTGATGTGTAAGAAATTCTTCTCACTCTTGTGTGACTTGTGTAAGTTTAAAAAAATAACGTGATGATGACTTATACCAGTTATGTAAGTCATATGACTTGGACTTGGCTTTGAGGTCATCCCATTCATATGCCTGGTCAGTCAGATGATTTTGACCAGTCACTCAAGTAGCGTGACTTTAGCTCTAGCATCCACGTCTTAAGTCATTGAAATCGCCACGCTTTTTATTTACCAGCACACACACACACACACAAACATCATCCTTACACAGTGTCACGGATGAGTCGATAGCCTGCCAGTTACAGCTGCTCACCCACGACACACACGCACACACACAGATACATTAATTGATCATTACAACACAAAGGTTGACACACACTCGTCATAGATGGTACTCAACAAGATTTCACCACTCAACCACCTGAGTCCGTTGCGCGGGTGTCACTAACCCCCCACCCCCACAGGCGCGCCATTGAATCTTGCTACCACAACACTCCATCAAATCCCCATCATATCCCCATCATCTCGATGTTGTGACAGGCTTCACACCACCTACTATTTTGATCTAGCCAGCAATCCGCCGACCAGCAAACACCAACCCACCCACTCAATGAAAAGTCGGTATCTGGAAACAATTAAAACTGTTAGAATCTAAACACACTCCCAAATTCCTTGTTTCACCTTCCATCAAACCTTCCCGAGTGTTGCGGTTATGAAATCAAATCAATAATGTATCATTTCATTTTCTTAAAAGGTCAAGCATCAGCGGCATATTCTCAAAACCTTAAATTAAAAAAAAGTTTATATATAATCACTGCACCCCTCCCCCCAATCCCACCCACCACCCCCTCTTTGCAATTTCATCGCATTTTTTCCTGAATTCATCCTCCCCTCCTTCCCTTCCACTCTTTTCTCTCTTTGCTCCGCCCACTTTTAAATTATATATCTTTTATATTTCAGTAATGTACACACACACACACATACACACACACACACACACACACACACACACACATATATATATATATATATCCATCCATACTTACATGTATGTGTTGGTATCAACATCTACAGAAGTTTAAAATAACAATAAATAAATTGCAAGTCTACAGCGATAAAATTGGAATATTTTTAGAGGGTGTAACATTCTCTGTTAAAAAAAAAATAACAGCCACTTCACCAACCGAAATCATCAATTCCTCCACACACCCACCCACCCCTCCTCCCCAGTTGATTTATCCTCATTTTCCGAGCATGCCATCTTACCGCAGCACAATATAGACCAATCAGATGAAAGCATGACCCCCCCTTCCCCCCGCCACCCTATACACATCTCTCTCTCTCTCTCTCTCTCTCTCTCTCTCTCTCTCTCGTCTTCTTCTGCAATCAATTTTATTTATGACTTTTCTCCTTATATCTCAAATCTATCTGTCTGTCTGTGGCTCTCGCTTTCCCCTTTTCTTTCTGCATAGATTACAAATGAATAGAGAAATAAATGGATTATCACTGAAAGGGATTTTTTTAAATCAAATCAACCGAATCGAATTTTAGCTCTTGAACTGTTCTTCGTATTCTATTATTGATATTGTATTATTTAAGTGTTTTTTTAATCCATTTGGTTCAAATGTTCTATTCATTACAGTTGTCTACTCCGTTTCAAATCTCCCCACCCCTCCCATTTCTCCCCAAAGCCTTTAATGCAGCAACAGAAGTATATTGTGCACTTTGTCCTCTGACCAATCCAAAAAAAAAAACAACAACAACCATTCACCTATAAAAACCCACAAGTATTAAGTCATAAGCACTGCATATTTACCTCATAATGTGTATATGATGGTTACAGATGGTATTATCAAGACTTGATTAGGTCCAGTGCTAAGTTAGTTTTTGTCTTTCCCCGAACTATAGATTTCACCGAATGTCCAAGGAATGATTTACAACTATATACATATAGTGTGTATAGGAGAAACATAATTTGACACAAGTACAATAAACACAACTTCATACCCCTTCCCTTCTCCCCCCCCCCAAACCCAATAGCGCCCAACACTCGCCATACCATAGTTCTAACTTTAAAAAAAGTCTGGCATTACACGTTTTTCGGGTTTTTTGGAAGGGAAAAAAAAAACAGCATCTTTGGTCACTAATCGTGAAGCATGTAATGGTCCCCAGTGAGGGGGGGGCGGGGGGCAGGAGATGTCTCTTCCCTCGTAGATGGTTAATCAATACTGTCCCTCTCCATTGTCCTCGCTAAGTGATTCTTTCACTCCTCATCTCTGTACACACCCACACACCCACCACCCACCCGCACAGCTGCTGATTTTTTTTTTCTTTTATAGCATCTTGAGAGAGGGCTGGATTTGAGGGGGGGGGGGTTGTGAGAGTGCTTGTGGGGTGAGGAATGGGAGGGGGGGAATCGGCGTTGACACCATGAGTACATTTTTCAAAGCAAGCCCTACCATTCCTTTATCGACATTTGGATTTAGAACCCCCCCCCCCCAATACCCCTCCCTCCTACACCCTTTCCCCGTCCCATACTCCTTTTTATTAAGTTCGCCTGTTGCCTAATGAAAGTCCTTCGGTCTGTATTTTTTAAACTGTTGGACTGGTTCATATTTAGTCAGTTACTGTGCCACGATCCAGGCCGTACCCAGGATTTTGTTTGGGGGGGGGGGGGTGCGGAGAGTTTTATATAAGAAAAAATTGGAACACAATGATACAGGAGTATATTTTATAATAAAGTTTGATTTTTAGAATTAATATGGGAGGGGGTGGGGGCTGCAGCCCCCTAGCTCCCCCCCCCCTGGGTACGGCCTTGGCCACGATAGTTCATTCAGTTACTGTGATGCAATAGTTCCTAGTTAGTCAGATAATGTCAAAGGACCGGTCAATGTGTTTATTTTTGTGTGTACACGTTTAATGGACTCGGCCTCGTTAGTCTAAGGTCATCTGTATTGGACAAGAACACTGGCCATTACACGAGAAGCAAATCTTTTCAAACAAAGACATGCCCATAATTTCTTTGGAAGTTGGATGGAAAGGGGGAGGAGTGAATGTGTGTGTCAGATGTGTGGTGTAAAGTCACTTTGGTGATTTATGAATGTGTTATCCTGAATGAACCAATTAACACATCGATGCCATTGGATATCTGGAAGATAATATTAAGAAAGGAATCTCAAAGTTGGAGAAAACTCTTATGTCCACGCTGCAATATATTTGTGTCTGTGTCAGCGGGAATTAAACTTTTAAAAATGCACACATTTTAAAAAAAAAAGTCAAATTTTTTTTTTGTCTTTTTTATTTTTAGAAAGGAATTAAAAAAAAAAATTTTTTCTTCAATAAATTGGTCTGGCAGTTGAGGTCACGTTAGGGGGAAAAGGGAGGGCTTGGTGGAGGTGATGGTGGGGGGAGGGTGCTGAAACTGACCCGTCTCTCCCTCCACCTCCCCACTTCCCGCTCATATTTCTGTAACGGGCATCATGAAACAGCCAGCATGTGATGTGTCTTGACACTGGCTAGCAACGGTGGCGGCGGGGTGGACGCAAAAGGTTTTTTTTTTGGAGGGCGAGAGAGCTGCTAGTGGCTGTGGGAGGTGGTGGGGAGGGAGGGATGGATTGGGTCACCAGCTTCTGTCTTGTAAAGTCCATTGAAAGAAAAAAAAAGAGAGAGAGGGAGGGTAGGAGGGGAGCAACTGAGGTTTTGAGATGCGCGTGCATCGTTGATATGAACGGGCTGAGTCGCTAAATTAAAGGGGGAAGTGGCGGGCTGTACTTCCTCTACCCTCCCCCTTCTCTCTCTCTTTCCTTTCAGTCCCCCCCCCCACTTCCCAATTTTTTGGACACCCCCCCCCACCCCGATTTTTATTTTGCTCTATTTCTCTTCCCTCCAACCATTCAAGTTTTATCTTATTGTTATTGTTCTTATTGTTATTATTAAAAATCCAGATCGTAGAGCCCAAGCATCGACCCAACTCTCCCTCTCCCCCTACCATTTTTTTTTAAATTCTCTCTCCGCCATCATGGTTTCAAAACCTAGCCGATCGTCCATCTTGTGGCCCTCATTAACATATTTAAGAAGTTTAACAAAAAAAAAATTGTCCTAAAAGATCGTGCCATCGTCGCCACACACACACACTACACCACATTGTCGCATTTGTTGTGTGGAGTGCCAAGAGAAGGAGGGGGAGCAACATCATTGTCTCCTCTTTATGTGTGTGTGTGTGTGTGTGTGTGTATCCGTGTTCACCCCTCCGATCCCGCCGCCTGCGTGTCACCGCTGCCTCCAAAACTGTCCGCACAGTTTCATGTGTTCGTCGTCATTAGGCAATGGATGAGTCGGACCTTTTCACCGCGCGCTTCTGGATGGGATATATTCACTGCTGGATAAAATATCCACCTAGAGATAGTGTAGGTGTGCGTGTGTGTTTGTTTGTTTGTGCACGCGCGTGTGTGTGAGTGTGGATTTTTCGCCGTGGGCATGGATTGCTGCTAGCGTTGGATTGCGGGGATGAGGATTTTTTCGCCACCCCCCTCTATATATATATATTCGACCACTCACTACTAAAGCGGTATGTATAATTTTTTCGTTTTATTTTAATACTCTCTAGTGTGCGCGGTCAGTTCAGTCACAGTGGTTGAGTGGACACAGGATTGTCACACGACACACTGCCCCTGTCCTTAAGAGAAAAGGGGGGGGGTCCCTTGTCGAGTTTAATACGTGGGGGGGGGGCTTGTGTTAAGTTGTTTTATCAGTTGGTAACGGAAACTCTCGACACCACAGTTACCAATTCCCTACTCACTTGTTCCTGTATTGACAATAACTTTTAATACCAACCGAGATAGGAGCTTTGTGTTTGTTTGCTCTTTAAAATAATAATAATAATAATAAAAATACTCCGTTTGTTTTGGCTATTACGTGCCGAGCCAAATGAGGACACAAATGAGGACCAGTCAACAACACATTTATGAGCCAAAATGTAGCCAGGCGATGATAACACACTGACGTGACCTACTGCATTGACCATTGAGGTTATCTTGGTGGAATAGGCAACTCCGTGGGATATTTATTTATATCACTGACGACGCGCCAGATAAGGATCTTGATTTTTTTTAAAAGTCAGTAGATAACATGGTAGTTAGTACACGACTTAGCCAGGACTCACGTATGGGCGTATTTTGACGTCAATCTGCGATTTCTATTTGGCTGTTGTTGTTTTTTTTAATATTCATACATAATTTTAATAATCAAATTAAATTAAATGCGAAAAATATGTAAACACCAGTACAGTTTAATTTATACACTCTGGTTTTATGGACAAAAGTGGAGTTTTGATTGTAAACACAACGTGTTTGCTGAAGTGAAAGGCTTATAGAGTTCATTCCTTACACATGTGTACATCAATACATTAACAAAGTTTACCTCAGAAACACAAGTGTGTCTACACGCACGACTTAAAGCATAGTCGTAAATTGTGACTGTGTAGGTCTGATTCTTTATTTTAATTTTAACCTAAAATCTTATTTATATTTTGATCCCCCCCCCGCACTCTTTTTTAATGTAAACCGTTCGAAATATTCTTTTTTTTTTATTTTAAATTAAACAATTTCTTAAAATGAATGTATAAAGTGCCTATCAACAGCACTATGTTTGTTGTTATCGTAGTAGTAGTTGTACAGTTTATGACTGTTGACAATTATATTGATTCAGGATATTCACAAATTTCCGCGTGTGACAGTTTTATCGGAAGAGATCTGATCAGAATTTAATGACATCTCGGTGTGTAAACAAACCTCCATATCTGTTTACTTGTCGCATAAATGACGTGTGTAGTTGTTGGCATGCAACACACTGACACACACACACTGCATTGATCCATTTATTTACATACAAGCTATTGACACTCTGTAACTATGTCCTAACAAATTTACATACACTACATCCAAACAACACGACTTATTAATTATCGTGCAAACATGTTGGTACAGATGGACGTAATGAATTCAGTGTATCTATTTATATAACATAGTTTCCAGCTTTGTAAACATTGTATCTATTGAATGTAGCTATGTAAATACTGCATCTGTTGAATGTAGCTATGTAAACACTGCATCTGTTGAATGTAGCTGTGTAAACACTGTATATGTTGAATGTAGCTATGTAAACACTGTATATGTTGAATGTAGCTATGTAAACACTGTATCCGTTGAATGTAGCTATGTAAACACTGTATCCGTTGAATGTAGCTATGTAAACACTGTATCCGTTGAATGTAGCTCACATTTTTATTTCACATTGAAGAAAGTATCAGGTTTCATCAGACATATCACATTAAAACAAAAATTGTATCAAAATGATCCAGGAAGATATACTTAATTTTTTTTTGGTCAAGATTCTTGCTCTTCTGAGTTCATAGTATCCACAATTCCCCCCCCCCCCCCCACACACACACCTTTCAATCAATTTAACTCTTTTTTCAGGTTTCGATGTTCTGTTACATGTTTCATATTTTAAGTTTCATTTTTTATATATTTATATAATTGGCAGTCTTTGATGTCGTTGGCATATTGATTGTCCATATAAGTTATGCATCGTAGCCATTTTTTTTTTAAAAGGCGTGTCTAATCATATGTTGTTGTTTTTTTTTTTTTGCTTTTGAATATTGCTTAATATATCAAAATATCAAACATTCTTCAACTTAATAAATTATCATTTTGACTATTCAAGCAAACCTCTGTATATTTAGGTTTTAATTTCCATGGGTATGTGAATTATCATTCAAGCAAATACAACTCTTGTTGAGTTCTTGTTTTTTTTATAGGTCAGTTTATTCCTTCTTTTATTGGCTGCGACCATCCCGTAATGACCTGTGGTCATATGTTTTTAAGTTCCGTAAACTGTGGACACAGTGGGTAGTTCTGATATAATTTTTTTTTTCAAAATAATAGAGACGCTAGATTAAAACGTAAGCATTCCACATTGAATTATTATCATGTAAGACATAGGGGAAACAACAACAAGTGTTCAGTTGATAAGCAATCATCCATCCATCCATCCGTCCATCCGTATGGCATTAAGGCAAGTAAGACATTTTAAAGACATCATGCAGAGTTAGCCTGGTTTAAAAAAAAAATCGCCATCAAAATGCTTTTATCGTGTTTATACATAGTGATGGAAGACGTCCATCTATATTTAGACCAATTGGATGACCTGGCACCCCTTCCTACAGCACCAAAATGGATTGGTCCAGATTACAAACAACTCAATCTCCCCCAAAAACTCTGACACCATTATCGATTTTTTTTAACCGTCCCCCCCCCATCCCACCACTCTCTTCATCTGTATGTAACACCCACCCCCCACCCTCCTCTCTTCCTCTCTGAAAAGCATCTCCCCTTCCTCTTTCTGAGCCCCCCAACCCAACCCCCCCCCAAACTCAGTTGTTAGGGGCTTTTATTTGACGTCTTGGAAAATTTGTATTTCACTCAGAATAAAAGTAACGCACAAAAAAATGGAGTGACCCTTGTGGTCAATAGTTTTAATGAGACGAGAATGTGAGAGGAGGAGGAGGATGCGTGGTGAGGACGGAGAGAGCTGAGGAGGAAGGAGGAGATAGAAGAAACCGGAAGTTAGAACTATCACATTACTTGAATACTAATTATAATTGATTTTTTTTTGTATGTTGCCGTCCCGTGCTATGTTTTCGTTTTATTTGTACTTTCTGAGTTTATTTTATTTATTATGATGGTGTATAGTCTCTTATTTGATAACACCCTCTTGCCTTCCTTCTGTCATAGTCCTCTTTCTCTGTTGTTTTACCAAAATGACATACGCCCCGCCCCTGTTGGTTGAGGCATTTTGTTTTACACCCACTTGATGTGATTCCAGTAAAAGACCAAACGATTTGAATGGAATAATTGCAGGGCCCTTGTTTTCGGTCTTCGTGGGCCCTGACAAGAACTATATGACAAAAAAAATTGGGGCGAAAGTGTGCATGGGCCCTTGGTAGAATGATATTTAAAATACGAACTAGTACTGGAAGGGCCCTCCTTAAGGGCAGAGGGTGGGTAGAGGCGTTCACCTAATTAGGATCTAAATGTGCCTATTGCTGCAAGTGGAGACATATTTTCGTTTACATTATTTTGTTTACGTTATGTGTACACTTCTGGACAACCCCTGACACTAGTGAAAAGAGCTGACGATGTTACATTCCTGAACTATATAGGTAGATTTTAAACCTAATATCATGTGCGTGACGGTGTATGTTTTTGCGCGCGCGTGTGTGAGCGTTTGGTCCCGTCTATTGAGTCTATGTGTGAGTCTATGTTTCCATGCGTGTGTGAGTGTGAGTGAGTGCATGGCGTGTATTCTGTTTAAAAAAAAACCCTAATGTCTGTCGGACAAAGGGAAATGGGTAAATTGGAATTTTTTAATGATAGCCCTGGACTGACCCGATCGATGTGGTATTTGGGACACTTGTCTGGGGCAACAAATCGGGGAATGGCGAGCTGCCTTGTTCCCCCTCCCCTCCCTCACCCTCTCTCTCCCTCTCTCTCACTCTCCCCCCCTCTCTCTCTGTTAATGCTTGTTTGTGTAAAGCGCATTGACTTTCTATTATATTTAATCAACGCGTGTAGTCTTGTGTTCTATCTCCACTATTTGGAGCTTCCTATCTTTGTTCACCTCCTCATATACCAGTTATAAACGTCTTTCATCTTCTTTCTCGTCTTTAATTTAAATAATATTTTTATTGTGATAAAAAAATCCTTTATTAACCGTAACAATAATTTAAACTATACTAATATGTATGCAAATGTACTACAATTATCCTTTGAGTCTTTAATTTTAAGTTAAAATTTCTCATATATCATTGTTATGATACGTATGCGGGCTCTGGGCGTTAGTACGTGAGGTTGTTGTAAAGGATGGGGGGGGGGGTTAGTGGAGGGGGAAGGGCGCATGTCTCCCCAGCGACACTTTGCCGTCAGCTTGGGACAGTATTGCGCGTACTTCACCAATTTGTTTTCTTTTTTATTTATACGGGAATATGGGGAAAAGGGGGGCAGTTTCAGATTTAGTCACGGGCCATGGCGATTGATGTCCAGATGACCACTCTTTAGGACCCTCACCCCACCACATGTTATCTACCGCTCCCCCCTTCCCGTGTCCCTCGGTAATATAACAACTCTCACTGAACGTGTCGGTGAGTATAATGACGTCAAGACTGGCCATGAGACACACCTCACCCTTCACACACACACACTACATAATCCCGTGACGTACGTTAACTATATGAACCAATCAGTATCCGAACCCTCCCCACCCTTCCCCCTCCACCGTCTCCGCCTCCTGTGACAGCGAAAGTATCTTCGTAAAGCCGCCGCTTTAAATAAGCCTTTTATTTAAAAAAAAAAAAACTTCTATTGTGTATTCCCCCCTCTCTCTCTCTTTCTATCTCCTCTCTCTCTCTCTCACACACACTCACTCTCATCCACTACATAACCCTGTCACAAAACCAAAGCTGGACAGTTTTTTTTTTAATTTCAACCCCGCCCCCCGCCCCCCTCCGGATGCAAAATAATAATTTTACTAACGATTTAAGCTCATCACAATATTTCTTTTTATATCCCCCCCCCCCCCCCAATCAGAGCTCGGAGCTACTAAATTATTTGTTCTTCTTAGGATACACCCCTCCCACCTCTTTCTCTCTCTCTCTCTTCCCCCCCCCCCCAACATCATGTTTTTTTTTTTTTATCCCATCACAAAAACGAACAACCAGCAAGCATACCCCCTCCCTCCCTCCCTCCCTTCCCCCACCCCCCTCTAATGTCACGCCTCCCCCCCCCCCCCCTTTCATCTTTTGTATTCTTCCATTTCAGACTTGAAAAAAAAGTTTACATCGTTCTGATTAGCGTTCACTCACAATATGGGGGGTGGGGTGGTGTTGGGGGCAGGGCAACCATCTCTAATCCCCCTACAGTCTACGGGATGATAGAAAACAGAAGAAAGTAAACATTCAAACCAACACACGCACACACACACACACACACAAACAACAAAAAACCCAACACAAAACATATACTAACAATAAATCTCTACAAAAAAAAAAAACTTAAGTCCAGTGAAAAGTAATATGTTGAAGCAGATTGCTAATGATGTTAAAAACACGAGGTATCGGATTGGATGGGTGATTTCGATATCTCCGTGATGATAATGAACGCTTTTTTTCCCATTTAAAGCCTATTTCCATACACTTATTATTTTTTTTATATAAATTGAGTATCGAATATCCGATTCTTTAACTAAACAATAAAATGTTTACCTAACCTCGATTACTCGGACACACTGGGAAAAGAAAAAAAGCGCATCGAATCTAATAACATAATATCTAATTGAATTATTTTTTTATACTCGATTATTTTTTTTTCTTAAAAGATTTGTTATTTCCTTATTAAGTTCTCTAACATTTGAAAATATAATACCTTAGAAACATCTAGAACATCCATGGTTTAATTAATTGATACAAAAAATAGTTTTATGAGATGTTTTGAATTAAACAATACTAGGATTGAAACGAATTAACCAGCGCGTTGTAATTTCCAACCTCCGATACTCGATACCTGAAAATAGTTTAATTAAGCCCAACTGAAAATTAATCTAGTAGTCGCTGTGGACGTGAACGATACTCCTTGCGTACTCGCTCGCTGTGATTACTTCCCGTCCTTGTAATCATCTTATTTGTAATCGGTATTTTTTTTTTCATCTTTTGAGGATATCGCATACTCGAATTAAAAGACTTATTAAGGCTAATCCATGCCAAGAAGTTCATTTGAAAAAAAAAATGAAGAAAATCAAGAATCGATTTTTTTTGTTCATATCTTGTGTGTGGCGGTCTTTTTGTTATGAGGGACAAAATTAAAGAAATCATTCGGTTTGGCTGGCTACTGAAAGCTGTTGCCTATAGTGAGGGCTAAACACAGGACACACAGAGCAGAATATACAAAACTTGTTGGATTAAGACATGAAAATAGATTATAATAATGAGTGAGAGGGCAGACTCGCTCGTTGGTATTATTGTGTCATGTACGAGCGTTGAAGCATATCGCCCGGGTCGTTCATTCTACGGAGTGTTGTTTACTTGCATGTTCTCAAACGATTGTCGGTTTTTGGATGATGTGGATGATTTTGGCCCCGCGTGGTCAAAAATGTTTGACTTTTTGATGATGTCTTGGAGTCCTCTAGATCAGGCTTGACCACTGGCTAGTCCAAGAACCACAATTTGTAATATTGCTGAGTCCAAACACAGGACTTCGGTGTAATAAAAAGTCACGCTTGACTTTAATAGGTGGACATTTGAGTCGTCCTTTGATGTTGAACTACATTTGCCAGACCGCTAACAGTTGATATTTTATGTTCGTGTGATTGATCTACTTTGTCACGTGGTCATATAGTAGCAGTTTTTTTTTTGAACGGTTCTCCTTTTGTTTGAATCAGACCTATTATTGGAATACACGTGTTGCGAAATCCCCCCCCCCTCCCACAATAGGCTGCCTCGAACTGATGGATGAATCGTTATAATTGTTCTTGAAAAACATGGACGAAAATTTCCTAGTTAATTAACGAAACAGGCGATTTGTGAATCGTTCAGAGTTGGTTTTTCTTTGTTTTTTGTAAATGTTTGACTTTTTGATGATGTCTTGGAGTCCTCTAGATCAGGCTTGACCACTGGCTAGTCCAAGAACCACAATTTGTAATATTGCTGAGTCCAAACACAGGACTTCGGTGTAATAAAAAGTCACGCTTGACTTTAATAGGTGGACATTTGAGTCGTCCTTTGATGTTGAACTACATTTGCCAGACCGCTAACAGTTGATATTTTATGTTCGTGTGATTGATCTACTTTGTCACGTGGTCATATAGTAGCAGTTTTTTTTTGAACGGTTCTCCTTTTGTTTGAATCAGACCTATTATTGGAATACACGTGTTGCGAAATCCCCCCCCCCCTCCCACAATAGGCTGCCTCGAACTGATGGATGAATCGTTATAATTGTTCTTGAAAAACATGGACGAAAATTTCCTAGTTAATTAACGAAACAGGCGATTTGTGAATCGTTCAGAGTTGGTTTTTCTTTGTTTTTTGTAACTTTTAAATCAGTTTAGATTCGGATCAGTTCTTGACATGAATGTGACACAAATGTATTCAATGAATCTTTCTGGTAAGTATACTTATATTTTTTGTTAAGTCGCTTTATCTATCTATCTATCTATCTATCTATCTATCTATCTATCTATCTATCTATCTATCTATCTATCTATCTATCTATCTATCTATCTATCTATCTATCTATCTATCTATCTATCTATCTATCTATCTATCTATCTATCTATCTATCTATCTATCTATCTATCTATCTATCTATCTATCTATCTATCTATCTATCTATCTATCTATCTATCTATCTATCTGTCTGTCTGTCTGTCTGTCTGTCTGTACTTTCATTCTGTCTGTCTGCCTAACACTGGCGCAGATAATCAACACAGGTATTACGTCAAGACACACCGAGTAATCGTGTGACGTTCTACTCACAAAAAAGCTGCTCCGTCCACGTCAGGTCTACTCACGCGATTCCAGTTATTGTCGTTCCCCCTCCATATCGTCTGCTGGTTGCAGCACCATATGTACCGGCACAGCAAATATATTTTAAACATTTATTATCGTCGTCATTATCTTAATCAAGCTCATTTCTGTACCCGGGCTTCACAGCGCACATGTCCCGCCTCCCATACCCCCCACCCCCTCAATCTCCCTCTCCCCCCCAGCCCTTTCCCCCCTCCCCTTCTATGACATCTTCAGCTATCACTTGACAACGATATATTATTATACCACGGGGGGGGGGGTATGGGAGTGTCACCACTGGTCATTGTCTGTGGCTGACTAATTTATTACAATATTAATTATCATCCCCCGTGGGTGGTGCAGGTGGTCAAAAGTGTGAAGGGTCGAAAGGGGCAGGGGCGCGCAGTAGGTCATCACGAACTCACTGGAGAGACGGAGTGGGTGGGTGGGTGGGGGAGGGAGCAGCGTCGCCTAAACAGATTTATTGTTGAAAACCTTTGGCTCGTAAATTAATACGGATCAATCGAGAGATATCAGTGCAGACGTTCGACTTGTGTGCTGGGATGGGTGGAGGAGGGGGGGGGGAGAGAAGCCTGAAATGGCCAGGTTTTTTGTTTGTTTAATCTATTATCTATTGCATAGTTGCCAGTGTGTTGTAGTGAAGTAGTAAACCAAAAATCAAAACAATAGGAACACCGATTCTCGTTACAACGAACGAAATGTATAGCTCGTAAAGAAGAGAAGTGGGTGTGAGTACTTGGGTGTGAGTACTTTTATTCCACTACGTAGTATTGGCAGAGTTGATCTTTAGTTTTGTCAGCTACTCACTTTTTTTTTTAATTCGTTACTCTGTGCAGAACGTGATGTGTGGACGCCCCCTGATGGGGGCCATTACGAACTCTATATTCTCTTTATCTTACCCCTACCCCCTCTTTCTTTCTTTCTTTCATTCTTTCTTTCTTTCATTCTTTCTTTCTCCACACTCTGTCACTCCGTATGTTTCACAGTGCGACATATTCACTATAACAGGTGTTTCATACGAATTTGTTTTTTGGGAGGGGGGGTGGATGGGTATGTGGACTGTCGTGTGACTGCTGAATTACGACACACCAGTCATTGCTTCAAGTACAGTGCTTTCTGAGTTGTTGTTTTTTTTTTGGTGGTCATATTTATTTATTGATAGATAATTGCTATTACTGCTGAACTATCTCTACCCCCCCCCCTTTCCTCCATATCGATCATTTTATTATGTTCGAAAACAAGGGCAGCTAACAGTGCGCTACTAATATCTCCACTCATTAAAAGTTAGAAAACAAAACAAAAAAAAAGCAACATAATGTGCAGACCGCGGTTTGGTTAGACAGTACAAGAAGCCATCTTTTGTCTAATTGATTTCTCCCCTCCCATCGGCCTCATCCCACCACCACCACCACCACCCCCTCCCCAATACCTTCATGTTTTTTTGATATTAATTAATGATCTTCCGGGCCACGCCCTGTAATCAGAAGGGCACGAAAGCAAATATCAAAGGGAAACAATCCCAGTCGATTCCCCCCCCCCCGCCCATTCCCTCCTGTCAGCTGCAGCCTACAGCACCATATTGCACGAGGCCGTGACGAAGGTTTTGAGTGCATAGCCTCACGCGTCCCTCTGAATGGGGCAGTCATTTTTTGTGTGTTGATCATTTGATTTTGTTTTGATATTAAGGTCTTCGCTTGTCCCGCAGACTGTCCTTGGGTCTTTTTGGTTTCTTATTATACACCCACCCACCCCCCTTCATTCCCCCTCCCTTTCCGCCAAAATATCCCCCCTCCCCAGGTGAGATTTAGCGTGTGCGCTTGTTAAACCATAAACAGTCACTATCATTTGAAAGATTGCGTCTGTTAAGCGCATTGGACTCGATTACGGTTTTCCAGTACATCATACGCTCCTGTATTCGAATACTGCTTATTGAAAGCGTGATTATGCCCACCTCAGGTCACACTTAGATATCGATACTCGGATTTTTTTGTTGTTGTTGAAAGATGTTTTTTTTTAGACGCTGTTCGCTGGTGCAAAAATGTATATAAAAAATTATACTGATAATGATATCACGGTGCGGAATAATTCCCCGTACAACTATCTATTCTACAAGGCTGTTAGAGCATTTTACATTCTTAGCTAAAGTTCTTTATTCAAAAATCGTTCAGAGAATACAATTTTCTACTTTTGAAAGTTAATTGTTGGGTTTGATAAATGGAGGGGGTGGGGGTGTAGGGAGGGTAACAACAGATTTACGTCAATGGAGTCACATGCTAACTATTCAGGATTTTTGTCAGAAGCGTATCCCGATCAATTTTATAATGTGGCGTACATTATAATGACACTTTTCTTAGCGTATTAATATTATTATAAAATACATAATTCACCCGTCTATTCAATGATAACAGGGAAGCTGTAAACAGAATGACGATGAATAATTCTCATTTTTATTTTTTATTTTGTTACCTCCCTTATTGTTTACTCCCCCTTGACTATGAATAATAATATTCTCGTCCTTCTGCAACGGATCAGCCGATTGGTCAGGATAGGAAAGGGGGGATAATTAGTAGTCGTCGTTGACCTTTTGGTAAAGATTTCCTGAATGCTTGCTTCGCGGTCTTTATTGGGTTATCTTCTCTTGTCTTAATTGTCTTTTTGTAGACTTCTTTTTTTTTTCCCCCTCTCTGACGTTTGGAAATAACGGTAACTAGAATCACATGAGTAATTTCCCCTTTTGTTTTAATTTCCACATAATGTCGACTGGCTACAAATATAACGTCGCCGATTACCTGAACTATTCTTGTTATTGTATTGTATTGCAGACGAGTGCGCATGGAGGGCAATTAATACCTTGTCGATGCTACATTTCTTACATTATTACTTTTTGTTATTACACTTGGTTTCTGTGATTGATTGAAACGAGTTAAATCTAAGGGGGCCTAAGTCTATCCTATCTATCTATCTATCTATCTATCTATCTATCTATCTATCTATCTATCTATCTATCTATCTATCTATCTATCTATCTATCTATCTATCTATCTATCTATCTATCTATCTATCTATCTATCTATCAATCTATCTATCTATCTATCTATCTATCTATCTATTTTTATCTATCTATCTATTTTTTTCTATCTATCTATCTTTATCTATCTATCTATGTGTCTGTCTGTTGTTTGTCCGTCCGTCCTTCTATCTGACAGTCGGCTTGTCTTTCCATTTGTATCTAATTGTTACCGCCCGTCTGTTTGTACATGTACTTTTGGTGTATACATTCTACATGTACAATGAGGCAACAGTGATGTACAAATGTACATTCAAGATATATAACATACTATTGTCTTGTTAACCGCTACACCATACTTGACAGTCTATATGAACTTAATGAGTGTCATGCTCCCAAGTCGATGCCATCAAAAATTACATTCTATTTTCTTAAATAAATAAATGTCTTTTTATCTCTCGACCCCCCCCCTTTCCAACGATACTATAAATACTCGACCGCGTCGATACCGCGTATCGTTACATGACAATTATCAGACTATGAATAACAGGACATTAGTTATAATAGTATAATATGGGTATTGATCTCAACAGAGTCGTTATGTAGTCAAGGCTTGTGGTGTGTGAGTGTGTGTGTGTGTTTGTGTGTGTGTGTGAGTGTGTGCTGGCGCCGGAGGGAGGGGGGATAACTGAAGGTATCGATATTTGTCCCAAGATATGAAGGTAAAAAGTGGCTTGTGTACTTTTTGACTAAAACATGTCTCCGCATCTATCTATCTATCTATCTATCTATCTATCTATCTATCTATCTATCTATCTATCTATCTATCTATATATCTATATATCTATATATCTATATATCTATATCTATCTATATATCATTCTATCTATCTATCTATCTATCTATCTATCTATCTATCTATCTATCTATCTATCTATCTATCTTTCTATCTATCTATCTGTCTGTCTATCTGTCTGTCTGTCGGTCGGTCGGTCAGTCTGTCGGTCGGTCTGTTTGCATGTCTGTCTTCTTAAAGTGTCTTCAAAGCAATCTGGATAATTGGCATTCTTAATTCCCGAAATTCGGTTAATTTAACTATTATATTGTGGTGTATATATATATATATATATATATATATATATATATATACACACACACACAATACATAATACATACACACACAGAACGAAATTGTAAAAGAAACATTAAATAGATAGCACGGCTACATATTTTATATTTGCAATTCCTGTGTTACTATATATAGATTGGTTAAATGCGAAATACAAAGTAAATTAATACAAATGTTTTTTTTTTCCTTTATAAAAAATAAATTAATCCTTTTTTTTTATAGCCATACTCGTTCTTCTTCGTTTAATATCTTTTATGTGTATGTGTTTAAATGTGTTGCCTACATGGCTACATCCGGTGGTTTTGTTCGAATCTATACCATATAATAAGACACTGCTCTCCTCGCACTGATACACAGGCTGTAATAATAACTTCCACTTCTTACCTACCGCCTCTGATGTCCTATGGTCGCCTCCCTTTTAATTAAGTACTTTCCACCCATGCGCCGACACTCCCCCCCCCGTACCATCACCTGCACAAATATAAAAATAACTTGCAGATTATTATGACAAGTTTAAAAAAAAAAATGCCAGTATATTATCAGAGGCATCCAACCCATCTCCGTGTCCCCTCCCCTCATACCCCCTCCCCCCCTCCCACCATCATCGCAGTTGTTGTGTAGGCCTGGTTGAAATAATTAGGTTTCTCTCCCCCCCCTCACATCTACGCCACGTTATCGATATCTCTTCCGTGATGTTTATCACTGCAATTATCAAGGGCATCTACTACTGTCTACATTCTTATTAAGGTCCGCCTGTGTGACGTCATCAGGGCTGATGTAACGAGCGGTGTTGTTTTTTTTTTAAATAACGTGTGTGTGATAGGTGGATGGATGGATTGATGGATAGTTGTTTGATGGATGGATGAATGGATGGATAGATGGATAGTTGTTTGATGGATGGATGAATGGATGGATAGATGGATAGTTGTTTGATGAATGGATGTATGGATAGAAGTTTGATGGAAAAACTGCATCATTCACTCATCTATCTCTGTCTATCTATCTATCTATCTATCTATCTATCTATCTATCTATCTATCTATCTATCTATCTATCTATCTATCTATCTATCTATCTATCTATCTATCTATCTATCTATCTATCTATCTATCTATCTATCTATCTATCTATCTATCTATCTATCATTCTGTCTGTATGTCTATCAATCCTTGTCTTTTCACTATTTCTGTTTGTCTATATCAGTATATCTAGTTTATTGGCTTATCTGTCGGCCACTATTATTCGTCTGTCTGGCAATATTTATGTCTGTCATTATATCTGTCTTGTATCGTGTCTGTCTCTCTGTGTCTTGTCTCTCTGCTCAGTCAAATATCTGTCTATCCATGCGCTAGCCTGTCTGTGTCTTGAAGAATTTGTCACAATTAGCTGGAACTTTAACAAGATGTCACCCCCACCCATCACCAATCAATTAGTATCAATCATTAACCTGTTTGAAAAAAATCAAAACTCTTCAACAAGGAACGGTTCAGTTAGATACAAAATAATTATCAGTTCTAAGTTAAATTAAAAAAAAAGTTGTTGCTGACATTTTGGTGCAAAATTGTGCTGGGACGTTGGTATTTTAATTGGGTAATTAGATGAAGAACTGATAGTTTGGGGGAATTATCACCTTCCGGTTCAATGGACCTGCCCCCCCCCCCCTATATTTCTTTATTTGTGTATCTGTGTTTGTGTATAAATATATTTATAAAGAAAGAAAAAATCTGAAAGTTCCATAAAGCCTCAAAGGGGCAGATAAGTGTAGAGTTCATCTGTTTCAGTAACCTCGTCGTCTTATACAGGGTTAGTGTGTGGTTTAGAAATCGCAGTTGTTACTAAACCAACAAACTGGAATAATTTTTTTTTTCCGCCGACCATCAATAGATGTGTTTGCTGGTCGAGTGACAATAGCGTTTAGAAATTGGACACTATACACGTTGGTCTTAGTGGGGGTCCTCGCGCGGACTGCGGGCCCATGATAATGTTTCAATTTTAATTTTTTTTTTTTTCAGTTTTGTATGTAACAAAATGTTGCACTTTTTTGTGGAGAAACGGGGGGTGTGGTGGTGTGGGGGGGAGGGGTGTGTGTAGAGGTATGCCAGAGCCATAGAATATTTCTGGGCTCTATCCTCAAGAGTCTTTTATATGCAGATTTGCGCCCTTTCTTACATCACAGTGCTTGCTCCATCCACACCATGAACTGCGTGACTCCCTTGACGTCATAATGCTTTTTGGTGACATACTACGTCATCAAATTGCTGCTGAGCCTGTGCACCCTCCCCGTCCCCCGCCCGTCCCCCACTCCGCCCAACCCCCCACTATCTTCTCTGGTGACGTTATGATTTCGAAATAAATAAAAAAAAACCACGACGAGTTCTATACCATCTGTGTAAATAATGGCTAATTACTTACAATATCGACCAGACGACTTAACAGTAGTTGGCTTACGTGAATACCACCACCACCAATTAGTGTGCTCGCTGAATCCCCCCCCCTCCTCCTTTTCCCCAACCCATGTTCACCGACCCCGGAGACTTTATCTAGGTTTATTATTATTAAAATAATCATCACCATTAATGGATTGTACATTTAATTTTATATATACCTTTTTTTTTGTTTTTGACATTTAAAGTTCAAAGTTTATACATGTAGTTATGCTTGTTCCTAGTAGATAGCTGTGGGATAGACGTGGGAGTTAAAACAGTACTTGGTGTCCGATGTAGGTCTGAGGTTTGAATCTTAAGTGAATGTAACCTGTGATCGTTGTGCGTTATTCTTCACGGGACACCGATAAATCGAAAGTTTTTAAATCAGTCGTTTGTATATTTTGCTGTTGGTACAACTCCATTTAATGTGCAAGATAACCGTTAATACGTATTTGGGGGACTTAGGCAACAACGAAGGTAACTTTAGGGCCTTCTTACCTTACGTTTTAATAACATCTACATCTGGATATGGGCCTTTTTTATTGGGGCCCTAGTCTATGTTATATATTCCGTTATTTTGAATGGCTCTTGAAATAAATATAACTCCATAAAATGAACAGAGCTTGTTTCAGACCTTATGTGATCCGTTGCTCAGTTAAAGTGGTACATTGCTCAGTTTAGGGTGATGCATTCCTCAAATAAAAAGTGATACATTGCTCAGTTTAGGTGATCCATTGTTATTACATCTAATACATGTACAAGCTGATCACATAGTGTTATTGGAGGTAATTGTAATGTTCACTAAATATGTTGAAACAAACACTGAGATAAAATGAAGTTTTAACCACAACACAAGACCGTAGGGGGGGGGGGAAGGGGGCGGGTGTTCTTGACTGGGTTAGCGATATGACAATGTTTGAAACAGGACCAGTGAGCCTGGCAGCTCCAGGTCACGGTGATAGTATCTGGGGGACCTGTTCAAGGTGTGTGGCGGGTGTGACTGAACGTAAACATTTTCACTTTAAAACGGTTTAAAACAAAACGGGGATGTTTGTGTGTGTGTGTGTGTGTCTTAATTAGGGAGGGGGGGTTGTATGCAGTGGCGTAGCGAGGGGACGGGAAAGTGGGGGGGGGTGCATCATACCCCGGGTGTTACTCACAATGGGGTTCCAAATAGTATATTTTACATGTAATATTATATGGTTTTCGAATGGGGTGTGTGTGTGTATGTGCTAAAATGTACCGTACCCTGGGGGCGAGTTAAGACAGCTACGCCACTGGGTGTTATGAGCGTAGGGTGAGATGGATACTTCAAATGTTTTGGCGTATTTCACGTTTATTTTGTGTTTCTTGTCAACTGGCGTGTCAGATCTTACACTGAGGTCTCTGTCGTTATTTTCTTTTTTTTATTTCGGCTGTTGATGAGGTATTGAGTCTTGTGTGTCTCATTTATATCTCATCTGTCAGCAGCTGGGAAGGATTTCTTAGCAACCCCCCACACCCCTTGTATTTTTTTATCTGCAGCTTTTTGCCCCTGACACTGGCTTCGTTTTAAAATCCCCCCACCCCATTTTCTTACCCGCCCTAAATAACAATATCCTTATTGCAGGCTAACCGATATGTTTTTCACACATCTCATAATGTTGATTTTTCAAGTGTATTACACTGTAGAGAAATACAATGTTCGTCATTATATGAAATGTTTATCAATATAATTTTAAAATGAAACACTACCCTGGTAAATCCTTTTTTAAATTCACTTTTTGATAGTTGATATTTGATTATATCTTAATAGTTGATATTTGATTATTTCTTAATAGTCGATATTTGATTATATCTTAATAGTCGATATTTGATTATTTCTTAATAGTCGATATTTGATTATTCCTCTGTCATCCTTCCGTCACTTGAGGCATCAACTGTAGACCACACAGGATCATAACAAGAAGGCTGAACATCGTGCTAAAAACTTACTGTGCCGATTCAGTCCCGAGACTTTGGTTAATATTTAATATGACGTTGACATCTGCGTCATTGTGACATTTGTCATTACAGCTTTATTCCTAATTAATCATGCGTGTGTTTTACAGATGAAAAAAAAATCAATAATTTCTGATTAATCTTAATGGGGGAGATAAACACTGCCCTCCCCCCCCCCCCCATAATTTAACCCCTCCCTCCCCCTCAGCCTATAGTCGCAGATTTTTTTTTTCCTTTTTTTTTAAATTATTTGAAAATCGTGACTATAAAAAGATAAGCCACTTTTCCTGGCAGCAAACAAAATGACCTCCCCCCTCCTCCCCCAACCTCAACACTTACTTACATTCATAACATTCTTTAGCTGCTCCCTTCTTTCCCCTTGTTTTCATCTTAAAGTTATCTCCCCATCGGCTTGAAGATAGCGCACCCAATTAGATCAGGAGAGATTTGAACTCAACTACAACTTAGAACTGTGGTCCTTTTTCAGTCATCTTCTACTTTATATGTTCATTAGTTAATGGAGAACATGGTTTGGTCATCTATCATTAGTTCAGACCAAATGGTTTGGTCATCTATCATTAGTTCAGGTCAAATGGTTTGGTCATCTTTCATTAGTTCAGGCCAAATGGATTGGTCATCTATCATTAGTTCAGACAAATGGTTTGGTCGCCTATCATTAGTTTAGGCCAAATGGTTTTGTCGCCTATCATTAGTTCAGACCAAATGGTTTGGTCATCTATCATTAGTTCAGCCAAATGGTTTGGTCGCCTATCATTAGTTCAGGCCAAATGGTTTGGTCATCTATCATTAGTTCAGGCCAAATGGTTTGGTCGCCTATCATTAGTTCAGACCAAATGGTTTGGTCATCTATCATTAGTTCAGGCCAAATGGATTGGCCATCTATCATTAGTTCAGGCCAAATGGTTTGGTCATCTATCATTAGTTCAGGTCAAATGGATTGTTCATCTATCATTAGTTCAGGTCAAATGGATTGTTTATCTATCATTAGTTCAGGTCAAATGGTTTGGTCATCTATCATTAGTTCAGACCAAATGGTTTGGTCATCTATCATTAGTTCAGACCAAATGGATTGGTCATCTATCATTAGTTCAGCCAAATGGATTGGTCATCTATCATTAGTTCAGACCACTTGATTTCAATAACTAACTGCGCCTCTGTTTATTTATTTTTTATTTACCTTAATTAAAAAAATATTGTTGAGATTTATCTATTTTTTTTTTAATTATTATTTTCATTAATCGAAAAGCGTCTAAAAATGGAAAGCAGTCTTTTTGATTTAGTCATTATTTTTCTGTTTTCCTAATTAAATGAACAGATTAAAAAAAAAGTATCTGTGTTTTGTTTCACTTAGAAGTTCCATTCGGATCTTTGAAATGCTCGTACTCCTTGTTTCTGTTCACTCTATGTTATACTTATCTATTTTCTCTCTATTTCTTTCTCCCTCTCTCTCACTCTCTATCTGCTCTCTCCATTATTTTTCCCCATCATATTTACGATCAACTAATTAGTATACTGTGATTGATGTAACCTTTTGGCTCTTCTCTTAACCTCTGGCCTTTTACTTTGTATCGCGAGGCGTGACCTTTATCCACCCTACCCCCCCACCCCCCGCAACCAGTACCACTCACCGGTTCTCACCCCCCTCCCGACATATAAACTACTCGTCTATTACATAAATCTTTCACACAATGCACACGCACACACACACACACACACACACACCCTGTTTATCTACAGTCCAGTGCAGGACTTACGTACACACTACACAAGCTTTCTTGCAACCTCCAAATAATTGTACGAGTGAGCAATAGACATATTTACTGAAATATTTGGCATCGATGATGTATGCTATCTGGACTTATAAAGGGCCCCCGTATATCAAATAGCTTAGGGGGCCTTATCTAGTCTGAATCCGGCCCTGGTACAGTCTGACTGTAACCACCACATACTTCTCTGATCACTGGACTCCATGCACAACCATTGCTGCCGCGCCCTAAGCAAAGACCTTGTGGGATATTAAAGGTGCCCTTGGCAAAAGAACCTGACCCGGTGGTGGGGGAGGGGGCGACCCTGATAACCTCAGTTAAGTCTGCTGTGTGCCTAGCTAGTGGGCCCATCTTCAAGAACAGTCCTGACTCGGTGTATGTTAGCAAATACTATTCAGTGAAAGATGTGCTCCAACCACATTCAATTAACTTATTCCAATACATCCACTGAAACTTACAATAATGACTTTTAAAAATATAAATGTACATTGAACTAATTACACAGTTACCGACATATGCGTTCGAATACGCCCTCCTTAAAATATAAAGATAATCGAGTCTCAAATCATGCCTGTTACCGGTGGGGGGATTTAATTGCTAATTGTTTCAGCCATGTCGAGATTGGGTTATATCGATCCCTCATTTCTCAAGTATAATAACTCCAGGAGGAAAGTTTGCTTTTTTTTTTAATATTTCTTCCGTGGCTTTATTTATTTTTATCACACGACTTTTTAATGGTGAGTCTAAATTTGTTTGGTTAAACTCTGTTGGACTTGAAAGTTTAACATTTCTCGGTTCAACTGATGACGTTGATAATGTCTGTGGCGTTGACCCGACGTATAGGATTGAGGAAAAAGTGGCACACAAAAGGGTTCGAATACTTAAGGCGTCAGCTTTAAATGTTAACCACGTTAAATGTTCTAACGCTCAAAATAATAAGGGTCAGGGTGGCGGATTGGGGAAAATGGGATGTAAGATGGGCGGAGGAGGGGGTGGGGTGGGGTGGGGCATACATAGGCTAAACTTGTTGAATTATTCACCGCTTTGATACAGCCGGACACTGTTTCGCAGTTGTGTATTATAAAAACGACCAACCACAACATTCATCCATCCAGTGCCGGAGCTAACCATTGTGGCGCCCTGTGCAATTTTTTTTTTGTGTTGCGTCCTCTTTCATATGTTTCGGCGCCCCTTTCCCCAGTTCGGCGTCCTGAGCTCCCACACTACCCGCAGTACCCTCTTCCTAACGCCACTGCCGTTGTTAGGTCTTCGGGGGTGTGTGTGGGGGGCAGGGGGCGGGGCGAGGGGGAAGGTTCCTTGGTTGATGGTTCCAAACTACACGATCAAAGTCCCAGACATGGCCCTCTTTGCATCAGGTCTCATACTACTAGGGGGGCCCCTTTTGATAGTGGGTGCCCTAGACAGTTGCCTAGTTGGCCTATCTATATAAGAACACATCTGGAAGTACATGAACGCTTTTCAATAGTCAGTGTACTTGATATATATATATATATATATATACAGAGGCGCAGCTAGACCAAACTTTCGGGGGGGGGGGGAGGGGGAATCACTTGTATTAAAAATATAGTAAAGGGGTCATGTGACATGTATCATGTAACTAATTTTGGTCTAATTTTTTAATTTTTTTTTATTTCGGGGTGGGGGGGGAGCAAATGCCCCCCCCCCAACTTGTTGCGCCACTGTATATATATATAAAGCTTTTGTTACATTATTCAATACTGCTTTGTTATTATAATTCTAAAGAATGATCCGATATTGGTATGAATGATCTGATATTGCTATGAATGATCTGATATTGCTATGAATATTTTGATATTGTTATTTAATTGTTTGTTTGTTTATTCATTTCGCAGTTGATGAAGACGCACTTCATACACCTGAGCTGACGCAAGACGCTCGGGATTTTAGCAGCTTCCCCAAGGTCACGTCTGGTGGTGGCAAGGTCACGATACCACCACCCGCCCACTTCGCCACAACCACGGCTGCGTCTGGCTCGCTGGGCACCGCCATCGCCACAGACTACAGCGCCTTCAGGGGCGGCGCCAACACCTCAAGGGATAAATTGGGCGGAGATCCAGAGGAAGATCCTCTAGGTAGGTCTGCTGAAAGTTGTGTGCACCTCTGTCTTCACATCTGCTATGTATCCGCTCACCAAGTCACACATTGCGTCTCACTGACACAGTTAAGTCCTACCTACATATATCTAGTGCAGTCATTCAGACGAAACAAATTTTCGTTTGCGGATTCCAATACGATTCTCAATATTTCTCTAAACGTCCGATTCAGATATTCAGATATGATTCCATATTCCGATTTCAGTAATAGCACATATGAAGCTATTGATATATATGTATATATATATATATATATAATTATCAATACATGTTGACTTTTTTCTAAAAAATTATATAACTACAAAAAAAATTAGATTAGATATTTGAAATAAGGTTACACTTCTAATTCCCGTTGCCGTTCAGACACACACACACACACACATACACACACTTCGGATATTTGCGATTCTGATTTGTCGTTGTTGTACTATCAGTCTTCAACTACACATACGTCTAACATACATTCGACGTGGTCTGTAATGACATATAAGCAGTTTTCAGTGACATACATCACATTCAATGCAGTTTCCAATATGCGTGTGTAAAAATGTATGTTTCATTTCTATCACGCCTCGTTAGACATACTCACCTCCCTTTCTCGCCATTCGTATTAATTAGCGCTTAAGATGACATTTGCCGTAACCCAAGATGTCATATAGTATGTATTAGGATGTCACTTCTCTATGTCATCTCACTGTAAATGTAGATGCCAACTTGTGAACGTTTTTATCTCATGTTTTAAATATCGACCCGGCAACTGGAGACTGTTGTTACCTCAGGGCGTTACATCGCTACCAAACAACTGTTTTTTTTAATGCGAGGGAATCGGTTAACTTGTTAGGTTTTTTTTTTTACTCGCTGGTTGTGTTGTTTTGCGTGTGTGTGTGTGTGTGTGTGTGATATTAAAAATTTAACTTTCGGATTGATAGACATACGAACACATATAAAAAGCAGTAGTGGTTTCTAATTTTATCGTATTTACTTTAAATGTATGTTTACAACAAGCTCTAGCGTTTTCATCTTTTTTTTTTTTAAAACTAATGACAGTGGTTAGTGAGTCCAGTTATTTCAGAAGTACAGCTTATGATTGAACTATTCTGCGCTCATAATTTTCTATGTTTTTTTTTTTTTGTTGTTTTTTTTTAAAATAATTTCCTTGGTTTATTTTAATGATTGTGACATTAAAAGTGACAGAACGGGCCTACGCTGTTCCTACCCAAAATGACGGTGATTATAGTTAGCGCTTCAATCCATCCGCATCACGGAGAACACTCGCAATTATCAGCCCCTTGTCCTCAGATCCTGTGTTCTTGTGTGTTCATCTTCCTTCTCAACAGATCGTTAGGTAATATGTCGAGCTGCCAACTATGTCAACCTCTGTGTGAGTTTGTCGGTATGTCTGTATTTTTAGTGCACTCTTTCCACCCCCCCCCTCTCTCTCTCTCTCTCTCTCTCTCTCCCTGTTCCTTAAAGTTTGCAACACTGCGATCTTTCTTTGGCCTTCGTGCTTCGATCATGATCGTTTAACCCGAACTACAACCCTATGTTAACCGGGTCTTTTGCCTAGTCATTTTTGTTTTAGTTGTCAAGTAAATTAACCGAGTAGACACTAAAAGTCAGAAACTTAAAGTGCATGTTAAATGGTCTAATGATTTATCTTTATGATTGATCTGATGGTGGATGATAATAATTGGTGTATACGTAAATCAGCTGAGAGACTCGACTCAAGACTTGTCCTTTTTAGTTTGTTTTGTGCATTTCGATTGCATTATAATAAAATAAAAGCGATTTGGGGGGTCTGCGTTAAACCGAAAGTAAAGAATTAATTAATACAACAGTATTCCAGTTTAAAATACCATCACGAAAAAATCGGATCTGCCCGAAACCAAAAATAACCTAGCCTGCCGATCAAGCCTAAGGTGATATAACTCTATGCAAAGGTTTTGCAGGGTACAGCTAGTAACATAATAATACTGATTGCTTGGTGCTGTAAATAATCTCATCTTTCAATAATGTTTCCCTACTCCATGGATCGGGCGAATATTCGAACCCACTAACCACCGGAGGCGGACCATTGGTGGGTTGAGGTGTCCGGTTCGGAATAAAATTTTTGGCACATACAAAAAAAGATTGAATTCATTGTAAATTTAGTTTCCATGGAGCCTCCCTCTCAAGTGGCCCAATGAGCTCGCCATTAAATCTGCCCCTGTTAACTACCTAAATGTTTTTTTTTATTTTTACTGCAGGTACAGCGCAACTATTTATCCTATTACCTACATTTTTTTTTACATTTTTTCCACTCATACGTTTTCACAATGAACTGTCTCTAATGGGAATGGCGACTGCGGCATTCAGGTGACTGTGAACCTGAAGGTACCTGGTTTCGATCTCCATTGAGGACCAAGGAAACTTTTTCAGGTCTCTCTGGGCTCAAGTTCCCGATATATCTCCCGTGGTGCCTCCATGGCCACTGCACAATCGGCTATGGTGGTGATGAAAGAAGTGCACCATAAAAACCGTCCCATTAGTGGTTCATAGGATCTAAAAAATTTCATCTCATCCTTACAGGGACTTCACACACACACACTCTCACTGCGGCATTCAACAAACCTACTCTCACGCCCCTCCCCCCCCCCTCGCATAGGATACTCACCCAAAGCTCTGCGAATGCACCCTCCGCCTTGACTTTCAAGATTCCCACCATCCCTAAAGAATTTCATCTCCAACCCGCTGCCCATTCTGGGGCAGTCAATTCCAGTTTTTTTTACACAAGCCACGGTCCTACAAAGCGATATTAATCTGAAGCCAACATTCTCTGATAAAAGAATGTACACAATGTTGTTTTTTTTTTAATTTTATTACTTGACGAGGTTGACTGTGTGGGGTTGGGGGGGGGGGTAAAACACTTTCACCACCAGAAGTAGATTTTTATCAACCCGACTTTCAAAGTTTAATTTTCCAATTGTATACATTTAAGCAACAACCGCCCCTCACCCCTTCCCCCCCCCCCCTTTCCTCCTACTAATTATACACACAAGCCAAGAAACCTCTCGCACAGCGCCCCCCCCCCCCACCACTACACCCGACCCTGCATTGTGCCATCCTCGAAGTTACACCTGGGCCAAGACACCTCCCCCCTCCTTCTCTACCCCCACCCTCCGATTACCAAGTCACTGCCAGCAGCGACTCTCGGTGCCATTCGTTTGAACTATCAATCACTGTATCTCTCTCTCTCTCTCTCTCTCTCTCTCTTGCCGCCAACTACCACCACAACCCTCTACACTGTGACCCCCCCCGTCCCCTTCCTCCCGTCCTCCGCTTTCCCTCCACACTACCACCACACCATCACAACAGTGACTCCCCCCCCCCGCCACGACCCTTTCTCCGACTCATCTCCAGATAGAAAAGTCTGGAGGGGGTGGGGGTGGAGCACGACACATAGGAAGAAAAACATTCCCCCCCCCCCCTCCATTGTCTTCGCTCATTAAGAGCAGCGATGGTGATTTCTACTATACATATATATATTTTTTTTTAAAACAGGGAGAAAAAAATAATTTCATATTCAAGCTGGATTGGTGAGAAATATGTGTGTGTTTGTTTGAGGGGGGGGGGTTAGGGATTATAGGGCTGGTGGGGTCGGGGTTGTGGTGGGGGGGAGTGGAGGATTTATATCTACACCAGTATTTTTTTTTTAAATAGAGTTATGAAGCTGATGACGCTGAATTGCACGTTGAAGATTGGGGGATGGGGGTAAGGGGGTCGTGTATGGGTGTTGGGCGGGGCAGGTGATAATTGTGGCTGTGGGTGCGGGGAGTGAAGTGAGGGTGATGAGTTGGGGGGAGGGGGGGTAGGGGGAAGTATTGTATCTACTGATAGCTTAACCAGTTGCCGGGAGAGAGACAACTAATAGAATCAAGCCCTCGATGCTCATCTCTTGTAATGACAGCTTCGGGATCAGCAGCTCAAAGTTGATCTCTGTCAGGCGGTCGTCGCCGATGTCGCTGCTGCTTCTGATGTTGTTGTTGTTGTTGCTGTAGTGAGTTCTTGAACTTTGAGCCGTTGGTGCCTGTAAGTGTATTGTGTGTGTGTGTGTGTGTTCTTTAGGTGGAACAGTTGTATACTAAACTGTGTTGGGACGTGTTCAGGTGACGGTGTGACATATTCTAATGCAACGGACACCTTTTTTTTAACTTTATAAATTAAAGCGTTTTGTCACAGTAAATCGAACCGGTGTGACAGTTAACACGGTGTGACAGTTAACACGATGTCACATATTTTACTGAAAAAAAAATGTGACATATTTTAGATGGTTAACAATCATTTATGTTGATCTGCGTTCTAACGAATATCCGGCATATGTATCACTTCGTTAATTCATGTGTTTGTAAGAAGAAAATTTTTTTTTTGGGAAAATAGATTTTAAAAGTGAATTTGTTTGATTTAAAAAAAAAATGGCTTGGAATATTCCATTTGATTTTCCTGACTCTGTCTATATATATAGATATTAGAATTTTTGAAAATATTTGAGAGTTTGTACTATTTACCTACTTACCATGTGAACTTTGGCTATGTTTATTTTTATTCATTTGTTATTTCCTGCTATTATTGCTTACCATTGTTATAATTTAACAAAATTTCCACATTTTTGACAGCAAAACATTACTTTCCGTCATCGTGGACACATAACTTTTAATTTGTCTTTTCAAGTTTCATTTTTTAAATATTATAAACTTGTATCTGATCTATTTATATATTTCGCAACATGTTTAGACCCAAGCTCCTAATTCTATTAATAGTCTCCCATACAAATCTATCCATTGCATGCACTGGAATATTTAGTGGTTCGGACTGTTCACCCGGGACAATTTATCTCCACAAGTTGTCACATTTGCTTTATGTCACATTGTCACTTTAGATACATTCCACTTTCTCCCCCCTTCACCAAGTTACAGGCCGTTCGTGTTTCAAAACGTTTACTAAACCAGTTTTTGTTTAAGTTACAAAAAAAAGTTGTTTTTTTTTCAATATAATTGAATCCAATCCTTGAGTTCGTTCAAAAAAAAATGTTCTATTCATTTTCTAATGAAACTATTCAGCTAATAATTTATTGGATTTTTCTTTTACATTCATAATGTGATAATCATTAGTCATTTGAGAACCAAAGTTCAGGCTGGGGGGGGGGGGGAAACAACAGCTACCGCTGCCCTACCCGTTTTCACCTGCACACTGTTGCTATTGACAGATTAACCTTTCAAATCTCGCACCCTTTGCGATTTCTTTCTTTTTTCTTGAAAGAATAACTGGCACAATGGCAATAGATCATAAACTTTGGTCTTTTACTTGGCCAGATATTCTAACCCATTCAAGGACAAATATTTTTTTTTTACTTTCAATGTGTTGTTTCTTAGTCACTTTTGTATAGCAGTGATTAAAACGCGACACCTAATTGGGAGTGTGTAAGAAGGGAAATGGATGTTTTTTTGAATTCTCACTGATAACGATATATTCGGTCTTATTCTATTGTTAAGTGGGAACATTTTGATTTGAGTTTATGGTGTAGCATAACTGTTAAGACTTGTCTTTGTACTGTTTCACCCCCCCCCTCTATTACTTCTATTTTTTTACATAAATTAAGTTTGAAATAGAATGGAAGAGCATTAAAAAGGATAATGTGACATTTCATAATGATGTTATGATTTTTCGGAATTGAATTAGTGATATTTCGGAATCGAATTAGTGATATTTCGGAAATAAATTAGTGATATTTCGGATTCAAATTAGTGATATTTCGGAATCAAATTAGTGATATTTCGGAATCAAATTAGTGATATTTCGGAATCGAATTTAATATTTCGGAATCGAATTAGTGATATTTCCAATTATTTTGTGTGAATATATTTTTTTTGTTCATATTTTTTTTTACTTAAATTAATTTTTATAGCTAATCAATTCATAAAAAAAAGATTACGGTGATAAATTGTGACAGATTGTGACTGAGGATTAAATGTGACATACATTCCGGAGTCTGTCAATTGTTGACATGATAAAAATAAAAACTAAATAAAAACAGAATGAAGTGACAGACATAACAACAGTGGCGGTTGGGGGTTTCAGGCAGTCCAGACGATTAGGGCGCCGCATGGAGTAACATTTTGTGGCGGCACGTGCCAGGAGGAGGTTTCAACGGGAGTGAGTTTCGCCTCCCACCCCCACCTCCACCTCCCCTTCCCTTCACGATGCTCAGTGTGATAGATAACTGCCAGCAGATGGACACCAGGGAACTCAGTGCCGGTAACAGACTTGTATTCACAGAGCACAAAACTTAGTTATTGTTTGTTATGAAATCTTCTCTCTCTCCCTCTCTCTCTTTTTTAATGTACAGTGGATTCCGCTTAATTGTGACACCGCTTAATTGGGACAGCCGCTTATTTGGGACACATCTCAAAGAAACCAAACCAAGAAGCCAATAGTAAAATTTGTATGTTTAATAGGGACAGCCGCTTAATTGGGACAAAAAGCCTCGGTGCCGATGTGTCCCAATTAAGCGGAATCCACTGTATTTAGATCAAACGGTATAACAAGGGAGAGATAACCGATCAATGAGATGGCATTTGAATACATTTATCTCTCTTTTCTTTTAAAAAAAAAAACAATTTTTATTTCGGTATGTAAAAGAGATTTATATTTATATCGCTTCAAACCCTGACCCTTGTCTATTTTGTTTATCCAAACGTTTGTTATAGAGGCGTACCTAAGGAGGGGTCCAAATTCGAAAGTCCCCCCGGGGGCCCCAGCTTTAGGGGGGCCCAAATTTTTTATTTTATATTAAATATTAAGAACATTATATCATGCCATGGTGTCGAATGTTAAAAAGGCAGGGGCCCCCAAAGAGGCCAAGCCCTCCCGGGCCCCCAAATCCATCGGTTCGGCACTGGTTTGTAATAAAAAGTGGATAACTGGTCTGATGGGTCGGTACAAAGCTATGTTTATAGAAAGTCCACATCCCCCTTCCCACGTCTCGCCTTTTCTGTTATCTTCAATGATAACTTTACCTGATCGTCGCTCTGTAATCTTCAATGATAACATCTCATCTTGAACAAAACTGACCAATGCTGATAAATGACCATAGGTGACCGGGTGGCGCTTTGATCCGACACCCCGATCTTCATGATGTAGGTCTCGGGTTCATATCCCCTGCAGGTCCAGTGATGACCTACTTGTGTCACCTTTTGGTGCCAACCTAACCGCTGCACACACGGACTTGTGAAGGATGTCAAAAGTTCATCATGACGTATTTATGTTTCATAGGAGTAAAATATAAGCTCATAGTCCTTATTTAAGGATTGCTAAAAAGCATTCATTTCCATGTGGATAGACAGGGTGGTGATGGGGGAAAACAAAGCAACTCGGAGTAGAGATGAAACTTTCAGAATTATTTCCTGGTTACACACTCAAGGTGGGACGGATGGCCGAATGGTGTAGATACTCGACTGTCGACCTGAGAGTTTTTGGGTTCGATGCTCCGTGAGGCCCATGGAATTTTTCCAGGTGTTATATTTGGTGCAAAGTCGTCCCACAAGTCCACCCCAGCTTTAAATGGGTACCTGACTTAAGTTGGGGAAGTAAAGACGGCTGGGCATTGTGCTAACCACACAATCCCTTCATATGCCGAGGTTATAGAAACGGATGAATTCTACACGTCATCTGCCCCGATGGCCCTTTAGGGTCAAGGGACTTTAATTTTATTTTTTTTACATACTCTAGGCTTTGTCCATTCTTTTTCTTTTGTGTGTCACCGGCTGTAACTGTCAGGGTGACCTACTTCGTATGTACATAATGAGGCCTGGAGACTCATATTTAATTAGTCCGTGGGGGGCGGGGGAAGAAAGAGAATTTTCTTTAGGTTGACTAATCAACTGACTCAATCTTGAAGAATAGAACAAAAAAATATAATTATTATAATACACGGAACAAACAAAAAAAGTAATTATGTACACAGCTGTTAATGAATTGTCCAGTCCAGATTTAACAAACTTTAACTAGCCAGATTTTTCTTAACTCCCCCTCCCCCCCCCCCTCAACGAATTGATTCGAGAAGTAAAAAAAAAACAAAAGAGAAAGAAATGTAAAGAACGGTCCAGAGATGGAGGGAAAGAGGGTGGGGGTTGGGTGGGGGGAGGGTGAGGGTTACACAACAACTACCAGACTGCTATGGCCAGCAGCTAATGTTAATTAAATATAAGAACATACTTATTGCGGTGGGTGACATCTGTTTCTAATTTTGATAACCCGCCATTGTTACTTCTAATAATGAGTGCTACTAATGTACGTGTGTATGTATTGGTTGGTGAATATTTTGTCTGTCTCTGTTGTTTTTTGTAAGTTACTATTTGTTAGTTATTGTTTTTTTTTAATGTATTTCGTCTCAATATTTAAATTTTTGGTTTAATTGTAGTGGACATAGGGGGTCATTCGTTTTTGAAGGTGATCATAATTTGGAGTAGGTTACTATAAAACAAAAATATTTAAATATCGTTTGCACATTTTGTACTAGAGTTGTGAAAGAGGGTATCTTAAGGACACATAACTCTGCCATCTTGAAGTTCACTCCTGCTATTTTAAACGAAATATTTTCAATGTTATTATTTGTAACAATCTCTGAAGTTATTAATATCCGACAAAGAAAAAAATATTTTTTTAAGCAGGAAAAAAAATGTTTTCTTTGTAAAGAAGTTGAATTTTTTTGTGTTTTTATAAAATCGTGAGCTCCACAAATTATCAGTTTTAATTGTTATTTTTATTAATCTTTTTTTTTGTTTCGTAAATTAATGAATACATTTTTGGTTTTTCAACGATGGAAAATAAATCAAGCAATTTTCTTTTTATTACTTTTTTTTTTTTACAATTCTTCCAGTTTGTTTAAATGATTTGTTTAAAAAAATACATTGTAATCACACCAGTTTATTGTTGTATACCCTTTATATTTTGAAACACTTTATCTTATCGGGTGTCTTAACCTTTAACCTTTCACATTAATTGGCTAACAAGCCCAAACCAAATGTCAAATTAGTCAGTGGATGAGTAATCAAAAATAATTACAAGTGTTAGTTTTTTTTTAAGGGATTGGGAAAAGTTTTTTTTTTATTTTTTTTTAATTACTTGTACAATAAACAGCCATTAAAATCTAGGCCATTTCTACATTCTTGTATTTTAATTATCAAAATATACACAGTAATTCATATTCATTTATCATGGGATAGATTTTTGTAAAATAACAATTTAGAAAATGTTTATGATCTCTTTAATTGTTATGTCAGGTGCATAGGTGGAGAATATTATTACCATGTATATGCTTATATCCTATGTTTTATTATTATTATTATTTTTTTTTGGTATTAACTAATTCGCATTTATTTACATACAAGTATTTTAAATTTATATTAAAATAGCAATCATTATTAAATAGAAATATTTTGCAATAATATAAATCTGAATCATATGTATATACAGGTAATAATTCAGATATACCTGTATATTTGAGAAAAACTAAATACATTGATAACACTAAATTTATATAATTTCATACAACTCATGTTCTATAATTTATAGCTTACTACAATGCATCACAAATTCATTGTTATCATGTCTAAAGATTAGGTATAGATTGTTTGATATTTAAAAATGGTATTAATTAAATAAAATACTATTAAAGAATATTGATTTTAAAAAATATACATATAACTCGTGATTAAAAAAAAGAATTAAGTTTATAATATCTTAATCAAAAATATTATTACACATTATTTTTAAATAAAATTCTGTCATTTCTATGTAACAAAAAATTATACTGTAAATTTTATTTAAATTTTAATTGCCCTTATAATTAAATCAGGGGAAAGTACTTGTCGGATGTCCTTGTATATATATATATATATATATATATATATATATATATATATAAACTGATTATACTGTGTTAAGAAACAGGCGTACCTAGGGTGGGGGAGGTCCAAATTTGAAAGTCCCCCTAGGCCCTAGTTTGAGGGGGCCCCCAAATTTTTTTTACATTAAATATTAAGTACATTATCTCACGTCATGGTGTCGAATATCATAATGCAGGGGGCCCCAAAGTGGCCAAGCCCCCCAAGAAGCCAAGCCCCCCAAGAAGCCAAGCCCCATAGAGGCCAAGCCACCCCCCGAGAGCCCCCAAATCCCTAAGTTGGGCACTGTTAAGAACTATATTTCTATTTTATTCAAGCTGTCTAACAAACCAATCATGTATACACTTTATTGTTCTTTTATCATTGGTTAACAAATGTATTTCTTTTTTTTTAAATCTTTATTTACAGTCCCTTGTTCTTATTTCTTTCATTCCCTTAGCCACTTCGTTATTTACTCAACAGAATGGTAACTACTTCCATTTCGCCCGTTGTGTTTAAGTGTTTGCGTGCATGCGTGAGTGTTGACTTGATAAGAAAGCGTGCCATTTTCATCATACTCTCCTCACCCCGTGGTCAAACCCAACCCCGGGCTCTATATGACCGTGTGTCTAACAGTACAGCCGTCTCTATGTATGTGTGTGTGTGTGTGTGCTGGCAACATGTGCTGCCACTGGAAACTTTTTAATTAAATTTTCCCTTCTCGGATTCTTTCTTTATCAAACTGTGTCCCATCACCTTTTTAAAAAGAAAACCCTTACCAGTCGATCTCTCTTACATCAAACATTAAAAATTGAAATCACATTTTATAAAGTGAAAGTTTCGTCTCGAAACAAAGTTGCTTCACAATAAATTAAATGAATAAACTTGAATCAAACAGGTACACACTCATTTACTGGACGATTTGTTTTTTAATTCTTATATGTTCTAGCTTGATATTATTATTAATGAATTTAATTCGTTATAAAAATTAAATTTCCACCAGTTAAATACTTAAATAATACTCCACCCCCCCCATATATATATATATAAATAAATAAACCAACCGCTTTTTTTTCTTCGTGACAGTTAAACCCTAAATTTAGAAGGGTGGGGGCCTGTGTGTGTGTGTGTAGGCCTCTCTCTCTCTCTCCTTATATATTAATGTCCAGACTGTACTCAGTATGTGTACAAAGTTCATCTCTGTCCTGGTATACCTGGTGTCCTGACATATGCGGGTCTTCACACGCCCCCCCCCCCCAACTTGATGTGTGTGTTTATTCTCCTGATTGATTTTATACATTGATACCATTACACACACACCTACACACACAGGTATGAATTCATAAAACGATGTCATGCAATCCGTTTATTTTCTTTTATGTTACCATCCCCCATCTCCCGCCCGCCTCCAAAATGTAGTAGACAATATAAAGTGTAAACATTACAGTGTAGCATGATTTAAAACCATTGTTAACAAAGAGCAACTGTTGCAAGCATGTTATAATTCTCTTTCAAAGTTATACTGTATAGAGATAAATGCAAACAACTCTTTGCAGTTATTTGCTATGAAATCTTCAACTTATGTAGACGTATGATGATCTCTCTCTCTCTCTCTGTATATATATATATATTAAAACTGAACTATTGAATGTTTCTTTAATGTAATTTTTTTTGTTATAAACCCCTGAACCCTCCCCCTCCCACCCCCCGGTGATTATTAAATAAGCATTTTAATATTTTTGTAACACATGTCAAACACAATGAAACGATGTCTGGGGATGCGGCAAGCAGCGACCCCTGGCAATCAGCGCCGAGCGATTTACCGATTTCCGGAGCCGAATTCATGGTGTTACCAACTTTGAAATCATACCTGACTTCTGCCTGCTTTTTTTTTTTATAAATCGCAATAATCGATTGCGCGGCGCTATTCTCCCCCCCCCCCCCCCCCGCCTTCTGCTCAAGGGGAAACTATTTACAGTTGTACCCGATGAAATAATTTCTTCAACTCTCTTATTAACTTGTGGCTTGCTCCTCCCCTCATCCCCTTTTCACCTCCCCCCACCCACCCCCCCAATCGATCCCCCCCCCCTTTCCTTCCTCCCCAGGTTGGCTCAACTCCACCTCCACCTTCCGTCCGCCCTTACATCGAGCAGATGTGCGTCATCATGAGCGACAGTTTAGCCCTGGCGGTATCGAGTATTTAATAAGCAGTACTATCTTATGACTGCATCCATTCAGCGGGTAAAGGCCACAGGGGGAAAAAAAGATACATTTTAAATACCTCACTGCATCAAACAATATTTACCCCCACCCCTTCACCCTCCTCTCCCCACCTCTTCTCAGAAATATGTCTCACTCAAATAGTTTACATTGAACGTACATAAAAAAAAGGAAATCAAACCACACAGACGATCGCTTCTGAAAAAAAAAAATATAGTGTTCATGACTATCTGCTGACAAGCGGGTATCAAAGTGAACACGACAGCATCGACTGGTAAATTTCATCAAGTTGCATGTACTTGTGCACAAAAATCAACGACGTCATAAATCATTCAGCACCAAAAAAAAAATATATGATTAATAAGGGCAGATAATGCTTGTAAAAAGTGGGTTAGGGAAACGTGATTAATTAAATTGTTCTGAAACTTTATCTGAAGATGTGACTGTTACTAGTTAATGATAGACAAACTACGGGGCTACCTAGTGGCCCCTCCCTCCCCCCCCCAATGTCATAGGGGCACCCTTGTGGTAGGTACATTAAATCCTCTGAATTTCATTCTTGAAGAGCCCAAACTGATACTTTTGCCTGGGGGCCAGAGCAAGTAATGGGTCACTGCGCTTGACCCATGACCCATCAAGTTCTTGACCCAGACCCATCATGACCCATGACCCATTGCATGTTATTTTCAAGATGGCGGCCGTCGCCATAGAAACCATTTTGAAAATTTTAAAAATCGCGCGACGACGGGTTTTTTTTTTGGGGGGGGGGGTCGGGCGGAGAATAAGGATGGGTCGTGGGTCAGGGAACATTGACCCATGTGACCCATCCAATTTTGCGACCCATTTGACCCATTACTTGCTCTGCTGGGGGCCTTTAGATATACTGAATGTCTCCACCTTGCTCACGAGTACCTAAAATCGGATCCTTGTAGGAGCTTTATCATGTATTTAAACCATACAGCACAAGGCTTGTTACATTGTGGTCTGTACAGCAGTAGTCTGTAGTGGTCCAAGGCTTGCTTGATTGTGGTCTGTACAGCAGTAGTCTGTAGTGGTCCAAGGCTTGCTTGATTGTTGTCTGTACAGCAGTAGTCTGTAGTGGTCCAAGGCTTGCTTGATTGTGGTCTGTACAGCAGTAGTCTGTAGTGGTCCAAGGCTTGCTTGATTGTGGTCTGTATATCGGCCCACATTTTTATGTATTTATTTTTACTTGGTCGTCTGTCTTAGTTCTTTCACAAACACACACACATACACACATACTCACACACACAGACATACACACACATACACACTCACTCACACACACATACACAGACACACACATACACACTCACACACACACACATACACACACACAGACACACACAGACGTGCACACACACTCTCACACACATACACATACACACTCATTCACACGCACACACAGACAAACACACACAGTCTCACTCACACACACAGTCTCACTCACACACACAATGCACTCACAGACACAGTCTCACTCACACACACACACTCTCACACGCACACACACACACACTCTCACACGCACACACAGACACAGTCTCACTCACACATACATACACACACTCTCACACGCACACACAGTCTCACTCACACACACACACAATCTCTCTCTCTCTCTCTCTCACACACACAATCTCTCACACGCACAGACACACACAATCTCTCACACGCACACACAGACACGCGCACTCAAATGTGCCAATACAGGTAGTTAATTTCATTAAATTTAATAGTGGTGTGTGTGTGTGGGGGGGGGTGTACAATCTATACATAATTTAAATTGTTATTTATTTTCTTTCTTTCCATTTTTTCTTCCAAGGAGTAAAAAAAAATTATGGTTTATTTTTTAAATTCTGTAGATTGGGGATATCGCCCCCACCCCCTTTTTTTACCTTTTATTTTTGGATCGTAATCGCAGGACGGAAAAATCGTTTCGATACCGTGTCACCGACTACAAACCACACTTGAAATTGTCATTCCGCCGGTATATTAAATTTTGATGTTGGAGGAAATGAGCTTGTTTAGAAATTGAAGGATTATTACAGCTTCTCTCCCTCCCTCCCTCCCGACCCCCCACCTCATCCAGTCTCTTCCCACTTAATTCCCCATGCCCCCCTTATACCCCCACCCCCCATCTCTCCCCTTTTTTTTTTCTTCTCTTTTTTTTTCCCTGAAGTACTCATGTGAAGAAGGAAAACATAAAAGCTAAGTAATTTAATCGATTCCACAAACCCTAGCCGATTACTGTAATTGTAATCATTAATATCGTTTTAGCAGCAATACTCTGTCGTCGTGTGTGAGGGACTTCGATGTCGATACTTATTTTTTTTTTAATATTCCGCCATTAATTTAAACTCTAGATTATATAAAAAGTTAAAAAAAACACACAATATATATATATATATATATATAAGCAAGATACATTTTTGTCGTTGGAAGAAAATAACTTGGACATTTAACGTGAACAAGAGACGGATATCGTAGAGAATCGCTGTACGTGTTTTCCCTGGAATGCAATCATTCTTTTTTTTTTAATATTTAACTTATCAGAGAAGTCATTTGTCTTGATGGCTTCAGTCAGGAACGATAAGTTGAAATTGAAAACTTACTAATTAAAGGGAAGTAATGAAATGTCTCGAGGTTGAAACAAGAAATAGGTAAATGTATATGAAGGGGCGAATGACAAGCGTACATTTGTCAATACCATAGTCTGTCTGTGTTTGTGTGTGTCAGTGTGTGTGACTCTGAAGGAGGCACAATGTGACAGTCTCACCAGTCCTAAAATCTGAGGTTTTAATCCACACCGTGAATTATTCTTCTTGTCACAGAGTACAATCGGGAAAGAAACAAAGAAAAAGAAATATAATTAAAATTTAATTAATGAAAAAAACATAAAATATTCTGTTATATGTCAACGTTTTCAAGATATTTATGTTTAGTTTCAAGATCGCTAACTAACGGAAGTCATTTTTATTGGTTCTATTTCATTTTGCTTGATTATTATTATTCTTTCTTGCTTATTATTTTTAAAAAAAAAAAAGTAAAATGGTTTCAAACCAGTGATTCCTAAATCTCATTAACGCATGAATCACATTTTTATCAATAAATTTGTATCAATCGGAAGTCCCTTTAGGCCTATGTCTTACAAGTTTATCGCTTTATTAAGAGTAAACAATAGTAAAGTTCCCTTAGCCTATCGGGGCAGATGAAGTGTGGAATTCATCTGTTTCTGTAGCTACGGCATATGAAGGGATTGTTTGGTTAGCGCAACGCCTAGAGCTTTGACGTCACTATTTAAAAGCTGGATGGACTTGGGGGACTTCACTCCAAATTACACCTGGGAAAGTTTCCTTTGTTCTTACCGAGTATCAAACTCGGGACTCTCAGGTTGAAAGTCAAGTGCTCTACACCGCTCGACCATCCACACACCTTTTTTTTTTTAGATAATTGAGATCGCGTATAATCTTGATGGTCGGCTGAAATCTTGTTGCTTGCTTGAAGCTTGCTCCACGATGCACTGTTTGGTAAACACTAAAATTGAATATAAATGATATTAATAACGTTAAGAAAAAATAAATAAATGTATGAATACATCACCTGTCGGCTACTTTGTTAACGATGTATCCTCAGCTATGGCCAGATATTGTTTTTGTTTATCTTGTCTCACAATTATTAGGCCAATCACGCCGTAATAACCGTTTGTTTGTTTGTACTGCGAAGATCATTATTGTTGTTATTGTAAATTGTCACGTGCAACATTCAAAGTAGCCAATCATCGCTATGCAGGCCCCTCTGCTTGTTTTCTCTACTTAGTAACATTTATTTCCTGCCCCCACCCAGTGGCGCCGAGAGCCAACACGAGCCCCAGGACAGGACATCATTGCGGGCCCCTTAATAGACAAAAAGTCGTGAAAAAATTGACATGGTCGGGGCGGCCGGGCCCCCTTACAGATGCGGGCCCCCTGGCAATGACCCCCCTTGCCCCCCCTCTCGGCGTGCCTGCCCCCACCTGCTATTGGCCTGTCCACTGCTGTATAATGCCTGGCCCCTGCTGTAGAAATTTCACGCTACGGGGCTGCCGCTATGTATACTTAACTTAAAGCTCAGCCGTTCTATACGTTGGAGGCTGGTTCGAACCTCACATGACCTTTTTAAGTATATCACTACTTTGGTGCAGGCGCCGCACACAATGGTACCTACTGCGATAAAAAGATTTTGATATGCAATTAAAATAAACATCCACCGGACCGTGCTTGGGTTTTGTCGGGGGCCCTAGGGCTTGGGTCGTTATTGGGGGCCCAATGCATAATTTGAACTGCGCTGGGTCTTTGCCTGTCCATGCAGTGGCTCCAAAATCAACCATTTTCCATGGAGGTAATATATTGCACCATACCAGACATACGCTGAAAGGACATGTAAGTTTGTGACAACTGTTTCCTCTAAGCTGTGCGCGCGCACACAATTCGTCCAGAGCTCCAACAGAAATTATAACCGACCAAACTAAATTTTCCACATTCGCGTATTTACCGTAATTTCTCACATCTTTTTTTTCTTTCCTTCCAAATTTTCTCGCACTCAATATCTTTTGCCGCACTCAGTCGTCGTAAAATGCGATTGGAGCCCACTGATCACGTGATAAACAAAACATAGTAACCATGTAGAGATAGAGAGAATAAACTGGTTTTGTATTTTAAATACCCTTTTTCCTCAAATACTTTTCAGTCTAACAGACTATTTAGAACAGAGGGAAGTAGATTAGGAATTGACCTGCATGACGTACAGATAATTTATCGATGTATTAATTATACGTATTTTGTTCGTCAGTCGTCACGATCCAACTAAAATTATTCCGCGACTCCACACTCTGAAAAACTTCCGGTGAAGATTCAAAGATCTTGCATACATTGAAATATTCCCCACCACTCTTGACCTCAACGGCACACTTTGTGATATTTTTTTTATTAAACACTAAGTATAAATATTTAGTTAAAACTAAGCAATACGTTGTATTATTACTGTTGTAGTTATTGTTATTCTTTCTCGGAGATAAAAAAAAATAATGATAATTAAGAAAACACACATTTAAATTGACTTTTTAGTCTGCAACATAAATACTAAATGTCCAAAAGAAAAATATAAATACATATAAAAATGAATGAAAGAGAATTAAAAGCAAAAATAAATAAATAAATAAAAAAATAGACATTTATCAGCTGAATAAATTCGAAATGGAATCTATAATAAAACACAAGAAGCCATATCTTAATGTGATGAAATTCAAAACAAAATTAATAACATTCATAATAATCCAAATCTTACTCGTTATATTTTCATTAAGTTTTTTTTCTTTTTGTTTCTGAAATTAAAAACTATATATTTTTTTTTCAGTGTGAAATAAAATCTAATGAATTTGTTTCAAATATTTAGTTTTAATATTTAGTATTAAATTTCATATTAACTCGACTTGTTCACGTCTGCAGATATATCAATATCCCAGTCATCAACTCCAAGAATCTCCACCAGTCCTGACAGTAACGGGGTCATTGTAAACAACAGAAAACAGGACGCTTTGACCAGCAGTGACCGCAGCCCCCAGTCCAGCCACGGACCGACTCCGCTGCAACATCAACAGAAGAGGCACGGGTCATCTTCCCCGCCGCCGCCGCCTCTGGAACCAGGAGGAGCGTCGGCCAGGTCGTCGTCTGAGGGGCGGGCGGTGACATGCATCCTGTGCCCACTGTGCAGGCATGAATGCTCCGGGACGGCCCCCCTGGAAGAGCACCTCATCAAGAAGCACAACGTGGCTCCGGAGGGCATCCAGCGGCTTATGTCCATGGTTGAACTGCCCACCATCTCCTCCGGCCCTGCCATGGCCACAACCGACCCCCAGGTCTCGGCGGGCAGCGCTACCCCGGGGGATGCCGGCAAGGGCTCGTCCGCGCCCCACTCCGAGGCGGAAGCGCCCCGTGACATTAAAAAGAGCAGCGGGGAAGCCCCTGGAAGGCAGGAGGACAAAACACTCTCAGTTCCGGCTAAAATGACCCCAGCATCTGCTCACACCCCTTTGACGCACGCGAACGAGGAAGGGTCTGCTGGAACGACTGTCGCGCAGGCTGTGATGACCCCGACGACGTCGTGGTCGGCGTCCACTCCCCACCAGACCTCGTTGTCAGCATCGTCGTTAACTTCCCCAACATCAACGACAACAGCGACGTCATACATGAGTACTTCACGCAACGCTGCCGCCAGAATCGCCATTGACGTTCAAGAAAACCGGACATTATCGGCTAGCGATGAGTGTAAAGAGATTAACCTTGACCTTCTGGACAGTGACCATAAAGAACTTTTGGCCACAGAAGGTAATATTTTTTTTTTAAATTCATGTCTATTTATATCTTAAACCAAACCATGATTTTTTTTTTAAAATTCTATTGAGAATGAATTCACATAGTCTTTGCGGTATCTTTCAGTGACTCGGTTGTGGTTGAGTTATGATTCAGATCAGACATATGCATGGAGGCTTTGGGTGTGAGTCTTATACATTTAATAATGCCCCCCACCCCCGCCTTTCCCAAACCACACTTTTTTTTTTAATCAAGCCTTTATGGTCGTTTCTTTTTTTTTAATTTGGAGCTTAGTTGGAAATAATTTAGAACCCCCCCCCCCGTAAGTGTTTTACAGGTTACATATTTAACGACACCTGACTTCTTTTTATATTTTTGGTTTTACAAAGAATTTCTTGTCTATAGCACGAGCAAGTTTTAGACCGGTCATAATTATAAGTTAAATTATTTGATTTTATTTCATATTTTGTATTAAAACCGTGTGGCGCCATACATTGTACTAATTCTTGTCAACTTAATCACTGATAATATTTTTTATCAGCATTTATTAAAGATCATGAGATGCGTCACCAGGGTGGGGGATAGATCTGACACACTTCACCCTCCCCTCCCTCCACCCAATAAATTTACCTGATAAATCAGTTCAACATGGAGCTGTTGAAGAAAAAAAATGAACACACACACACACCCAGAAACTTCGATCCATTTACTACTTCTGTACCAATCAGTGAAAGACTTAATCCTTTTTTAATTAATCTTGCCTCGTCTTGGGTTGTATCTCAATATCCGCTCAGCTGTAGTTGTTTTTTTTTTTCTTACTGGCGTCCGAAAGCTCCCCCCCCCCACATCACTTTCCCTCCCTCCCCACAACAGCCGCCTAATAACATTCCCCCTCGTTATCGCCTCACTGCCAATACACAGTTGTTGTCTTTTTTTATTTCTTTGTGTTTACAATGTATTACGTTGAACAATTTATACCTTTTCGCCGTCTTCGTTGATGTATTTGCAAGAGACATGTTAATGACGTCATACAGACAATGTTACTTGTGGTATACTTAATATAAAAGAGAGAGAGAGAGAGAATCGTCTCGCTCGTTAGAAAGAAATACCGGCTTATTAATACATCGGTCTGGAGTGGGTGTGGTTATGTGATACAAATACAAGGCGGAAGTACACATTTAATTTGTGTAAGCTGACTTCATCTCTTCTTTTTTTTTAAGCTTTGATCAGAAAAGTATGAACATTACACTATTCAAACTATCAGGCATGAAAATGGCTTCAGTTCAAATTTGGCGAATTCAAAACAATCAAAACAACATGCTATGCATGTATTGTATACATTGAATAAACGCGTAAAACTAATATTCGTTCAAATCTAGTTCATACAATTACTCAATCACATACCATTAAGTTCACATGTGGTACCCTCTTTGTTCCTACACATTTTCGAATTAAATGTCTCGAGATCTCTCACCGATTTTTCTTTGGAACATCCAAAAATTAACATCAACCTAATCCCGGGGGTGGGGGGAACACACAAACTTAAAAAGTGTAAATAAATAAATAAAAAAAACCCGTTAATTTTAAGTTCAAACGCCTTTAAAGAAAATGTTTATTTCACTTTGTTTTTAAATTGTCTAAACATAAACTTAACACACACACACACACACACACACACATGCGCGTTGACGTAACATATGCTTACAGTAAAAGAAGTGGTTGAATCTACCTCCTTCATCCCCCCCTCTCTCTCCCCCCTCCCCTCCGCTATCCTACCTGCTCAAAGGTAAAAAAAAAAAAATTTAAAAAAATCAACTAAAACCTACTCACATTGTTATTGACTCGCCTTCTGGTTTGTATCAAGCTGGGGATAAACTCAGCCGCTCATCAAACGTGCGCACCTAGATCCACGCTTACATGCTCACGATCAACCCTGACATTTTTTTCTGTCTGCAATTACAAGGGCAAGAAAATTACACGAGAAATAAAACACACACACATACACACACACACACACACACACACACAGCCGGTCGTACATCTAACCAACACACTTAATGGCGTCTTATGAAAATTGCTTTGTCTTACGATTTGTATCTTATGTTGTTTGGTTGTCTTTTTTTTATATATATATTTCATGTTATTACCCATTGTGCAATTTTATAATGTATATTTTAATATATGTAATTTAACGTTATTGTCACTGACTACAATTCTAATGCTGAGTGGGGAGAAAAGGATTTAACTCTGACATATACACAAAAGGCTAGACGGGACAGGTTATCGCTTGGCTTTACTGCATGTACCATTTGTCTTTTAGTTAATATTTCACTACGACTTTGAAATTGTTTTGTAAAAGACAAAGACTGCGATAAGGAGTCCGTTATATCGGTATCGTTATATCCAAATACATTTCAAATGGGCTGTTTGGTGCAATACTGTTTGGTGTAATACTGTTTGGTGTAATACTGTTTACTCCTAAAAAACAACACTTCACCACCCACACGTCATGATACAAATTGTTGTATTGATAAATAAAGACATCCTCTTTTCATCCTCCTGACCCCCCTCCCCCACACCCCTCCCTTCCTTTTCTTCCCATCACCCTAACGTAGGTGTTGATTTAATCACGTGACATATTACCAGGTAGACCCGCACGCCAAATGAAACCATCAGAACTTTATTTTTTCTTAACCTTCTATTTACCATCACATATTGTAAACTACGCCATTTTTTTTTCTTATTTATTGTTATTCACTATGAGAGTTGTAATTTATTTTTTTAAAGTTGCACTTTTCCTTCCCGAGATTATTGTTGTTCCTAGATTATCACCAAGTTTACAAATCTTTTTTTTTTTGTTGTGTGAGGGAGGGGTGTAGGGGGTCGGAGGGGGGTGGGGCAGGTAGATTTGTTTTCCCTGACATACCAGAGTGCGTCGTGATATTAATCTTCTTCTTCTTCTTCCTTTGGCTCTACAGCCCATTTAGGGCCCTGGCCTGCTATACCTCTCTTCTCCATTTTTCCCGATCCATGGTCTTCTTCTTCCACTCTCTCACTCCTATGGCTTGAAGGTCTTTCTCCACTTCCTCCAACCATCTTCTTCTTTGTCTACCCGTAGGCCTTTTCTCATTGGGTGTTGTCTTTTTGGACCTCTTGTTGTTTTCCATTCTTTCTATTAAACTTCAATTGCTTTTATTTAATCATCTTCATTAATGTTTCCAGTTCTACGACCCTTTGCAGAACTCACTTGCCAAAATTTTACTTCGTTTTTGTTTTTTTGTAAACAAAATACCAGCCTCTGTATCAATAACACATTCACACTAATTGATATATGTATTTACTGTGGTGGTGGGGGTTGGGGAAGTTAAGGGTGGGGAATCATGTGTGTCGGCTCACCGTTTTTTTTTTATTATTATTATAATTTAAATATTTTTTCTTGTTACCGTTTGATGGTATCATATTTATTTATACGTTCGAATGAATAAAAATACAAATAATTACATTTTTTTTAAAAAAAGCTATAAATTTTTGTACATCCTGGATGCGATATTCCTTTTTAAATAGTTTTAAGAGTTTTGCCTATAAGCATGAGATGTATTAGGAACATATGGCCTTCCTATTAAAGCTGAAACTGGAAAAAAAATATAGGAAGGGAAACGATTTTTTGAAATAAATCGAACTTAATTGACCTATCAATGCGGTAAAAGTGATAATATCGAGGTCAAAGGTTACAGGGGAAATGTTAGGTTGCAGTTGAAAAGAAGGCGAAATAACAAACTAAACCTTTTTTTCGGATGTTTCTGAAGAAATTGCTCCCGACAAATTAAAACAGAAAAACAAAATTGTCACATTAATTGTGTATAGCCACGAGCGATATTGGAGAAATACGATTTTAACAACCGTTTTTATCCAATTACTGAATTGGAAAAGCAAATGATAAATTTATTAAAAGCCATCTAGGTCAATTGGACTCAGGTCGTCTGCTGCTTCTTTTTTTTTTGTTGTTTGTTCGTTCATTATCTCCCCTTAGCCGACGACGGCGATAATCTCCCGCTATCATCTGTAATAGCCTGAAAGACTGGTTGTTAATTCATTGGAATCGTATTGAGTGTGTGCGTGCTTGTGTGCGCGCGTGTGTTCTGTTCTCAGCCTTTCATTAGCAGCCACGTGCTCTTAATATTACTTTATGATCACGTGATGGGTGTTTGAAATACAATTGGCTGTTTGGGGAAAAGGGGAGGGGGTCATATTTAAATGTCCTGTTAGTTGTGTTGTTACTGTTCCTTCCCATCCCCCCACACACACACACACTTCCTCCGAGTCAGCCATTGTAGTGTGTTGGTGAGCGTGTATGTTGGCGATAACAGGTTATCAACTTTACAATTTTACTACACGTTTGACGCTACCCAATCTAAATCAGGGTAAACATATCTATTACTTGGCTGATTTCCTGGCTGGAATCTGTTCAACCAACACCCGCCCCCTCAGCCCCGCGCTTAATGAGGATCTCGCGACACAGGAGCGGTTTAGGTACAATTTATAGACTATAGTTACGGTTCCAGGCCCCGTGCGATCACAAGTAAAAAAAAAATTGAGGGCCGCCTATGCCCACTACTCATGTTAACCTATTTTTGATACAATTATTTAAACACTGAGTATTTTTTTGCTGTTTATTTGTATTATTATTATTATTACGATGAAACTTTTTTTGTCCAACTGATTCCCTCCCCCCCATTATAAATAAGCCGTTAGGGTGAATCGAAAGAAGATGTTTTAAAGGATTATCTTTTTGCATTCGTTAGCAATTATCCGACAGCAGGGACATTTACCCTGCTCAATTTTCGCAAAAAAAAAAATGTCAAACCTATCGCGTTTAGCTCTCCCCCCTCCCTCCCCTAAGCGATGCCTCGATCTTGTGTGAGCGCTGCTTTAGTCGAACGTGAGCTTAAAAAAGAAATCGGCACACCTCCATTGCTCACGTCTCCATGAGCCCTGCCTGCAATCAGAGTAATGACGTCTAATCTGGTGACAACCTGAAAACTGTCTCTTGACACAGGCGATAATTTCTTCATAACAGATAATTCGTGAAATAATTTTTTTTATTATTTTTAATGTAAACGTTAGCAAAAAAATACTTTTTTTTTAAATTTTAAAAGGGCGTGTGTTCGAGTCGTTTATCCACGGATAATTTTCAGACCTGTTCATTTTGTTGATGGGTTTGATGGGGGGACAAATAATTTCCAATCGACCAACTATTTTTGTTTTCTCATCCTACTCTATCCCCCCCCCCCCCGGGTCCTCTTCCACCTGGTCCTTCCCGCAGTACTTTTAGCCTTTAGCCGACACGTGACATAAAGGGGTGTGGCGACTATCTATGTATCTGTTATACATATTTAGATAGATATATTTCCATTCATCTATCTTATCTAACATTCTTTCTATGCAGCCAACTTTCCTATCTATCTATCTATCTATCTATCTATCCGTCTATCTGTATATCTGTCTGTCTATCTATCTATCAATATCTATCTGTCTATCTATCTATCTGTCTGTCCATCTACCTATTTATCTATATTTCTATATATCTATCTATCCATCCATCCATCCCCCCGCTTGTCTGTGTATACTATTTGTATCTACCTATATATATATATATATATATATATATGTATATATCTCATTATGTATTTACTACGACACAGTCCCTATATTGACCTATGAACCTTTGCTAGACTTGCAGCGAGGTGTGTAATATACCAATATGGGGTGGCGGCTAATGAAATGTTATTATTAGACGTCAGCCGGCTGAACCTCGATAGAGACTTGTGCATTATGTAAACACTTCCTCGTGTCAAAGCTGTACACGTTAGCTACACTGCATACATTCTTTCCTTCAGTGTTATTGGTTATTTACCACTGGATATTACCGTAGTACATGTAAAAAAAAAATAATGTCCTCAAATATTTGGTTTAAACTAATCTTGAATAAGGCGTAATGTTTATTATTATTTAAATATTATATTTATTTTGACTTGTTTACATACCAAAATGCACCAGAACCGATGTATATATATATATATATATATTATGAAAAGCTAAACAAGACAAGGATGTTTCAGCGAAAGTGCCTGTTATCTTGACAGTTTTAGAACCGCCTATCTCCATAGTATGTTTATTGTTTCACTATTCACGTACAATTTCGCCCTCGGACGCCTGCTATGTGTAAATCGTCTGCGCGCCTTTTCGTTTACTTTTTTTTTAAATTTTATTTTTTTATTTATTTTTTAAAGACGGGTCAAAGAAAAGTTTTTTACCTGGTTATTTTATCTTTGTCACGGCTCGGTGGGTCCCAGGTGAACCGTGACGCGGACCCCACCCAGCCGCGGACTATCCCGAACCGTTTTTACACACTTCAGTCGGAGAGAAGGTTTTTGACTTTCTAACATAGTAACAGGACCGTGAATGAGAGAAAAGATCCCACCCACCCCCCTTTTCTCCCCCATTCACTGGAAAGTTGCACATAAAATTTTGCTAGAAGGAAGGAGCCCAGCTCTGTATATTTTAATGTGTGGATTGAAGTGTGGGCCAGTATCTAGTTGCTCGGTTTGGTCTCTGGTATATACTCCTGCTATTGCTCCTGTATAGGCCTATCTATCTATCTATCTATCTATCTATCTATCTATCTATCTATCTATCTATCTATCTATCTATCTATCTATCTATCTATCTATCTATCTATCTATCTATCTATCTATCTATCTATCTATCTATCTATCTATCTATCTATCTATCTATCTATCTGCCTGCCTGCCTGTCTGTCTATATCGGTCTGTCTGTCTGATTATCGATCTATGTCTTTCACTATTTCTGTATCGTCTATATAAGTATATCTAGCTTATCAGCTTATCTGCTTATCTGTCTGCCTGGAAATAGTTATGTCTGTCATTATTTTTGTCCTTTTCCATGTCTGTCATTATTTTTGTCCTTTACCATGCCTGCATCTTAGTATTTGCCTCGTGTCTTGTCTCTCTGCCCATCCAAATATCTGTCTATCCGTGCGCTTGACTGATGATTCTGTCACGGAGTTGAGGAAGTTTACTTTGAGAGATATTTTTTTTTCTAAATTCTATAAATATATGGACGTATAAAAGACATATTTAGCGTGTAGATATATGACGTATACATTACGAGGTAAATGGTTAATTAAGGTGTGCGATAGCCGCTGTTTGTGTATCAGCGTGTGTGTGTGTGTGTGTGTGTGTGTGTGAGTGAGTACATTGGCTAACGACGTGGCCAACTAATTAACTCACATATGCCGCCATGCCAACCTAACGCCGCGGTAATCAACACAATACTCGCGGAGTTTTTTGTTCATCTCGTCGCGTCCTCGTTTAAAACAGAACAATAAACAAATTTGTGCTCTTAATGATTGCGTCCTAGGTTACTGCGGCCATTTTCGCAATTAAGCCTGATATAATAAATTCCGGCCTTGCTAACATCGATATAGCGGAGGGGGGGAGGAAACATCTGTTGATACGGCGACCAACACCAAGACAATTGGGGGGGGGGGTAGGAAAGGGAGGTAGTTGAAGGTGTGGCCAATCATATCAGTTCAAGGTGGGTGGGAGGGGGGGGTTACAAGTAAATTGTAATTAATTTAAATGCCATTGAGGAGTGGGTTTTTTTCCCCTTCTTTTTTTCTAGATTTGTTAATGTGTTTGGAGTGTTCTGTCTCAGTATTGAGTCCTCTTATCGCTAAATACAATAAATGGGGTGGGGGGTGACACAGATCTCTAGGTGACGGTTGTAAGAGAAGTGAGTTGGTTGAGTGTGTATTTGTGGGGGGTGGGGGGCGCATAATGAAGATGAGCGAAAGCTCAAGGCTTGTCATGGTTGAGTGAATAAGCAAGCTCGCAGTCTATCAGTCCCCACACAAAGCTACCGCATCTATTATTAGTCACCGCAGAGTAACTGTAATAAGTACACAATGTGCGTGCGCGCGTGCGTGTGTGTGTGTGTGAGACAGATGTCAACCAGTGGATTACAGCTATCTTATATTCAACGCATTAATCTTATTAAGACATATATCCAGCTACCCTGTGAACAATCTTTTTTCCCCTAATTGATTCATGTGTATTACCTCATTGATTCATGTGTATTTTTTGTTTCAATCCCTTTGCGTATTTTTACCCGCATTTCTTTTAGGTGCCAAAAACTGGTTATTTTTTACGTGTACTGTTTTTTTTTGTTAACATCATTAAATCTTCAAGTTTAATTATCTTACACTTTTTAACTTTTGAAAATTTAATAGTTCTTTTTTTCTCACCCTCATTGCAGGCGTTGATCTCGTTCTGCAAGAAAAGCTGGACAAAGAGTACGAAGACCTCTTCCGCTGTCAGACCTGCCATAAATATTTCATTAACATTGACCAGCTTTACTGCCATCAGAACGAACTGGGTCATTTGGAGCTTAAACAGACCCCTAGGGGCCCAGGGTACCTGTGCTGGAAGAAAGGCTGCAACCAGTACTTCAAGACGGCCTCCACCCTCCAGGTCCACTTCCGGGAGATCCACGCCAAGAAATCGATGTCCGGCTGCCTGTCCGTGCAGGAGCTGGAGTCGTACAAGTTCACCTGCGGTCAGTGCAACTTCAGCTTTAAGTCTATCGAGTCCATGCAGCGGCACACGCTGATCCACCTGATGCAGTCAGTGACGCAGTGCAGGATCTGCTCCAGGAGGGTCAGCTCGGTGGCCAAGATGAGGACTCATCTGGAGATCGTTCACGGTGACCTCAGCCTCATGGACATGACCATACAGATGGAGGGCATTGAGGCCAACGCTTCACTGCTCTTCAGCAGCCCGGCTTATGAACAGTTCACTGCCAAAATGTTGCTGCCGGCAACGAACACTCAGATCAAGTCTTTCGCAGAAGACGACGAAGTCTCGCTGGGGAAACCGTCTAACGGCTTGGATAGGAGAGATAATATGGACAGGCACGAGGACGATGTGGATGAAGGGGATGGGATGTCTGACGGCTACAGAGACAAGCAGTTCATCGAGGACTACATGAACAGCCAGTCCATGGCTGAGGAACACTACAAGGACAACGGCAGGAAGTTCAAATGTCACAGGTGCAGAGTGGGCTTCACCAGCCACAAGTACCTGCTTTCTCACAACAAGACAACGCAGCACAAGCACTGGGAGATGACGGACAAATTCGAGGACCCGTCAAGGCCGTACAGGTGCGAGATCTGTAAAGAATCTTTCACGCAGAAGAACATTCTAATGGTCCACTTCAACTCAGTTTCACATCTCCATAAGCTCAAACAGCAGACGCACCTCAATGGGGAGAGCATTTTCAACAGCACAGCATTATCCCATTCCTCTCCTTCGCCCTCGCCCCATTCACATGGAATCAGCTCCCCAAGCAACGCCACCGCCGCCGCCTCGACGACACCGCAAACAAACGGCAGTTTCGAAAACGGCGCCGAGAACTCCAGCAGCCACACGAAACCTTACAAATGTAACATTTGCAAAGTCAGCTACAACAATCAGCCGAGCATCGAGATCCACCTAAGGTCCGTCGGCCACAAAACCAAAGCCAGCAAGCTGTCAGAGCTCATCCAGACAGGCCAGGTGGACTTGCACCAGGCATTGATCGAGCACCCCGACCCGAGGACGGCCGGTAAGCAACAGGCTCAGATCATAGCTGACATGATTCATCAGCAGGCCACCGCCCAGGCCGCTTCCAATGCGGCTGCTGCAACATACTTTAACCTTCAGGGAATGCAAGGGTTAAACGTCATGACGCAGCTACTGCAGGGCATGTTGCCGGCGTCAAGTCATCAGTTACTGGCTTCCTCTGCCCAGAACGCTCTCGCTGCAACATCTACCGCTCACCTGGAAGCTTTTTACGCTTCCCTGAATGCCCACAATAGCATCATCTCAAGGGAAGCTCCCAGAGCTGACAATTCAAAGCAAGCTTCATCCAAAGACAAATTTGTGAAGTCTGGCGACGGGGACAAAATAATGAACATGATCATCAAACAGGACGGAAGGATAGAACCAGCCAACAGTGAGTCGAAATTCAAGCCTGGACAGTTTGAAAGTAAATTAATAAAAGATCCAAAGTCTCTTAATAAGGAAGAAGAACTTCCACCGAATTTCCCTCACGCTCCGATCATAACTAGGCCCCGGGGTTTCATGGGAAGGTTCAAACCTCAACTGCACAGGAGCTTGCTGGAGAACTATGGCTTTGAGTGCGTAATACATTTCAACGAAGAGAACTGCACTGAGAAAAAAAAACCAAAGGAAGATAAGCACCAAGAGGAAGAGCACAGGCGATCAGAGGACACTGAGGATACAAAAGACAACAGTGAAGAAATTATGGACGTTGTCGAAAAGGTGAATGAAAAGTCTGGCGATGAGAAACCATCTCCAAATGAACTGGATGACAAGAAAGATGAGAATAAAGAAAATTTCGACCTTCCAGAGCTCAGTAAATGCAGGTGTCTGAAATGTGACAAAGACTTCTCTAATGTCTGGGTTCTAAAGAACCATGAGGAAGCAGTTCACAAAAATTTTGTACCCCCAGCATACATTGAAGACTTTGGGAAGAAGTTCAGAGAAGGATGGGAGAAAAATCTTCCTAAGCTTGAAAACGATCAGCTGGGTGCGTTACAGCTGGGTGCGTTACAGCTGGGCGTGTTACAGCTGCCCTCTAATCCTCCTACTCCGACCAGTAATGTGGACAAGCTGACAACTTCAGAAATGCCACCTCCCCCACCGCCATCCCAGAATCAGATCCCTCCCAACTTTGACATGTCCCAGCTCTCTCAGTTATTGCCCCTGATGGGTCTTAATATGCTACCTATGCACTTGCCTCTCAACTTGCCCATGAATATGAGCCTTCAGGGTTTCCCTTCTTTGATGATTCCTCCCCTAGACCTAACCCAAAGTTACCTGCCTCCATTACAGTCCACTCCTCTGGTAGACAATTCAGTCGCGTCACAGCAACAGCTGCAGGCAGCAGCGGCGGCGGCGGCCGCTGCGGCACAGCAAGCCCAGAATCAGAAGAGGGTTCGAACCCGTATCAGTGATGACCAACTGAAGGTGCTGCGCCAATATTTTGATATAAACAATTCCCCGAGTGAGGAGCAAATCAACAAAATGTCTGACCAGACCAGCCTTCCTCAGAAGGTTATCAAACACTGGTTCAGAAATACGCTCTTTAAGGAAAGACAGAGAAATAAGGACTCCCCCTATAATTTCAATAACCCACCCTCCACGTCTATAGACCTGGATGAATATGACAGAACTGGAAAAATTCCAGAAGTTAAATTGGAGCCGGAGGATGAGGACGAATCAGGGAATTCCATAGTGCATGACTTCAAAAAGGATGGTCACGTGGTTAAAGAAGAAAATGGCACTGAGAGAGATGATGAACAAGATGAAGACGTCAGTGACAATCCACCACTTAGAATTGACCTGGCACCAAAGACCGAACTCGGAAACGATTGTAGGAAAGATCAAGAAAGTCATTCCAACACATCCTCACCATCCAACATGTCTTCCATTCCATCGACGCCGACTGCATCCGCTCCAGCCACACCAACGCCAATGATCACAGCGAATGCACTAAACGCCGCCAACATCGCGTTCTCACTGGAGTCGTATGCCGCCAACATAGCTCGACTGGAAGCCGCAACATTCCAGAGCATGGGGAAACGAGCAAATAGAACAAGATTCACAGACTTTCAGATAAAGACTCTCCAGGATTATTTTGAAAGAAACGCTTACCCTAAAGATGATGAGCTGGAACATTTGTCAAAAGTTCTTGGATTAAGTGCTAGAGTTATCGTTGTTTGGTTTCAGAATGCTAGACAGAAAGCCCGCAAAATTTATGAAAATCAGCCATCGTCAGAGACTGCAAAGGAGCTGACGAGTCCATTCCAGCGCACCCCAGGATTAAATTACCAGTGCAAAAAATGTAATTCTGTCTTCCAGCGCTATTATGAGCTAATCAAACATCAGAAAAACTCTTGTGTAGGGGAATCCAATAATAATCACAAACCTATTCACTCAATGATGGAAGATGACAGCAACTACAGCTATTCAAACGATGACATCAGTTTCCACGAACGCCAGCCTGACCGTCAGTCTAATTCTTCGAGCGCACTCAGAGAAAGAGACATTCAGGTCAAGGTCAATGAAATCCCAACCATCACATCATCATCATCATCATCAGCCTCTTCAGTCAAACACACTGGCGCAGTGCCAGTCACGTCGCCCGCTTCGCTGCAATCCCACGCAAGCTCCTCCTCCTCCATGCCGACGTTCAAGTGCGACAAATGCACCATGACATTTTCACGATATGACATGTGGCAAGACCACCAGAAGACGCACGTGGCTCCAGCAATGTTCACCCCTTTCTCACCCAGCTCAGCGTTCGGCATGCTGCAGAACATGGCCCAGCAAGAGGACACCACCAAGTCGCCGCTGTCCTTGATGACCACACCCAACTCCCTGGTGCCGTCCCTTGTTTCGGCCCCACCCATGCTGGGGTCGCAACAATCAGCATCCATGGCCACCACACCGACCTCTTCGTCCACCTCCCCGCCCCCTTCATTCAAGAGGAAAACAGATTCTGAAGATGAAAGTGGAGAACAGCCCAGGGATAAACGGTTGAGGACAACAATTTTACCTGAGCAACTTGACTACCTTTACCAACAATATCAGGTAAAGACATACTTTGTTCTAACTAAAGGAAGATTCTCATAGAATGTTTTAGTGACAGTTCTTCCTGTTTCACAAATACAGTGGGTATTCGGTTAACGAACTTAATCCGTTCCACAATTATGTTCGCTATCCGAATCGTTCGTTAACTGATCATTGATTTACCATATATGTTAATGGAAATTCGATTAATTCGTTCTACAGATCCTACAAATTTAATTTTTTTTTAAATATCATGTACAGTACAAGTATAATTTTTTAAGTAAGTTTATTTATTACAAATTTAATGCATGCGCACAACAAATTGAGGACTGGCGTCGGGTGTTCCGAGAGCCGAGAGGTTTTCGTAAAAATTACAAACACTCCTGACTTATGCAAGTTCAACATTCGTGAATTCGGACTAACGTAAAAAAAAATCTCTCGCGGAGCTCGGATGTCAACAGGTGGGGTGTTAGTTTACTTTTAGGCCACCTTTGTTAACATCGACAGATGGCCAGGCACACCGAGAGGGGGTCATTGCCAGGGGTGCCGCATCTGTAAGGGGGGCCCGGCCGCCCCGACGATGGCAATTTTTTCACGACTGATTGTTTATTAAGGGGCCCCGTAATGATGTCCGGCCCTGTGGCTCTTGTTGGCTCTCGGCGCCCCTGCAGATGGCGATCGCTCAACACTAGCGGCTCCAGGCCACGACAACAAGTTTTTATTTGAGGTTTTTTGCCTTTTTGTTTGAAGTTAAACGTTGAAAGAAATGACTCAAGCGTTCCAAGAAATAAACTCGGCTTCCATGCTATTTGAACAAATGAATACTAACACTTCCCGCTTTTTGAAAGTTCAGAGAATAGTAGAAGACAGACTGTCTGTAGTTTTTGTTCGTTATCCGAATATTGTTCGTTGTCAGAACATAAAAATCTTTCCTGAAAGTGTTCGTTGTCCGATTTGTTCGCTGTTCGAACAGTTCGTTAACCGAATACCCACTGTATCAATTTCCCTTCATATTCTGAGCCTAATTTATCAAACCTAAAATGAGTGAATGTCAGGTTTGTTTATCTATTAAACCTGATAAAAAAAAAGATTTCTCATTTTTAGTTTTCAAGACAATATATTGATTTAAAAAAAAATCATTGCTCTTTACACCATCAAGTACCCCGCTATTTTTTTTTTACATGTTAAAGTGCCTGCTATTATGTCTGTGTTAATATTAATAACATCTATTGTCATCCCTTAAGTTTTAGTTTTTGGCTCAAGACACTTAAAAAGTAAATTTGTAATGTTTAGGCTTATACATAAACAGCTGTTTTTTTTTATTGCCAAATGATGTTCTAGTCAATATATTTTGATCTATTTACCTAAAAATACAGGTTGATTGCAACCCAAGCAGGAAACAATTGGAGCATATTGCCAGCACTGTGAACTTGAAGAAAAGGGTTGTACAAGTGTGGTTTCAGAACACGCGTGCAAGAGAGCGCAAAGGCCATTATAGGGCACACCAACAGCTCATCAACAAGAGGTGCCCTTTCTGCCGAGCACTGTTCAGGGCCAAGTCAGCTCTGGAGTCTCATCTGGCCACCAAGCATCCGGAGGAAATGGCTAAAGGAGACATCAACATAGACCTTATACCGGACGCCATTATTGAGCCACCTTCACCTCATTCTCTGACAGGGTCTTCGGGACTTGGGTCATCATCATCTCATCATGACATAGCCAAGCTCCTACCTCCAGGTGCAGCAGCTGCAATGCCTAGCTACATGGCCTTCATGTCATCACCCGCAGCAGGCCTCAACCTGCAGTTCTCATCCCCAACCCCAGAGCTGTTAGGGCACCCTTCATTTGATGACCCCTTCTTTAAGAAATACATGAGTGAGCTGGCCAGCAACCTGAATGCCCGCCAGGAGCACCCAACCCCTTCCACTTCCCACAACCCCCAGACGCCATCACCCACAATAACTGCTCACTCTACACCAAAGCTCACCCACCAAACACCCTCACCCAGTTTCAACCCCACAACCAGACCAGTTGATGCTCACAAGCCCAAAAGCACAGCCCTGCCATCCACTGCGTCATCCAGTGATGACACCCCATTAGATTTGAGCAAACCCATCAAGCCGGTTGGATCTGCATCCAGCAGCCACATCGAGCCTGCACCTAGAATGATAATGGGGAGTTCCCATGACTTGAATGAAAGAGAAAGGGCCCTGGAGCTTGAATATCTGAGGCGACTGAACAGCCTCGATGACTCTTTCTCCGAGACCCAGTCAGAGATGGCCGACAATGAGTACATGAATGAAGTTGGAGGCAGTCCTCCCTCACCGACTCACAGCAACACCGGCATGTTAAACACCTCTTCTCATACACCAGGATCCACTGGAAAACGATATCGAACACAGATGTCAGCAACACAGGTAAGAAAAGTAAATAATTTCTTTCATTTTTAAATAATTACATTCTACAAAATTTTGGCTCATGAACCTTTTTTTTTCAGCAAAGTGTTCCACTTCATCCCCTAAAGAAATGGTTAAAACAAAGACTATCTTTACTTGCTATATAAACTCTTTTCAATTTAAATTCTTCTCTTGCTTTATACAGAGGAATATTTCAACGAAAAAATACATTCATATTTTAAACAATTTTCATTATATCTTTCACTGTCAAGTGTTTCTCGTATCACTTATAATGTTTTTATGTGACTTTATTTTCTGTTTTTATCATCATTGACTTCTTAACATTGAATGTTTTCTTCACTATATTGTTATCCAGGTCAAGGTAATGAAGCATTTGTTTCAAGACTACAAAACACCCACAATGGCTGAATGTGAACTCTTGGGTCAAGAGATTGGCTTGGCTAAGCGCGTTGTGCAAGTTTGGTTCCAGAATGCTAGAGCCAAAGAAAAGAAAGCCAAGCTGAATTCTGCGAAACCATTCAATGCTGAATTAGATTTCCCTAAATCTCCCGAAGAGTGTAAACTGTGTGGCTACAAATATTCTCACAAAGTTACGGTAAAAAATCTCTTTATTTAGTTCATTATAGAAAAAATATTTTAAATAATGAAAATAAATTTTAACTATGAAAATGAAAATAACTGTAAAAAAAAAAAAAACCCACCTAATTTAATGAATGTCGCTCAAAATATTTGTTCTATTTGCAGGTTCAGGATCATATATTTACAAAAACCCACATTGATAGGGTTAAGGTGTTCCTTCATTCTGAAAATGACCGTGATCTCGATCTCTCCAGTGGCAGTTTGCCCAGCTTCTCTCGAACATCAGGTGAGCTAGAGCGAGGCCAAAATGTTTGGGATGATTCTCTGCCCACTGGTCATCTGGCTCAGCTCCAAGCCATGGGGATTAACACCAATGCCATGGGCTTTCCCCTTGGTCAAGGTTTGTTTTGGAGCTAGATGTTGTACAGATAATTTAATTGTTTTTGTAATGGACCAAATGAATTTTGGAGTAGCAGCAGAGATTCACCTTTTTTCCTGGAAATAAAATTGTTCAGTAATAATGTTCATGTTCATTAAATGTACATATTGTTTCTTGAACTTTTTTTCTTTTTTACATAAAAGTGTCACTGGTGCTTGTGTTAATATAATGTTGCAACATTATGCTTTGATTAAAAATATCTATTCTATATTACTTTATTTTACAAGAATTTAAAAGTGTAGAAATTATTGGGTTATGTGTTTTACAGAAGAAAGTGAATTGCACCATTTTGCTTTTTTTCATAAGATATTAAAAATGTAAGAATATTTGATCCATTTAAAATTTAAACAGAAAAAAAATGAATTAGAATTTTTTTTTGAAGTAGATTATTGGATATTTATCAAAGTACCACCATAAGGCAACTAATATTTTGAAAGATTGTTGTGTGTTTTTATTATAGATTAGTAATAAAATAATTAAGGGTTTTATTTATGCACTTACTGATTGTTTATATTTTTATATTAGGAGAAAGTAGTCTGAAGAATACAGAAAAGTCAGAACCAGTCAGGAAGGAGAAAAAATCTGATGGTAAGACATGTAATAAATACTAAATTGTACACCACTTGATTGGTTTTCTATGTTACCATGAACTAATCTCCATCCCATTCTCTCTCTTTCTAAGTTACCATCTCCAAAGAAGAGCAACAGCAGCAGCAAGTTCAAGCTGCAATGGAGTTGGCCATGAATGCTCAGATGCTCTCTGCCCTGGGAGGATATATGCCTGGCCTTGATCCCACCTACCTCTCTTACATGTACGGTGGTCTACCAGGCTACTTCCCTGGGATGGGATTATCTGTTGTCCAGCCAAGCCTCATTCCTGGTCAGCAGTTTTACTATTTTTTAAAATAATTTTTGTTATAAATATTTTGTTCTCTTAATTTAGTCTATTTTTCAATGTATTAATCATTTTATCAAAATATTTAACAGGACCTGAACATATGATGGCGTTTGACCCGTTAGCATATGGCACACCCCTTGCTTTGCTTCAAATTCCAGCAGCGGCCATTAAATCTGTTGGTGAAAAACTAACTGAAGCTGGAGCGGTGCTTGCACGCTACACCCAAGACTGCCAGGCCCTGGCTGATCTCCACAGTATCGTCAGCTCTGCAGACTTGACAGTTGCAGCAGAAGCAACATTGGATGTCGGCTACATTTGCAAAAAGTGTCAGATGGTCTACCCAGCCAGGGAGTCTTGCGTGGCACATCAGAGAAGTGTCTGCTTGGCCACAGCCTCTTCACTCCCTAAAGGATTTGAGCCCATCATGAAATTGGAGCAGGTTCAGTATGAATGCAGAGCATGCAGTGAAAGATTCTCCACCATTATGGAATTTAAAGCTCATTGTCTACTAGAATCTCATAAATCTAGGCTCCTAAAATTTAAGGCTAAAGAAGCTGCCCGGAGAGAAGCTGCTGGGTCTCCAAGCTCCTCAGCCCCATATTCTTCATCCATTGGCAAATCCATTTCTCCTTCAGCCTCCTTCACTTCCAAGCTTTCGTTAACATCACCATCCAATAACAACAACAACAACAATATAAGTCCAGCTCACTGTTCAAAACCTTTAATGCCGACACCAGCCCATCAGTTCAGTAAGCTGACACCATCAACCACACCGCTTACCATGTTTAGGGACAAACCATTGGCTCAGAGCCCTGGCTTCAGCGAGATGGGAGAGATGAAAAGGCTCAAAGCGGAGTAGTCAGAATTTCTCTCTTCAGAAACTTGGCTCACTCACATTTCTTATTTCCTCAAAAATTTGAGTGTGAAATAAAAAAAAAAATTAGTAAATGTTAAAACATCTTGTGAAAATTATTTTCCAACAATTCTCTTAACACTTGAATTAATTTTGCTTTTGCGGCTGCATAGATTTTCTTTCCCACGTAAATTTTTTTTAAAAATCACGTATACATATATATTCTAAAAATTTAAAGAAACACGAATTGCTTTTGTCACTTAAAGTGTGAAAACTTGACAAAATGCCATTACATGCATTGTTTTTTTTTTAATTTTTGAGAAATGGGGTTGTTGCCATAATAAAAATATCAAATATGCATTGATTCCAATTACTACTGTACATGTTAAATTGCTGAGACATTTGGCAAACATCCATTTACAAAAATGAATTAGAATATGCTATGCTGTTCAAATGATTCAGTATATTATTTCTAAAAAATGAATCTGATGTGACAAAGATATACGTTTTGAAATTTATATGTGTGTCAATTTCATCATTGAATAACATAAATAAATATGCTTTTTTCGCCCATACTTGTTGAAAGTGGCAAGTTTCCTTGCAACGTTATCAGCATTTGAACTCAGATTTGCTGTGTTCATGTTATCTTACTTCTTTTATTACACAGGTTTATTAAACCGTCTATAATCCATCACAGGTAGTGAATGAATGACGAAAACCACAAAGTTATTATTACATGTATTACTTCAGTGCTTAACTGCATGATAATTTGTACCAATGAACAAAATAAAAAACAAAACTCCTTTCATTATTGTCACTAGCATGCATTGCAGTGCAAAGTTGTTTTTTTTTTTATTTGCTTTTTCATTCATTGAGATAGATATTGTCATGGTGTATATTATTGTGAATCTCCATTTGCTAAATGTGACATTTCTTCTTAAACTAGTTTAGAAATGTCATACATATGTCTACATCTAGTTAATAATACATGTAACCATTTTTTTTTTGTAAATTGAATTTATAAATTGTATAGACATTGTTTTGCAGTATTTTGATCTGAAATTTCCAACTCTAAAATCCTTTTACATTAAAAAAAATTTAGTTGCATTTTTTTTTCACAGGAAAAGTATACACAGTTTTTTCCTGTGCATGTTTTTTTTTTTCAACTGTTTTCATTTTAGTTAAAATATAAAACTTGGAATATTATTTTTCAAGTTTCGCTTACATTATGTCATTAGTAACATTGGATGTATTGTATAAAGTATGGACAAATAACTACTTGTATCTTTCTCAGGACCTCACTGAATTGAATATTGCATTGTAAAATAAATTAACATTTTTATTTTCTTAATTATCTTTGCAATTGAATATAACTTCTTGTGATGTGGATTTTTCTTTAAACTTTATGTGCATACATGCAGAATGGCATTCTTTTAATTATTTTTTTTATCTATTTTATAATTTTTTTTTTGCTTGTTAATAAATTTGTAGATCTTAATTTCATTGCATATTTCTGATTTATGATACCAACAGTACATTTCTAATTAGTTTTTTGCTTGACTGCTTTAAAATTTAATATGAAATAACTTAAGGAAGAAATTAAACCTGTATATTTTATTTTTATTTTTCAATGAATGTTGTATCTAAATACTTTTTAATCAATATTTGAAAGCTTAGACTAGAGAATTCCCCTTGGTTTTTTTCTTTCCTTTTTTTAAAATCTACATTTAAGCTGATGTACAAAGCGTTGTCTACTTTTAAATTTGTTCAAATTGTTATTGCTGTTTCTTGTCAGTTATTGAATAATGTAAATCATGAACAAATTGATATAAACTGAACAAACTTGAATGTATTCCCAGGGATCACACAAGTTAATGTTAATTAAACTGATTCTTACAACAAACAAAAATGCAATGTATGGCAAATAATGTTTTATCATCATGTGTTTTTGTCTAAAGATCTATAAATGGAACTTGTGGGGAAAAAAAAGAAACAATTTTTTTTCTTTGAATGATTGAATTTTTTTCTGTGAATGATTTTTAATAAGCAAAAAAAAAAACAAAACAAATAGGTCTTTTTCAAGATAATGTTCTTTGTTATTGATTGTTCATTTCTTCTATTACCTCAGCTTTATTCCTTCAACTTTTCTCTTTTTCCTGTACATATTCTATGGTATTTTTATCTCTGTGTTTCTAGCCACAGTCTAAATCAGCTGATTGGTCTTTCTTGTCTAATATTTATAGTTTATGTTCAATCTTTTCTCATACTGTCCTATCCTGGAATTTTTTTCAAATATACAGATTGTTATATCTAAATGTCGATCTGCATAAATTTTGTTTATGGTTTAATTTAATGTTTAAATTATTTTTTTTTTATTTTAAGTAGAACATGACATTTTAATTATATTCTAGCTTTGTTAAAAAATTTGTAATGACTAGACCTATTTCTTACATTTTTTTTTTAGTTTTGTCTTTTTTTTAACCTGTGTTCAAACCTTGATAAAGAACAAAAAAATGACATACCTGTGATTCTTCGTGATAAAGTGAACACACCAATTATGTAATAATGCGTTGAATTTGCTTTTGTATCACAACACATTATATACCATGTGTATTTTCTACACAGCGTTGAAGGCAGAGTTGTGATAAAAATTGCATTTTTTTTTTGTTTATTTTTAAATTACAAAATTCTTTTGCATATGAAAGTTCAGTAAAAAGTTGTCTGTTTGATCTAGGAAGTTTTTTGAAATATGTAAGGGTTAGTTAAGAGGATGTTGCTTATGTTCTGCATCTTTTAGTTTTTTTATACTTTTGTTGCATTATAACACAAGTTTCTGATAACAGAATGAGAATTGGTCAGAAGACCAATGTTTTCTTACTTCAGCCTAAATTTATACGACTGTGTTATTATTCTTGAACCGATGTCATATTGTGATGGCCCTCATATTGTGAAATCCTGTAGACAGTTAATGCCACAACATAATGATTGGTTTGGTTGTGACCTAAAAATGAATTCATTTAAAAATAAAATAACAAATGAACACAAAAGTCTGCCCAATTAAACATATCAATTTATTTGTTTATATATATATAAATAATTTTTGTCTTTATTTCTTTAATGATGCTGCCAGTTTTATTTCAAATTTTTTTTGCTATTTAATTTACAGATGCTAAATTAAATGTAAATTTTTGTAATATAGATCATATATGATTAGTAGCTTGATTTTCAGAAGATTGTAACCCAAATGAAAAAATCAAAGCTATTTTATCTTACAGTTTAGATAGCTTTTGAGAAAATGAAATTCATCAATGATTATAGAATCTTGTATTTCAAAATAAAATTGATAAATACTAAAATTAACACAAGCATGGTTAAGAAACTTGCCATAAAAAGCTGTTACAGACTAATGTTCAAAATATTTAAAAATAATGTGTAATATTACTTTTCATTGCTAACCTTGTCCATGACCTTTTTAGTTTTTCTGTTTTGTTTGTTTTTGTTTTTAAAGTTCTAATTTAACTTACATTTTTATGGAAATTGATTACCTTTATTGTAAATAATGTTATTTTTTCTGTCAAGTTTTGTTAGTCGAAAAAAAAAGATCTCAGTAGTTTTTTTTGACAGAACTTAACGTAGACATAATTTCCAAATAATGGACAATGAAAATAAAATATTGAATATATGTTTGATGTAAATAATTCAGCTACTCAGTGTATCTTTATACTTAACTTTTTTTTTAAAACTTAAAAATGGATTAATTGACAAGTTTGTGTCTTTGCGTGTTGATATAGTCAAAGCCACTGATTTTTATTTCTATTTACACCCATATATAAATTTGTTAAAAATCTGATGTTTTTTTTTAAACAATTTCTTTTTTCGTTGTCGTCTCACCAAAAGAATAGATCTGAATCTCTGTTTCTTTCCTTTTTTTTTCATGTTGTACTCTTGTGACAATACCATATATTTGAATACTAAAATTTACTTGATAGCTATAAAAAGAGCGAATCTTTATTATAATACCTTTACAAATACAGACATTACTTGGATTAGTGGATTTTTTTAATAATACAATATAAACACAGGATCAATTCCAATCCAATTAAATTACATGAAATTAAACATGACAGTTATTTTTTATCTATACCTATTTAAATCCTCATTAATTGTTTATTACCTGCCTAAATTTTTACAAAACTTTTATGATTTTTTATGAAACCAGCTTTTAATCACATACTATTTGTGAAAGCCAAATTAAATCCATGAGTTATTTTTTTAAATATAAAAGATGAAATCATTACTGTTATAATCAATGTTGCTGCAATTTTTTGCTTCAGGCCAACACAGTATTATTTAATAGCTGCCTTGTCTTCAAACTACTTGTAAGGGCAACCTAGTGGCACATTCTAGTTACATTTCATATTATCGTTTGTGTCCTTTACAAACAAATAATTAATTAAAAAGCTTGTAGATTATAATTGTGTACATTATCGAAAATAAAAATTGTTGCAATTTTTCTATGAACCTAGGTTAACGGGTTGCTCTTACATATTGAGACCAAACCACAAATTTTGAGCAATTTTATTGCATAAACATTATCCAGGGATCTACTTGTTGAATTTTTTTTTATCCAGTAAATCTTTTATAATTGTTAATTAATAAAGTAATAACTCAAGCAACATTTTATTCTGAACACATCTTTTTTTCATATTTACAGATTCGAACATCTTTATAGATTTTTAAAATTTGTTTATGACTAGAAGAAGCTCAGATTTAGTGGCTATGCAAAAAAGAAAAAAAAAAAAGCATAATTAATCGATGTAAAGATACGTGTCAAAGTTCAAATTTATGACTGTCATGAGTCTAGCCCATATAATATTGGAATGGTTTAAATTTTTCTTTTCTATTTTTTTTTTTAATAAAAAATCCATCCCATATAAAAAAAAACCCCCAAGTACTGAGACCTCCATTTGTTGTTTGTATATCTTGATGATTATATTCTATGCTCAAACTGCACTGTTTTTCTACCACATGCTGAGCTTTATTTCAGGACTCTTGTAAATAGTTCCAACAATGAGCTTAAATTATTTCATTGGTCTGTTGCCTAGACTTTAGGAAGTGACATGCATTTTTAATGAGGCTTCGTATGTTTTCTTGCTCCCTATTGTTATCAATCATGACTGTATGTTTCCTAAACGTCATGTTAATTCAGATTTGACGTTTTTTTTTCTTTTTCTTTTACATTATTTTCTCATTTAGTTCAACTCTATTCTGTATTAACAAATGCGTCATTTTAAATAACAAGAGTATTTTAAATTAAAAAAAAAAAAATGTTCAAACTGACCATTGTCAAAACCTCTGGAAATAAATTTCACTTTCAAAAAGAATCGGCAAGTGATCTGATTGTTTGTAAGGAATTAAAAAAAAAAAAACTTAAAGAATTATATTTAAAAAAAAAGTGTGCCTTTTAAAACAACTCATTACAGATAGAAGCAAACTTTAAGAGCTTAATAAAACTGTTAATTTTTTTTTTTTAGCCTAATTGTTTCCATGTGCCACATCTGGACAGTGTCCATATACCTCACTTCTTTATACAATTATCAACAGGTGGCCTTCATTTCAAAGCAGGTTCTCAGTTTTTGTTTTTATTACTTTTTCTTTTTTCACTATATTAAAAAAAAAAATTAATGGGAAAAAAAAAGAGAGAAAACTTTTTGTCTATTGTAAAGTGTTTTACTCTTAGAACTTGGTGTTTTCTGAAACCAAATCTTGCAAATTGGTCAGCTTGTTATTCTGTCTACTGTATGAGGTACTGATGTTTTATGTTGTATGATGCTATCATGGTATGTGTAATGCAGTTATCAGTATACTGTTGATGTCAGCTATTTTAGTACTTTTTTTCAATTTTACTGTTAATTGCATTTTTTTTATGTTCATGTCAAAAAAACTCTAACCACAGTTGTCCAGATTTTTGTGTGTTTTAATTTCAAATCTCATATAATTTTGTTTGTAGACCAAAAACAAATTGTGTTTATATTTTGGTTCAACCAGATATTTCTTTTATACATAATTTTAATTTTTTTTTTACTATTAATGTATGCATTTCTTTAAATTCCAAGATCTGTTTATAAGTTTCATTGTGGTCATTTTTACATTTGGTATTGAAATGTCGAAGATTTACATATTTCACATAATATAACAATAACGATGCATTTATATATGTTGACATATATAATTTTTTTTTCTCCCTGTCCCATGCCATAGTATATTGATTGTGGGACATTTTTAAGACTAAACCAGACAAGACTTAGACAAATGGCTTGGGCCATGACACGGTAAAATGTTGACATCTGATTATATAAATATATATATATATATATAAATATGTATTCATGATTAACTCAGAAATTTAATTAAAATAAAATATATGAATGAAGTTGTTGTCAAAAATGAATGAAAGTAAAAAATGTATTGGATGAATGTGCCTGCACTTTGTCTTTGTGTAGTCTTGGCTCAGTCGACTCAAATCGACTTTTTTGTTTAGTTTTTTTTTCTTGTTATATATATATATATATTTTTTTTTAAAGTCATCGTCAGTTTTTAATGAATTAGCTAGAACTCAATTGATTTTATATTGATTTTTTTTTTAATTTAAATATAATATTTTCATTCTTTGTGAACATCAATGTAATATCTTCAAGTACCAATGTTAACTTCAGTCTTAATTACCTTTTTTTTTTTTAATTTTTTTCTTATTTTCTATGATTTATGTTATCATTTAACTGATAAACAAAAAAAAATATAATACAATGTAGAGAGTGTTTTGTTTATCTTTTATTAAAGAAACCAACCAACAAAATCAATTTATTATCAAGAAAATGTTTCTCATGTAGTTGCTTTGCAATATACAATAAACATGTAAACACTGATTATAGTTATGTGTTGTGTTATTTGTGTGTGTTAGCTCGTTTGTTTTTTAAACGTAGTTTCATACCATCTGTATGTATTGTTGTTTTATAGTATAATTTATAACAACTTGTCTCTTGTGACGCTTGCATCATAATTGCATATAAGGTCCATATATATTTAATGTATATAAAAATCCACAAATCATTTAAACCGAAATATAAATTCATACTGCTGCATGCTGTGTTGCCTTGATGGCATGGCACCCTGCCTATAAAGATGTGTGTCAAGACATGATGTAGAGATGTCAAGCTATAGGTCATTAATTATTATGCATTTGTGAAGATGAACAAATTAATTCATACAAACAAAGTGTAAAATGATTCTCGTCAATTCATACTTGAATATTAAAAGCCCCACCCCCAGAATAATTTCCACCAGATCCCTTCTAATCACAGCAAATAAGGTTCATCAGACATTTCATAGCCCGTAACTACTAATAAGTTGCTCACCCTCAATACGCTATCCACCTTTAAGTAAAAAAAAAAAGTTCCCTTAGCTCCAACGGGCCATCGGGGTAGATGAAGTGTAGAATTCATCTGTTTCTATAACCTCGGAATATAAAGGGATTGTGTGGTTAGCACAACGCCCAGCCGCTTTTACTTCCCCAACTTAAGTCAGGTACCCATTTAAAGCCGGGACGACTTGGCACCAAATTTCACCTGAAAAAATTACATGGGCCTCACAGAAGATCGAACCCAGGACTCTCAGGTCGACAGTCGAGTATCTACACCACTCGGCCATCCGTCCCACTATCCACCTTTAAGACATCTCTCCAAATTTAATACAACAACACAGCTCCATCTATTTTATCTAATTTCGGCCCTTCTGCCGAATTTATGAATCCTCTCTGGCCCGAGATTTTAAAAGTTTGCCCACCCCCTGGTCTAAGCAAAGGGTTTTAAAAAAAAAAGGCAGCAATCAGATGCAATAAAATTATGATGACACTTAGTACAGACTTTGAGAAGGCTACTGGCAGAGTCAGATTTAGACAAAAATGAGACTTGATAAAGGGCCGCCCAGTGGGGGTGGGGGGGTGGTGGTGGAAGGGGTGTAGCTATAAAATTGGTGTGAATGTGATCAGGGGAGTGGGGGAGGGGGGGAAATATAGTCACTTGCCAAAAATTGGGTGCCCATAGCCATGCCCTATGCTGTAGTAGAGCAGTGGTCCCCCCAAATCCTTTTTTCTCGCCGCGGACCGGTCGACGTTTGATCATTTCTCCGCAGCCTCGGGGCCGCTCACAGCCGTTCAGCTCCCGATTAACCTCAAGTCCGTGGAAAGTTGCACTATACCGAGAGAAATACACCTCAGTGAATAAAAAGGAAATAATGTAATGTTTTTTTTTTTTTTTGGCGGCCTTACACCACTTAATCCACGGACCGGTACCACTTCGCGGCCTGGGATTTTGGGTAGGTACCACTGCTGTAGTGAGTGTTCTTCTCTCTCGGCATTCTCTTGTGATAATGCATTTGCAGTGGCGTAGCGAAGGGGGGTGCCGAGGGGGCCATGACCCCGGGCGGCGTATCCAAAGGGGCGGCGGCAATCACCATTTTTTTTTAAAGAATAACTAAATAGAGGGGCGGCAAATTTCCGGTCGGCCCCAAGCGACGAATGCCCACGCTACGCCACTGTGCATTTGGCAGACATTCACAACAGTACACGTTAGTTGTTTTTTTTTAAATCAAGACTTAATAAAGGTCCCCAGTATTGCAGTGTGAGAACCAACCACCATCATTTCTTGCAACGTGGAGAAAAGCAAAAACAACGCCCGATGTGTCAGAGTCAAAACTGCACCCCCAGGACATTCTGTTGTTAGAGTCATTTGTCCCACAGTTGATTCAAGTTATCATAAGATATCATTTAAGGAGTTGTTAAATACCAAGAATATGTTACAATTAAGTAGACATCTATTTTTTTTTAATGAGGTGTAAAATGCAGTTGTGATTTTTTTTTTATCCTAGTAGACTTTTTATTCTCGTTGACTATTGACTTAACTACCATATCTCAATGCACCTAACTATAATATCTCAATGCACCTAACTATAATATCTCATTGCACCTAACTATAATATCTCAATGCACCTAACTATAATATCTCAATGCACCTAACTATAATATCTCATTGCACCTAACTATAATATCTCATTGCACCTAACTATAATATCTCATTGCACCGAACTATAATATCTCATTGCACCTAACTATAATATCTCATTGCACCTAACTATAATATCTCATTGCACCTAACTATAATATCTCATTGCACCTAACTATAATATCTCATTGCACCTAACTATAATATCTCATTGCACCTAACTATAATATCTCATTGCACCTAACTATAATATCTCATTGCACCTAACTATAATATCTCATTGCACCTAACTATAATATCTCATTGCACCTAACTATAATATCTCATTGCACCTAACTATAATATCTCATTGCACCTAACTATAATATCTCATTGCACCTAACTATAATATCTCAATGCACCTAACTATAATATCTCATTGCACCGAACTATAATATCTCATTGCACCTAACTATAATATCTCATTGCACCTAACTATAATATCTCATTGCACCTAACTATAATATCTCATTGCAGTGTAGTGTAGTGCAGTGCAGTGCAGTGTAGTGTGTGTGTGTGTTTGATGTGTAGTGTAGTGAGTGTAGATCAGTGTAGTGTTGTGATGTGTGAGTCTAATGTGTGTGTGTGTGTGGTGTAGTGTTGTGATGTATGTGTAGTGTAGTGAAGTGTTGTGATGTGATATGTGTTTAGTGTAGTGTTGTGTTTAGTGTAGTGTTGTGTTGTGTTGTGATGTGTGTGTAGTGTAGCAGGGCCGCCGAGAGGGGGGGGGCAGGGGGGTCATTGCCAGGGGGCCCGCATCTGTAAGGGGGCCCGACAGCCCCGACCATGTCAATTTTTTCACGACTCATTGTTTATTAAGGGGCCCGCAATAATGTCCTGCCGTGGGGCCCGCGTTGGCTCTCGGTGCCACTGTAGTGTAGTGTAGTTTTGTGATGTGTGTAGTGTGTGTGTAAGTGGGGGTGGGGGTAGGACCTGAGCCATCACATCGACACGTCACCTGAACTAACAGCCCCATGGGCCATATATTTCTTTTAAGGATGGTAGTATGTATTACAAACATCTACAATAAAAAAATGTTTTGGTGTGAATACAAATGTCTAATTTAAATTGATCTACACTAAAAAAACAAAACAAAGCAAAAATATCCGAACAAAGAACTGTGGGATAGAGTTTCTGTAATTCAGAGTGTATGTGTTACACACTTTTGTAAAAAAAAAAACCCATCCAGTACTAAACAAACCGACCCAAACTATCCAGCATTTAGCTGTGTGAAAACCCATCCAATTCAAACCCCAATAACAACACGTCAGACTCATTAAATCGTCGAGAGACAGAGAGAGAAAGAAAGAGCGAGAGGGGGGAGAGAGAGGGGGAGTGAGAGAGAGAGAGATAGACAGGGAGAGAAATGAAAGGAGGGGGCGAGATTCTAAAAAGAGGCCAGAAAATCCTCTAAACCCCTGTCCCCGGTCCAAATTGCCATCTGACTTTTTATATTCCTGACACCGGGAACAAAACGAGATAATTATCTTTACTCGTTTCCATGGCGACGGGTTGATCAGCTGTTATGACGTAATAAACATAATTAGTTGAGGGTTGTTGGTTATATTCTTCCCGGTTTGATTTTTTTTTAAAGTCTGGATATTTTATTTTTTAAAGTGGAGATTGGGGGGGGGGGTGGAGTTTATGTCATGGGTTGGGGGGGTGTAGGTGTGGGTTGGATGAAAGTTAAAATGGTGGAAGGAAAGGGGGGAGGAGAGAGAGGGGGTTATGGAGAAAGGTAGCTGAGAATAATGGCTTAATTATTCCGTTGTGGGTGATTCTAGGTCACGAAATTTAGTTGCGTGCTAGCTGCAAAGACGCTCATCCAAAGAATTTGATTGGTCCCGTTGCCTAGCAACCAAACGATCAAACACCCGGGATTACTTCTGGGATTGCATTATGTGTGTGTATGTGTGTGAGTGTGTGTGTGTGTGAAGAGGGGGAGAGAGAGAGAGATAGAGGGAGGGATGAGGACGCAGTTTCGCTTGCTTCATCTTTTCTCGCAACTCACCCAGTCCATCTCCGACCCCCTCTCCCCCCCCCTTCCTACCCTGCCATTTTACCCCTCGACTCGCTCTCCCATCATTCAGTTGTCCAGCGTTATTTCGGGCATTGTTTAATGAGGACATCGTAGGCGCTTCCTTTGCTTTTGCTCCTCTCTCTCTCTCCTCCCCCCCCCCTCTCTCCGTGTGTACTTGGTGTCTTTTGACAATACAAAAAAAAATTATTAAAAAGTGATGTTGGTTAAAAAAACAAAAAGAGAGAAAAAACAACCTTAAAAATTCCTCTTTATTTGTTTCGGTTCTAAATCCTTACAATGAAGTCACAACACTCACCAATGAAGTCCCACTTTTTAATATGACTTATTGTTTTGTACAAACAAGACAACTTCAAGTTTTGTTGTCTCTGATTGTCCAATTAGAGTAAATGTAGACGAATAAATTAATTAATTAACATACAGTCTATCACGGTCCCGCCAGGCGAAAACAGGTAAATGTAGGAATGGAATCCACAGCATTCACCGTACCAACATCACACAATTCTACCCACCACCCCATTGTTGTATTCCTTTTTTATTTGTTGTAGTGCGTGGTAAGAGTTCGAACCTCGGCGAACCACGCACATAGAGCCGTACTTGGGAAGTTCAGAGCACTAGGGCCACAAAAAAAAACTTTTTAGAAATATTTAGTGAACCTTTCAAAATCAGATTTTTATTGGGGATCAATACTTGAAAAAGGCTCCCCTTTGCTATGGGGTCCTAATATGGCCACCGTCTATAAGAACCAGGTTCTGCCCTTACAAACCTGCTAGCGTATGTACTTCATGGTGTCTCCATGACTATTGAAGTTTGGTCATGACTATTGAAGTTTGGTCATGACGATGGGAAGGAAGGGACATCATAAAACTTGTTGTTTTATGCAAAGGGTTGTGGCAACCATTCATGATAACCACTGAATGTTTTTTTTTTTTTAAATTAAAAGACTGTTTGTATCACCGTCGTTAATAGACTTATCCGAGGTCATAGGCCTTCTTGTCGGGGGGGGGGCGGCCTTCTTGGCAACAGGTTTAAGAGAAGAATTATTTCTTGAATTTTTTTCGTTTGCATTAAGGGCCTTGTTTAAAGTGTCATTTGTGGCGAACACGTTTGAAAAAAAAAAGTCGGGACTTAAATTGAATTCTATAAATGTACATGACATTTGTATTTCTTTGTATTACTCTACACATGCAACCAAGAGGTCAACTTTGTAGTTGGTTCGGTCGGTGTTGGGTCACGTGATCAACTGAAGAAATAACCGACCGCCGCCTGACCCAATGTGGGAATTGATTGAATCAACTCAAAGTATCGTCTTCCCCCCCCCTCCCCACCCCCGTTTCACCCCGACATATTAATTATCACTTGTTAGTGCATGGCCTAGAAGTAGCAACACCCCTCCCCCCTCTCCCTTGTCCATTCCACTTCTCCTCAACACACACTCATAGGTTGACCCATCAGCCACCCCCCCTCCCCCCACCCCTCCAGCATCTTTCGAAGAATGTTGTTTGTCAGTATTCAAGTGACTCATATTCGGGCTGGACTCATTCCAGTTGAAAACACGAACTGTTGACTTTCGCTCCTCATCTTCATAAATGACATCAAGATTTGGTTTCTTAGTTGGCTTCTCTGAATCTTAAGCAAAAAGCGATAAACAGCGTCATCGATTCATGTGCACCAATTTTAAAAAATACCAAAAAAAAAAAAAAACTATCAAGTGTGATGTGTGTGACGCTTGTAAGACAAACTGGGTTAGGGTGCAGTATACCTCGTTTAATTCTTAGCCAAGAAACTGAACTATGACATCATTAGTACTAGAGATGATCAAGTTATGCCACAGTCTAGGCAGGGGCGCTGCCAGAGATTCTGGGGGCCCGTGTACGAACTCCGAGAGCTGGGGGCCTTTCTTCTAAAAAAATATTAATTAATTAATTAATAATAATAATAATAATACATTTCTAAAAAAGATGGGTGACCCTCAAATCTCGCGACCCCCTGAGAAGTGTTTCGATTGTCCCACACCCCCCTAGGCAGGTCTCGTTTGCCAAGACGTCCAAAAACCTAATGACCCTCCCTCCTCCTCCCCGCCCCCTCTAAGTATGAATTCTTGTCGAGTGGTGATATAAAAAGACGTATATCACTATATATCTATTTTACATCTGACGAGGCAAACTCATTTTTGTTTTAAAAAATAAATTCTTTCCAATATAATGATTATCATCAGTGTTCCATCCATGCTGTGCACGGGAAACAAATATCGGGAACACACACACACACATTACAACAGTGAGTACACACACACACACACATTACCACAGAGAGGACAAAAATGTTTCGAAAAGTAAAACAACTGTACACTGTACATTCAATATATCGGCCGCACAAAGTCCTCGGAAAATTAGAGCTATCAGAAACCTGACAAAGGTGTCCAGGCCTTCTCACTCCCCCTCCCTCCCCTCCCGTCCAACAACCTAAAGAACGACCCTGCTTGTGTCTAACACACATATTAACTCACAACAATTTGGGTAACACTACTCTTGTGTTTGTTTGTTTTGTTTTTTTAAAATCTTAAACGACTAAAAAGAGAGCAACATAACCGCTACGGTCGGATTGAATTCATTTTAATACTTTTAATTTCTCAATGTACAATAAGGTATGAAACAGACATCCCCCCAAAGCCCTAGCGTTTTTTTCTTAATTACTAAAGATTCAATAACAGGACGGGGTGGGCTGGGCTGTCGTGTAGACAGCTTCCGGTTTCTCACACTCTGTGCTGCGTGATTGACCACCAGGTGGCGCGGGGACACAACTGTTGACCTGTAGCATGACCTATAGTCAACAGGTCATCACAATCACAAAGCCCCCCACCCCCTTTATATAATGTAGGCAATACAAAGGACAGTGATTATAACACTGTGAATCATTGTTTTCTGATAACAACAACTTTATTGTAATATCACACGAGCACAAAGGGTTTTCCGGTCCCCTTGGGGCCGGCTGCTCTCTCTTTTTCCTCCCGTCTCCGTTCGTTGTCTTCCCTTTCCCCCCAGTGATTTCTACGTCAACCGAGAGTGGTCCGGGTGGGTGCCCCTCGCTTTGGTTGACCTCACAAAGGCGTCTGATCTGTAGCGGGGTGGACTCTTCAGTGTCCTGCAAGTGGCGCCCCCCACACCGCGCGGGTCGTCCTTCCACGGCAACATGCTAACTATCAGCCTGAAAAAGACGAATGTCATGGCACAGAGTACAGATACACCCAAGCATTGACATCGATGGGCACCCCCTAGAGGTCGTCGAGAACTTCACTTACCTCGGGTCCACCATCTCCAGCTCGCTATCCATAGACCCGGAGATCGATTGCAGAATCGCTAGGGCAGCCACAGTCATGGCGAGACTAAAGCAACGTGTGTGGGAAAACCCCAGCCTCACCGAAAATACCAGATTGCGCGTCTACCAGGCCTGCATACTTAGTACCCTCCTCTATGGATGCGATACGTGGACCACTTACGCGAGGCACGAAAGGAAGCAAACAATAATCCACATGAGAGGTGCCTGCGATGTATACTGCAGATAAAGTAGGAACAAGATCCCAACACTGGGGTGCTGGAGAGGGCCAACACGAGCAGCTTGTTTGCAGTTCTCAGCGAGAGACGCCTCAGATGGCTCGGTCATGTCAAAAGAATGGACGCAGAACACGCATCCCGAAGGACCTACTCTATGGCGAGCTAGTTACCGGCCAGAGGAAAACAGGGCGACCTAAAATGCGCTACAAAGACACCTGCAAAAAGGATATGAAACAGTGCTCCATTAACCCCAACTCCTGGGAGAGCCGCCAAGCAGCCGACCGCCAGTCCTGGAGGCTCGCTGTCCGGCAGGGTTCATTGCGCGCAGAGGCTGAGCGACAGGATAATGCTGCCCTGAAAAGAACAAGACGGAAGCGGAAAAAGAACAGCTACAACAACAACCTCAACAACCAACTTTTTCAAGTGTGACAAGTGCGGCAGGGATTGCCACTCCCGAGTCGGACTGCACAGCCACTCCCGGCGGTGTTTTGTAGACTCAACTTAGCTACACCATCGTCTCTCGAGACGGACGGATGCCGACGACAAAGGGTTTGATTTTACGGCAACCGTTGGTGGCCCGGGTGGCGCATTGGTTGACTTAATACTGCAGTCTGATCTGCACGGGTTTAACTCTTCAGTGTCCTGTCACCTTGTGGCGAGGCTGATTGCTAGCAATATTGCCTTGCCAGAATGTGAGAATCGCCCATAGAACGTCTTTTAAAATTAGAGTCTCTTGGAACTTGTTTTACAAAGTTTAACTCGAGTAGTACTCGAATACATTATTTATGGAGTACTTATACTTGTAATCGTACTTGCACCTAGGGTACGTGTAATCATACTTGCAGTTCGTGTACATTGGTTACTTTTTACTCATAGTCTTGCTTGCAATTTTTAAGCCCTTGTACTCGCTCTTGAACATTGGGTACTTGTTCTTGTATGGTCGGTACTTTAAACATCTCTGTCTAAAACTACGAAACCTATCATGGTCAGCAAAACGGTTCAGACGGTTATGCGGTATATTTCTAAATAACAACACATTTAACAAAAATACTTATAGTGCTATAGCAAAATAAAAGTAACAAAAAGGGGTCTTCTTAGATTGGGAGGGGGGAAGCCGCCTAATTAGCATATACATAGTAACAATTGTGAGTATTAGAAGGTGGGGGGGGGGAGTGGCGTAGCGAGCTTATCTAGCGCCCCCATTCGAAAACCATATAATATTATATGTAAAATATACCATTTGGCGCCCCCTTTAGCTCCTGGGGCATGATGCCCCCTTGCCCCCCCCCACCCCCGCTACGCCACTGGGTGGGTGTGTGTGGGGGGGGCGGCAGTGACGGACAACATCAAATCCGTTGCCAAATTCCCCATAAGTATTTCCGGTCTCCCTTTGCAGTTATTCTTTCACATCTCTTTGTCATGCGCAGAAAGCAAAAACGAGGACGCACCAACAGGGGCTATAAATACACACATATACACATTAAACAAAAAAAAAAGGAAAAAAAATCAGCACATAACAATGATCACAAAGGCAGTGCCCCGGCAATTACTTTCATCCAATGATTAACTGGAGATGAGAGGGTTAGCGAACAATAAAAAAATATATACGTATACGTGCTATTGTTTCTGTCTTTCAAGCAAGTTATTTTGCTCGATAGATCTCTCGACAATGCTCCACAGTTTACCAGCAGCGAGAGAAGAATCGCAAACAAAACAAAACAAAAGGGGGAGTAATTAATGCCCTCGACCGGGGAGTGGAGGGGGCGAAGGAGGGGGGAGGACTCAGATTGACGTGACGTCCTTGGAAAATTGCCGGAAATCACTTGACTCGTCTGCTTGGAGACTTAGGAAAATGTTAATGGTTAATATCTTTGATTTTTTTTTTTTACTGTGTTCAAGAAATGTAGGTTGTACAGGTAAGCAAACCGTCTAGCTCACCACTCATACCCCCTTCCCGCCCACCATCGCCCATCTACTTAGCAGAAGATTACTCTTTTGTTTCTGCCACAGAAAGCGTTCCATTGTCTGTTTGACTTTAAATAAACCCATGACAATAGCAGGTATGTATTGTATGCTACTCATATTATCTATATTATACATTCCTTTTGTTTTGGCTTGAACTGTCCAGATCCACCGGTTGGATGAAGAAATGATTTGCGAAATGTCACCGTTATTGAAATGGATAAAGTTTATGTTTGTCATCAATATCCATGCATAATGGGGCATGATGGCATCGATGGTTCTCACGTGGATAGCCACTGGTTGTCAAAATGTGTTACGTCAGACAAACTATTGCTCGCGGGCCAATAAAGGTCTGTTTGATACATCCCGTGAGTTACATTTTAACTACATTTAATCAAAAATATTTTATATAAACCCATCTGGTATGGTCCGGCCCTACAATCAAATTTAATAATCCAATGTGACCCGCGGGTAAAAAAAAAATATTGCCAACCCTTGTGTTAAGCTAAGATTTAATTTCAATAAATGTTTGGCCTCAATTGTTTGTATAAATAAAAGAAATGCGCCCGGGACACACTACCTTTTTTTAGCGCCCCCCCCCATTCAAAAACCATATAATATTACATGTAAAATATACCATTCGGCGCCCCTTTGTGAGTAGTGCCCGGGGCATGATGCCCCCCTTGCCCACCCCTCGCTACGCCACTGGCTTGAATCAATCGTAGGTATGTGCCAGTGTCTAACAAGGTGAACCAGTCAATCATGTCTAATCCATGATTTTTTGGTATTACTGGATCTCTGCTAGTATTACAATTGTTAAAACTTTGAGAAATACGTTTCAAACAAAAGAATAGAAAACGGGATTTATATATTTACAAAAAAAAATCTTCAATGTAGATCCAGTTGTTTTCTTTGTATTTAACTCTCTCCTCCCCACATACACTCTCTCTGTCTCTCTCTCTCTCTCTCTCTCTCTTTGTCTTTCTCTCGCACACAGACTGATTACAATTTGCCTAAATGGCAGAAATCGATTTTTTCCTCTCTTTAAAAAAAAAAAAAAAAAATTTAGTTAATTTTAAATCTCATCCCTTTTAAAAATCTTTTTATTATTGTTTGTTATTGAATAAGAGATTAACATGTAATAATGTTGTTTTTTTTATTGTTTGTTTTCGTTTTGTTTTAATTCTAATGAGTTAATCCAATAGGATTTAAAGACTCAACATCAAACACAACAATGAGTTCAACGACCTCAAATTTCACTGACGTCTGCTAGACCAACCTTTGGTTGCCAGCACGTAATTTCAGGAGCCGTCTGCTTAATTTTCATTCTTTGTGTTTACGGTGATTTCTTTTTTCTCTTTTAGAAAAAAAAATTATCAAAATGTTATCTGAACTGCAGGATAAGTGATTTGAAAGACAACAGAATTAAATCAGTGCTACGTATGTTGTGTTTCCAGATGCGGACAAAGGGTCGCAGTGGGGTCCCGGGGCGCAGAAGAAAATATCGGGCCACTAAAAAGAAAGAGAGGAATTAAAAAACATAAAAAGCCGGGCTTTGTAAGGGGTGCCCTTAATTGTCGGGACCGCGAGATATGTGCCCCAGCCCGTGTATTGATCGCTGTTTTATTTCCAATAATAAAAATGGAAGGTTTACACGAAATTTTTAAATTTCAATTAAAGAAGTCAAGAGGTTCTCGCAATACAACAGAAGTGTGTAGATTTCTAGAAGAAAGTGTGTAGATTTTTAGAAGAAAGTGTGTAGATTTTTAGAAGAAAGTGTGTAGATTTTTAGAAGAAAGTGTGTAGATTTTTAGAAGAAAGTGTGTAGATTTTTAGAAGAAATAAATTTAATGTGAAATATATCAACTGATGACATATAGAGATAATATAAATGAACAATGTCAGTGGATGACATCAACAGAAAACATAAAAACACTTGACTCCAACAAATGACATAGATGACATCATGAGGTGGCGTAAAGACGTCACCGTTAAATGAGAATATGAAGAGATGACATAGTGAAATGTCATCAAGACATCACTATTATTGTAAGGAGGAGATTAATTGGAAGGATAAGATTATTATCATTAGATCCTCTTAACTCCCTTAGCAACCTAATGGGTGAGGTTTTGTTTTGACTTTTTTTTTTAATCCTTACCCAGCCAGATGTTTAGCGGAGGCATCACGGAGAATATCGGTAGGTAGCTGAACTTGTTGAGATTTGAACTCGTAACATACATCATGGATATCAGGCTCACAACCACATCACCACCAAAAGTGAACGATAACTGTAACCTCTAAAGTCCTCGTACAAGAAATGCAGACACCCAATTATTGGCACCAATCATAGGCATCGATTAAAAGACCCCCCCCGATCAACTATACCAATCACAAACACCAATCACAAGCACCAGTCATATGTACCAACTGCATGCAACGACATCATGCATCAATCACAGACACTAAACACATGCACCAATTGCTTGCACCGACACCATGCATCAATCACAGACACTAAACACATGCACCAATTGCTTGCACTGACACAATGCCTCAATCACAGACACTAATCACATGCACCGATACATGCACCGACACCATGCATCAATCATAGACGCTAATCACATGCACAAAGTGCATGCACCGACACCATGCACCAATCTCAGACACCAATCACAGACGTCGATTTCTAAAGTAAAATGTCTAGAGCTGAGTTCCGAACTGGGGCACTGTCCTAGTGGCGCGTACTTTGGGAGGTTGAGGCCCAATGTCGACACCCTTTGCAGACACTGCAGGGAAGTGGAGGAAACCGTAGTTCATTTGCTTTTCGAGTGCCCTGGACTGGCGGACCACAGGGTGGACCAGTCCGGAAGCTTGCTGGCCATCGGGCTCTATGGCAGCCTCCAGATGTTGAGAGACACAGCAAGTCTGATCTCACGGGCTCTAAGAGACTAAGTCTCAGCCCGCAGATTACTGAGAGAGTTCAAAGAGAGAGAGAGAGAGAGTCTGACTGCCAATAATGGAGGCGATGTGCCACACCCACAATATTTTTACTGTGTTTGTTTATTGTTGTTTTATGTAAAAGTATGTACCATCCCATTTCTTCTTTATGATTTCATCCATAGCGATTTGTCATGTGTCACATGTCAGTTATAAATAGTGCTATGTTTTACCGCAGATAATACATACATTGTTTCATTGATTCCATTCTAGCAGAGAGCCTCTTGCTAACTTCCTGCATAATTATTACTCTAGAAATAAACATAATATGTAATGTAATGATTCAATTTATGTGACCTATTTCTTTACATGTATGCACCCTATGATGTCCATCTAAGCGTTACGATCTCTTGGTCAGTATAATTGTTTTAGTCTTCAGTCATATAGTTAAAATGTTTCTTGCATTATTAACACATCAATACACAATCATAGACACCAATCACAAACACCAATCAAATGCACCAATGTCATGCACCGACACCATGCATCAACCACAGACACCAATCACCGACACCATGCATCAACCACAGACACCAATCACATACACCATTGGAACTCACCGACCCCATGCATCAACCACAAACACCTATCACAGGGAAACATTCTTGTTTAAGTTCTTATTATAACTTTTGGCGACCCAACTTAAATCAGTTGTTGGGGCGCGGACTCGGAATCCTCACTGTTAGAGCTACTGTACTAGATAGATAGATAGATAGATAAGCTATATTGCTTAACCAATCAGTGGCTATACCCCTGTAATTCACTTTCCACAAAATGTAATCAGTATCTTATTCCTACATCCTATCATTAAAGTGCCAACAACATAGACACGTTCACCTATGTAAAGCCAATGTGTTTATACATTAACTTTTTACTGCACACACACAACACACACACACACACGCACACACATACACACACACACGCAACGAGCACGCTGTCGAGTAGCTCAAATTCATTCCAACTTTTCAAATTTTACTTCAACATGATCTGTTATGATCTTTCTTGGTATTCATTAAACATGTATTGATCTAAACACACAGCTGTCACGAGATCCCCATTCTATCTACCCCCCACCCCTCCCATTTCTAATTCTCTAATCAATTCAATTATTGAGACTGTCTTTAGCGACACAGATATGTACCAGTGATCTTTTCAATTTCTTTATCCACACCCGTACCCCCATCCCCTCTCCTCATTTACACTAGACTTTTTTTTTAAATATATATATATATATATATATATATATATATATATATATATTTATATCTGACCTTTATTTCCTTTCTATCCTGTATCTACATTATTTATATTTCTTATTATTATCTAGTTAATACATTTGCTGTTTAAACTGTATCGGCTGCCAGGATTTTTTTGTAACAAATGTTTTTAAAAATGTGGAATAAAAATAGTGTTAATTTATAAATAAATAAATAAAGATAGTAATTAAAAAAATATATATCCTTCAGTTCTAAAAATCTTTACGTGCACATAAACGTTTTTATCAAAAGGCAAAATAGGAAACCATATAGGAAGAGGCGTACCTAGGGTGGGGGAGGGAGAGTCCCAACTTGAAGCCTCCCCTCCCCAATGTTTTGTACATCAAACATTAAGTAGGCTACTTTATCCCATGTCATGGTGTCGAATGTCCAAATGTAGGGGTCCGCAAAGTGGCCAAGCCCCCCCCCCCAGACCCCCACACCCCTAGATTCGGCAATCATATTTTATGCTTTCAAAGCCTCGACAGGTACTTTTACCTAAGACACCCCCCCCCCCCAGTCTCTGCCTAGCGCAAACTAAGTAAGTCTACTAATGTGTTAAGGGGACTGCAGTACAATGGCTATTGCTATAACATTGGAGGACACGCATAACCAATTTTCGGGACTTCTATAAGTTATTCGAATGATTGTTTTATATTTATGAATACTAAGTCATCAATGTGAGACGTTATTAAGATGGTAGTGGAATATCGCGCTAGACTAAAAAAACAACACAAAAAAATATATGAATAGTGCTTTTCCTCTTTATTTGACCATAACCAAACAAAGAAACTAACTTCGAACTCTATAAGATTTGTATTAATTGACTCAAACATTTTAAAGTAGTGCATTCTCATCGATAATCATGTTATACATGATTTGGCTTCGAGAACTTATGGATTATAAATTCAAATTTTCCAAAACAAGACATATATGACAAACACAACAACATAGCATAACGTCTAGACAGACCGAGTTAAATACAATTCAATATAAATATTAGTTGGCAGGTTAGTGTTTTAAAGCACTCTTCTATATTTGAAAAACAATAGTATTCATTATAAACAACATGGCATCATATTGTTTGCCAACGAGTCCAGTGTTATACGGTGTGTTGAAGCAATTACGTATATTTCATTATATCATTTGAAAATTATAATGTTTCCTTCGTATACATTTCTCTTTATTTAATTCTGGGATTGAAGATTGTTAAAACATTAGTTTCTTTAAAAATCATTTGAATAAATATATTTTCATGGTAAAAATTGGTTAAAATTAGATTCTTTACTTTATTATGTAAAATGCGAATCTTTTTAGTTTCAATTTTCAGTTTTCTTCATTTAGCATTTTCAAAAAATAATTATTCTCCCAAAGACTTGCCAATAAGTATTTTTATATTTCAACAATATGGTTTTTGTATAGTTGAAAAGGTTCATTTATATATTTAATCAAAGTAACCCTATCAGTATCACATCATTTACCATGGAAAATTATTTAATTAAAATGTTCATAAGTAGACCTTGAATCAAGGCTTGATGTTTTCAATCCATTTAACCCTATTAAAGAAATCGTAATAAGCTGAAAGAAAATGAAAGAAATAAAAATGACAGACATGTTTATGTAAGCCCAAATTATTTTTATCATCCAAATTTCAAATCTGAATTAATTTTTGTTTTATGATGTATGTGTCCATCCTTCATCCCCTTTTTAAAATTATTGTCAAAATGTACAAGTACAGGTGGTTTTGGCCAATAACCTAAATTGGGAAAGTGGTCAGTCCTCCCTGTGTGATGCATACTCAGACACCTATTGAATTGTATCTATTGTTTTATTAGTTACAGTGATACCTCATAATCTATTTCTGAAACTATTTTCGAATTCCCATTATTATACATTCGAATGATCACTTGTTGTAACCCCACAAATGCAATCATTCACTTCTTTTTTTTCCTGTAGAAAAAATATATAAATATTCTCCATCTTAGACAGAAGTAAAATACATGATGTCCCAGAAATGTAGTATTTTTAATACTGATTATATAGCACGTAAAGTTTCTGTGATTAAGCTATTTCAAAATAGAAAATTTGTATTTACAGGTACTCCTAAGCGATTTTTTTTTTCCATATTTAGAGATATTTAGACTAAGAATAATACTTTATAGTAAATATAGTGAAGAAACCTTTTTTATCTACATTGCAAATAACATAAAAATCTATTTCATCCTATTTTGAGTTTTTTCATAAGGAAATAAAACACGCTATAAAAGCACAAGTCTTTGTATTCATAAATAATACCAAAAAAAAATCTAAAATGTGTTACAACATAAATGAATAGCAGATTTAAAGAATATTAAAAGTTTATTTTTAATACCAAGATCTCTGGAATGAGGTCAACGATGGCCAACAATGCCCTGTGATACTTTTGTTGCACACATCATTCTAATAGATGCCTTTATTAGGCTTATGTAGAGCATATTTTTTTCATTTTAAGCCCGAAAATCAAAAGAAAATCAAAAAGTTTACGTGATAGAACTTTGGTGTCAGTTATACATGTAAAGTCTTTTTCTTAAGGGAGATAAATGATTTAACTATTTTTTAAATTTATTTTCAGATGTTAGAACATAAAGTTGAATTGAGAAACTACTCCATTACAGTTTTGGGTGTGCTTTATTTAACTATCCATGCAGTTCTTTCTAGGGAATATTGTTTTCATTCAGACACTAAACATCTTACTATGTCTCAGGCAGATGAAGCCAGTGTAGGTTGTGCTGCTGATGCAGAAGTTGTAACTGAAGACAATCATTCTACAGCACCAGTAGAACCTGGAATTTGGTCTGGTCAGTATATCCGTAGTCCATTAGCTCGGGCCGTGTACAGTAAGCTGAAAGAAGATGAAAGAAACAAAAATGACAGACATGTTTATGTAAGCCCAAATTATTTTTATCATCCAAATTTTAAATCTGAATGAATTTTGGTTTTATGATGTATGTGCCCATCTTTCATCCCCTTTTTAAAAGTAAATTATTCTAAGAATTTTCAATTATGCAGACTGAAAAATATCATCAAAATTTTTGCGTAAAACTTAAAAAAAAAACGCATAAAAAATAAACTGTTTACATCAATTTTTATGCCTTAAAAAAAATTAATGATTGCCATCTAAGAAATTGAAGTGTATTAGTTTCAGCAGATGAAATTAAAATATACATGTTTACCATCTGTACTCAATATTTTTTTTCGTTTAATACCAGCAAGACTTCCTCCACATGAGAGAAAGGAATATTTAAGAATTTTATTATTTGAATTTGTGATAGAGTTCTGTTTCTTTTAGATATTTTAAAATTTGGATAGTTATAAAAAAAAGCTGTAAATATTTAAAAAATTTATGCTCATTACCCAAAATAATAAAACGTGTCAGAACTCCATCTAAAAACATTTTTGTTTATGTTTCCGCCTCTCTCTTGATTGTTTACATTTTTAAATCTATCTTCACAGTGGTACAGGGTTGTGGCAAGTCGTTTTTCTCCAGATTTGCAGACTAAATTTATTCAGTTTGATCAAGATGACGGCACAGATCAGTTTCTAGAGAACTGCCTAGAGAAATCTAATCAAGTCGTTACACAGCTGTTTTACTCCCTAGCCAGGCCGCTCCTTAATATCTGCATGTCCCAGACTTCTATAAATGGGTAACAATTTTATATTTTGCATTAAAAAAATCTTTTCTTCTCTTCAAGGATTCAAATGTTGATTTTTAACATTGATTCATAGTGCATAGTATAGATAATGTTTGGGGGAAAATATCTAGATAAGATGTTTAATGATAATTGCAGTTGTGCAGATTTATTTTCCTTTGTTAACATAGCGATGGCATTAAGTTTCAAGTGCTTTCTTCAACAGATTCCTACACAGGGGATCAATGTTTGTTTTCTCTAAAGCACAATTTGAGAAACTGTTAAATTTTTCACCGTATTACAAGGGAGAGAATCTCTTGGATTTAGGTAAAACAAAGCTATAAATTTAGTTTGTGAGCGATGGTTTGAAAAAGTTAATTTTTAATTTCTGATGCATTAAAAAAAAAATTTTTATGTGTGCTTTCAACAGGCGCTGGTGATGGCATGGTCACTAAACATATGTCCAGCTACTTCTATACAACTTATGCTACTGAAATGTCTGGTGTTATGGTCAGGAGATTGACTGCAGAAGGTTTCAAGTAAAATTTTATTTATTTTTTTCTTTTGCATGTTTTTAAGATTGTATACTAGTTTGAATGTTTTTTTCAGGTCTGATAACAAAATGGCTATAAAAAATGTCAATTCTATATTTTACATTGCTTCAAAACGGTTGGTTCAGCAAATGTTAATATTATTTTATTGGTTGGTGTTTGAAATTTAAATATAATTTTTCTTACTTTCTCTTTAATTTAGTAATGGTATATATAAAAATGTAATTGGAATTATAAATTAAAGTTCATACTAAATATGAATACACATATTATTCAATAAAAAAAAATACTCATAAATATTTGTGCATACTAATTTATTAAGTTTTAATTTCTTTATAGTTTTTTTATCTGAGGAATTAATATTTTTATATTTATTTAAATTTTTAAGGGAAAATTATTTCAAATTTATTCTTTTATATTTTAAAGGTAATATTTCATACATTGTGCCTATGTAAAATTACTTTTTTAGTAGTTTCTTACTGTCTTAAAGTTCATACTGAATATAAATACATGTATAAGTCAATTAAAAAAAATGATTCATAGATATTTGTACATATTAATTTATTAAGTTTATTTATTAATAGTTTTTTATCTGAATTTTAATATTTTTATATTTATTTAAATTTGAATAGGCCTAAGATTAGTAACTTACTATATTCATTTTTGTGTTTTATAAGTTTTAATTTGAAATTGCACATTTTTAAGGGAAGATTATTTCAAATTTATTCTTTTTTATTTTAAAGGTAATATTTCATACATTATGCCTCTGTAAAATTACTTTTTTTTAGTAGTTTCATACTGTCTTAAAAAAACACAGTTAAAGAAACTTTCTTTCAGTGTGAGTCTAATTACCCCCCTCCCCCTCTCCCGCCACTATTTTTTCATAATTTTCAGATGTAATTAAAATAATTAATCAAGTTTCTAACAAATACTTTATTGTTTTTCAGAGTGCTGGGAGTAGATGAATGGTCATCTAGTGGGATTCAATTTGATTTAATATCTTGCCTTAATTTACTAGACCGCTGTGATAAACCGCTTTCATTACTGGCAGACATCCGAAAGAGTTTGAAACCTGGTACTGGCAGACTTCTTGTAGCAGTTGTGATACCATTTAAACCCTATGTTGAATTTGGTTAGTAATTAAATATTGCTTTTTAAAATCCTGTGTAGCAATTTGGTATTTAATGCTTCTCAAAGTATGTCTTGGGCTTCATGATTTTCCAATTTTTTAATCTCATAGTCTAGGGATCTTTTTTAAACCCTCGAATCAGCAGTCCCCAACCCCCCGAGCCACGGACCGGTCCGTGGAACAAATGTTACTGGGCCACCCTGAGAGGCATTAAATTATTTACATTTTATTTATTTATTTATCTCGTGACTGCGAATTTCCATGGACGAGAAATAATCAACGCCTCCCACCTCCTCCCCCCTAACGGGTTTGTGGCGATAAAAAGGTTGGAGACCACTGCCTCAAATAATCAGGGATACCAAAGTTAAAAAAAAAAAATATTGAGAAATATCCGTACCTCAACTCTGTTAAGTTTTACTGTGAAAATAATTGTTTCTAGTGTAGTTGTTGCATCTCTTGAATTTAAAAACAAGCATCACACAGGCCATAAAGTTTTTATTATTTTTTTCTTTTCCTGTTGTTGCAAAGAAAGATGCTCCCGTCCAGCTATTTTTCAAAATTAAAAAAAAATTTATTTCAGGATCTAAAACACATGAGCCGGTCGAGTATCTACACATCAAGGGATCTAATTTTGAAGAACAGGTGGAACATTTCACCAACGTCTTCAAGCAAGCTAGGTTTGAAGTGGAGGCATTTACCCGGTTGCCTTACCTTTGTGAGGGAGACCTGAGGCACACATTTTACATGTTGACTGATGCAGTTTTTGTGCTCAGGGCAACAAGTGACAGCCCATGAAACAAATACATTTACGTTTAAATAAAAAACTGTTTTAAATAAAAGATTGTTTCATTAATGCAAACAAACAGTTGGAGTCCGTATGAATGAGTCTAATCAAAGTTTATTAATACTGGAGTCTGCGGCTTCCTATAGTTGGCTAACATTTGCTTAAATAATGATTAAGATTCTTAACTTTGTTAAAGATGACTTAATATAATTGATTTTTTTTTCAATAATGTTTTTACATTAATGAATTGACAGATTGTCGATTTTTACTTACATTTTTTTTGTATGTAATGCTGATTTCAGTTGGCAGATATTTATAACACCTTATTGTTTTATGAAATGAAATCTATGTTACTGTTATTTATTATTTTATTAGTTTTCTTCTCCTTTCTTGGCTGTGGATCTAGTGATGTTATTTTATACTTAGTGGTTGAAAATTTTCATGTATATTTTTATGGGTGGCCCTGAGTTTTTTTTTTTTGAAAAACAAATTCAAAAATCATTTTTTTAAATGTTTATCTGTATTTAGCACCCAGTAGCTGAATGAACAAACATCAGACTTACTTTCTTTGGATTGTCTCCCCCATTGCTCATTTTTTTTTTTAGATTGTATGTTATGAGTCAGAAAGTATAAACATGTAATTTAACTTTGATGTACACTGCCTTAAGGTAATTATTATATAATAGATTCATCTCTACCAAGTTTACAAATATTTGTTGAATCAATTATTTATACATGTATTATCCTAACATAGAAAACTGCTCTTTATATTTTTTGTTGCTTATTAAATAATTGATTTGTAATATGAAAATAATGACACAATTAATGCATCAAAATAATGAAAGAAATAACAATTTTTTTAAAAAGATATTTATGGGATGTATCTGTATAAATAAATACAGTACTCTGGTCTAATGTGTTGGCATGCTAGTTAAAAGGCTGGGACTTTGTAACTTTTATTGTAACCAACCTAACATCTAAAAACAAATTTTTTATTATCAAGCCCTAATTTATTTCCCATTTAACTACAAATAATTTTTTATGTGTGACTGTAGAGTCAACAGTCGTTATACGCTGAAAAAAAACAAAAGAGTATGGAGTCCTCAAATAATTGTGTATACATTTTGAAAATTCATTTTTGACAACACTATCAATTAAACTATTCTAGTTCTGTTATCTCATACCTAGTTCATAAAATGCTCCATGCATTAATTAATTAATTTTAAATATTTTAGAAATGTTTATGTACCTATACTAGCTTTTCCCTTAGCTATCAGGAGCCAACAGAGTAGATAAAGTGTAGAATTCATCTATTTCTGTAGCCACTGCATATTTAGTGTGGTTAGCACGAAGCCCTTTCTACCCCAACTAAAGTCAGGTACCCATTTCAATCTGGCTCAAACCGTGCATCCTTCCCTCAAAACTCTTGTTGCTGTCTAATTGTTTTAAGAGTTTAGACAAAAAAATTGTATATGTGTGCACAGCAAAAATCATATCTGATTTTATGTTTATTGGCTAACTATTTGCAGCATTTATCTAGAGCAGTGCTCCACAACTTATTCAACTCGCAGCACGCTAAAACCCTTTTAAACACTTAACAGCACACTTAAACAAATTAGGGTTTCTTTTCTACGATTATAAGGAGGGAGACCTGAATCTCTTTATGCGACGTTATATAACATGATCCTTTATGTAAAATATGAATGCCCCTATTAAGAAATATTATGAAATATTTTTTTTAAACCGTACATTGAAATTTTTATAATTTAAACCCTAGAACTATGCTGTGTAACGTTCAGTATAGTGGAAGCCTTTTTTGTTTGTTTGCTTTTACTCAAAGCAATATTAGTGCACGTATGTAAATATTACGTCAAGATCTGAAAAGGTTTATATCTTATAGGTTTTACCTATTTTTTTCATTCCTATTTTCAATGGGAATCCAAAATTCATCAACTTTCATTACCATAGCTTCCTTATGAGTATTTGTCGTATAAATTGTGTATTTTCTTCTCTTAACAATCTATACTTTTGACTTTTATGTCATCCCTTGGAACAATAATGTAAGTTAAAAAATAATCTATGAGGGGACTTTTGACATGTGTGTTAGGCATGCAGTTTTTAGTCTCAATACATCTTGCACCATCTCATGGCACACTTGTTGCGGAGTTTAATCTAGGGCAGGGGTCAGAAATTGGTGGTTTGCGGACCATGAGTGTTCCACAAGAAATTTAGCTGGTCTGTAGTAGAAGCTGTAAAATATATGCACACCGCTTAACAAATTTTGCTCTTATTTAAAAAGTCTTATAAAATTTCAAACAGAGTCTTACTTAACAATTAATGAAGTTTAATTCAAGTGAAATTATAATAAAAAATGCTTTAACACAAACACACCCAGTAAGGTAAAATGTGTACACGAGGGGGAAAAACAAACCTCAAATAATTCTATTAATAATGCCATTATAAAAAATAATAAAAAATGACAGCCAGCTTAAACCACCTGCAACTGGGCAGGACTATTAAAAAAGCCACAACCTGCTGCATATGACTTCTTACAGGTTAAAATGACTTGTGGTGATTGCTAAATAAAACTTAAAAGAATGACTTGAAGAAAAAAAAATAACTTATGAAGTAATATATGCAACAAAGTTAAATGAAAAACTTTAAAAAGCAGTGTTGTGATGAAATTCTCAGAAATTTCACTAGTTTATGTGATTAAATATCTTGCAGTAATTAGACTGCTTGCACAAATCAAAATATCCCTTAGAATTTTAACTATAAGCATTTTGTGAAACATTTATCCGATTGGATTGCTATGTACCTCACTACTAACAAGCTTAACAAGTAATTTAACATTACTTATGATAACCATTTTGATACATTTTGTAAAAATGATAAACGTTAGCTTGAGAGAATTATAATTTAATTCAATCATAATTAGCCCGCATGTTGGAAAGTAATTTCACAGCATCGTTTAGGTTTAAAAGATGTATGCATGAAATGTATGTATAAAATAGATGCACCTTAGTTACATTTATATATGTCTCTATTGTGCTCTATTTCATTAAACATCTCAATATACAGTCAAACATAAATAAACAGTGCAGTTTAAAACTAGAACAACTTGGAATGATTCAGACAAAAAGTTTTCAGCTAATTTTTGCTTCCCAACTGAAATTTCCAATGTTTTATTCCTGATTTTTTTGTTTTGTTTTTTAAAGTACTTTTTCTTTGTGATCATTCAACATTTTTGTCTCTGGGTAAGGTTCGCTCATGTAGTAAAGCATCTCTTGTGATTTACGAAACTTTTGTTCCGTTCAAATTTTAAGATTTTCGTCCTGTTTTATTTTAAATATAGCCTAATAGCAACTGAAGCAGAATATTTACTGGAGAAAATATTTTGAAAAAAAAAAATTAAGTGGGTCATTAGTTAGTATTTTAAAAATAATTTATACAGAGAAAAACGTTTTAAAAACATATCCAGTTTGTAAATCTAATGACTATCTATAAGATGAAACATTAATCAATTATTTAACTCCCATTTGGAACTAACAGAAAATGACTTGGACCCAATGGTGAATTGACAGAAAACCAATTGACTTTAATTTTATTTCAAATGAATCACTAAGCCATTTAGAATAGTCTGAATGTGCACATTTACAATAGTCTGAATGTGCACATTTACAACAGTCTGAATCTTAGCCTAAAACATGTTTTATGTGAAACGAAAATAGAAATTTCAACCTACTTTAAAAAAAGTAATAATACACTGCCAATGTTCATCTGTAAGCGGTAATTCACTGACTGACTTGACTGTATGACAGAATCTTGCAAGTTTGACTAAATACGTCAGAGAATAGTTCCAGCGACTGCATGACATTATCTTGTTTGTTTCAACAGACAAAACCCAAGATTGTCACAAGCTGTCATGTACAAAGTTGTTATAAAAAAGAATTATCTTGAATATAAAAATGTGTTCCAGTAGCAGACGTTAAGTATGACGTCAGATCTAAGGAAGGGTTGACACTGAAGAGCTGACATGTTTTTGAGGTCGTGACCCAGTTGACTGCTGTACATGTGGACGACCTACGGGCCAGACATTCTAGGACACATTTGGCAGGGTCAGTGACGGTCAGTGTGTCCAGTGCCACACCTAACAGTTTAGTGTCCATTCGAATGGTGAAGACGCGCTCTTCAACAACAAAGTTGGTGACGAAAATCTCCATCTCACAAACATGTAACACCTCAACGCTGCCACTGTAACGATACCAAAAAAAAATAAAATCAGATCCTGTCTGCTTCTTGAGTGAAGACATCAGCAGACGTGGGTAGGGCGACATGGATTATACAACATCTTTGTATCCCGAGGGCGTAGGGATGGTCCAGGTTCTTACTTCACAGGGGGTAACACATGGACTAAGGCAGTAGGTATCTCTAGAGTCTTGAGACATGACTCTTGTCTAGTTAGGCGACGACAATATAATGTGTTGCCTCCCCTGTAATCAGATATCCGCAAAACGCCTATGACGTGTGTATAGCTTATTATTATCATACATCGTTGTTAGGGACGTATTGAGGTAGGTTTGGACCCCGGGCACAAAAAAATAAACCCTTTCTAGATTGGGAGAATTAATGCACGATTTTTAAGACTGGGTTTTGGGGGGCACAGGGCGCCCATCCGTTATGACCACCATTAACTATGCCTCTGGTATGACCACCGCTAAACATAAGCCCAGGTGATGTCCACATCTTGCCCTAGGGCAGTGGTTATCAAAGTGTGTGGGTCGCGAGCTGATTTCAAGTTGGTCGCCGAAAAATCATTCAATTAATAATTGCCCGATAATAATGTATGCAATACATTTTATCTTTTTTTATACTTTCATTTTTTTTTTAAATGTATGTTCTATATAGGTGGGCCGCGAAAAACAAACATGTGTCTTATTGGTCAGGAATGGCTAAAGCTTGAGAACGTCTGTAATAGAGCATTGTGGTATTCATTAGATTAACGTATTCTCTAAAAGATTTTAGAACTTAATTAGAACTTGTATAAAAGTTTTTCATGGCCAAGTATAAAAAAACAAAATGAAATTTTTATGGTCTGCTGCTCCCCTCTCCTTCCCTACCGTGGTAGTATGAAAAGTACAATACAGAATACAATATCTCGTTTGATGACGTCAAACTTCATTAGAAAGTGCACGACATGATAACTTTCCTGATCCCACACCCACCCACTCACCGATCACGGTTGTATCGATAACACAAGTCAATCGAGGGTTGAAATAATTTCAGCTGGAGGCGCCACTATCGTTAACTACGCCACTGTGATGAAGTCTCAAATTGTAAACCTCATTACAGATTCCATAAGATATATATATATATATATATATATATATATATATATATATATATATATATATATATATATATATATATTAGGGTGGGTCAAAAAATTTTTTTTTGGAGTTGGGAATATGAAACATGTTCAAAAGGTTGCCTATGGTCCTACTGATTGTAAAAATGTAAAATTTGTAAAAATCAGACAATGTCTTCCACTCCAAACTTTTAGTTCAAGTTCAAGGGGGTACGGGGCGAAAAAAAATGCTGAATTATGTCAATAATAACTACGAATAAATTATATTGCAGAAAATTTTTTTTTTAGATCAATTAAAATGTTTTTCAGAATGTTACTCATTCAGAAACTTCAATAATTTAAAAACTTAAAAGTCATTTTTCTCTGAAAAAATATTTTTGACATTTTGCTTCACTATGGCAAGAAAATCTCAAAAACCACCTGTCAGACTTTGATAAAACTTCTAATTTTTATGTAGAAGAGGTGCATTTATAGAATGTCAGAGGCTTTTCAAGAAATTTTAAGTCCTTTTTTTTTTTTTTTAATTTTCAAAATTAGCATTTTTTGCTTATTTTCACCATACAAAATTTTTAAAATTCATAAAAAATTATTTATTACATTATCAAAAAAGTACTTTGACATTCCCTAAAGTAAGCTTTTCTGGTTATAAAAATGTACATTTTATATAAAACAGTCTATAAATATTTCAGAAATATTCGCCGCAAAAAGGTCATAAATTTCAAGATGGCGGCATGCCGCACCCACAAATATCAATATGTTAATATTTTTTTTTAACAAAATTATTTTTAAATGTACTATATTATTACTAAGATATTAAAATGTCTTAAACTTAAATAATAAAAAAGATTTTGCTTTGAACCAGTTACCCCCCCCCCCCCAATGTATGACATTTTACAACATTTAGAATGTTTGGTATAAGTACAAATCTATAAATCGTTCATGCAAAATATACAATGTGCATATGAATAATACTGTTTATGGATTGTCACAGGAAACTTGCTTTGCTTTCAATTTTCGGAAGAACATCCCTTGATTTCTTTGTTTGCAAAACCATCCCATGTCGAGAGCTATGTCCGTACAGTTTGAAATGTCCGTTCACTTTCAAACTAACAGCAGTAACTTCTTTAATTGCTCTTTCAACAGCTTGAGAGTGACAGGGAATTTGATCCAGTATGATTGGGTTGTTGCGTTTAAGTTCATCATCACAAATATGTTCCAGCAGAGGAGGGGATGTCACTGCACAAAGATCCCAGTTAATCATCTGATCATATGATTTAGCTGCAATATTCAGGATTATGCCATTTTTGTTGAACAATTCTAACTCTGCATGGAGCTGGTTTATGTCGCGCTGTTATGATTTTATTTACTGCATACCTTCCAATTTCTTCATCATTGTCCTAACTGCAACCAATTGAATGTTTTCTGGATGTGCAAAGTAGCAGTTATCTTCCAATACAGGCAATATAATAGATTGATCAGCAGTATCAAGGTTCTGAATCAGTTGTATCATATAGAAAAACCCTGTTCGTTTTTGTTAACCATCTTTGCTCTCATCAGTATGTTCCTTGGCTGCCCTATCTCTCCAAATTTTTCTATGTCGACGCATCTTTGCTGGATCCAGAGCTGTAGATGGTGTTAACATGTTTAAGTCCTTCAACACAGCTTTAACGATAAGACATGTATCCCTATTGCTTAGTTTACATCGATCCACTGCTTCATATTGAATCTGTTTTGTTATTTGGAACATTCCTCATCGCTGGAGAAGTCTACATCAAGTAGTTCATCTTCAGCATCCTGATCTGGAATATCATTATCTTTCTCATCATTGACGTTATCATTTGTGGTTCCTATCTGATCGCCACCCTGCATCAATGAATGTTTTCTTTTCTGTCGATTTTGTACTATTTTTATTGTTTGCTTGTCAACATTGTCTATGAACATATTTCTTGCCATCTTTTGATCCACCCAAAATGCCCACTCAAGCACAGGAATTATTACTGATTGTGGACATTTACAGTCTCCTCTATCCCTAACATCTGCATCTTTTTACTCGAACAATTATACTGGTAATGTCATTTGTAAGGATACTAGCCTGGTCATATAATTGCGCTAATGCGTGAGCTCGTGAATGAAGGCTATGATTGTATTGTTCCATTTTAAGCATCCACCAATAGCCTTGAAAACATCTTCACTGTTTGGAAGTTGTCTTTTAGGCAATTCAGCTGCTGACCCAAACACAGAATGTACAGTTGCACTTCTTGTAGAAGAACTCATATTCATAGAAGAACTTAATAAAATAATTGAAAAATTAATCAAAAATGAAATAAAACAACCATGCGTGATCCGATAATGAATACATGGTACACCAGTTATATTGAGAGAAAAATGGATGCAATGCTTATCCCAGTTGTCTGAACTAATTAGTTATTCATAAAAAAGGGTATAAAGATAAAACACACATTTTTTATGCATATCATTTCTTTTTTGAATAACCTAGGTCACAAATTTAACATGTTCAGTCACAAAAAACTCATAGTAAATATAGTAAAAATTTCGAACAAAAGTTGGGAGTAGTAGAACTATGTAGTTTTCAAATATTTGTACATATTCCATGTACTACCATGATGTAACAACTTTTTAATAATGTTTCAATAAAAAAATTTTTTTTGACCCACCCTAATATAAATATATAATGTACAATGCTGATAAAAACCATAAAAACATATTGCCTTTACAACTTTAGCAAATCTGTATTCAGTGTTACGTGTATGATCTTAGCCACTTCATTGGTAAATATATTCTCGATATACATTAAGATGCAAATATTATAAATAAGAATAATTTTAGGAAAATGCCATTAGTTCATGATTCATCAAAACGAGTTTCTAAAATAAGAATTGATGGTAGCATTTATTTCCGGTGACTGTAGTTACAAGCGTTACAAGTCTTACTAAATTCGTGTGGCACTCGAATAGTTTTACATTTGCATAAAAGGCCCCAATTAAATTGAGACCTGTCAGTTTATGAAAATGTTGCTAATAAAATATGAAAAAGAGAGGATTTACTTTATAAACAGACGAACGTATCTTCCAGTTATTGGGGTCGGGCAGGTAGCGATGAGAGTTTCCTGGTTCAGTGAATCAGTTTGTTTGTAGCAGACGTTTCCTAATACATTCGGAAAGTTGGTCAAATTTTTCGGATCTTGGTCAAATATATCGATCGTAAAGTTTCGAAGTTTAACGTATAAATCGTAGTCCATCCTGAAATTTGAAATTACAAAGAATAAACAAGATATTTTGTATTCAAAAGTGTAATAATTTGAAACTAATTTTATTTCTAAGAAATTCACCTATATACATAATCGGATAACATAGACGATGGTTCGACCGACAGACCTACACACCGTGCAGTGTAAAGTATGCTCATGGCAATAAAAGCCGCATGTCTGCACGTTACAAATACACGGCACCGCACGAGTTGAAAGCTTACATCGATAAAAAAAAATAGCGCGCGTCATCGACCGTCTCTATAAAAATAGTCTGGGGAATTCCAAAATTATAGAAAATAAAAAGAGACAACTTACTAAATGAGAGTATGTTTGGTGCGCATTTTGTTCATCAAATGAATCTTTCTTGAAAATAAATGAAATGCTGGGGAATTCTAAACACAACAAGGATTTCTTATTAATGAATTAAGATTTTTTAAATGATATGAAGTAGTGTGCGCAAATTATGTAAAGTTGGATGTTAGATTCAAAGTTTAATAGTCGGGGCCAGTCGGGGGTTGTTTTTGTTAAGCTTCTGTACCCATATTGAAGATTATTTTCTTTGGGATGAATTATATAAAAAGCTATTTTTGTATATAGACTGATTGTTAACGCGCTCAAATATTTATTACCGAGTTTGTTGGGATAAGGTGGGAATAAACCAAATGGTTGCGGAAAAGGTGGGGGGGGGGGGGTCAAGCAGACGATTCGAGATGCAACACCGCTATTTTTCTCTTTTTTTTTTTTTTATTAAATACGTCATGTTAAACATGATAAATTATAAGTAGGGAGAAGTGTCACGTGGTATTGTTAACAGGATTTGTCGTAATTACATTGAGACCCACTGCGATTCGAGCATGTTTTGAGTGGAAGGGGGTTGGCGGGCGGGGGAGGGAGGGAAGGATGGGTGTGGGGCTAAGTGGAAGAGAATTGGAAATAGAAGAAATAGTTGGATGTTAGATTCAAAGTTTAATGGTCGGGGGTTGTTTTTGTTAAGATTCTATGCCCATAATGAGGATTATTTTCTTTGGGATGAACTATATAAAATATGAACTTCTTTGATTTATTATTAAGTGTCCCTCAAATGTGTTTTGGCTACAATAATCTGTTCATGTTCTTTGGGGCCACTTCGAGTAGATAGACATGCTATTTTTGTTTATAGACTGATTGTTAAAGCGCTCGAATGTATATCACCATTTTCAACTCCAACTGCATGCCTAATAGCCGGTCCGGGTACCGGGCCTGTTCAGCTAGTATGAAATAAATTGGTTCTTATAAAGATTCGATTAAGTCAGTAAATTTTGGTTTAAAAGCAAACCGTATTGTAGTATTACACAATTACCTTAATTTTAGTTAGGAAAAAACAACTTGCGAAGAATAGCGCTTTCACAACAAGGAGAAATTGTACCAGAACGGCCACTCTTGAGGTGGTAGAGAGCCGAATTCCGTTTTTTAAAAAAATTTAAAACCCGTTATAAAGAGCCGTTATAAAGAGCCGCAACACATTTAACATCATTCTATACACAACCTTCATCTATCGCATAATACGTATGTAATTGTAGTCAAACACTTATACACACTGGGTTGGGTCGCATTATACCCTTAGTCGCTCGGCCGGGGGGGGGGGGGAGCGTGCATCTCAAACACTTGTCGGAGCGCCGGCAATGAACGCACTACCCAAAAACTAGTCAGGGGCGGGACCTGACAAAGGGCCGCATTAAGCCGCCCCTGCTAAAGGACAAATGTTTTAGTTTGTCATGGCACACATAGCTGTTGCATTTCTTGTTCGAACCTCAGATTATACCAGGTTCCTTTCTAGAGCCGTTGTTACCTGACATTTTACAGCCTTTATCCATTCTTGGTCAGTTCTGTTATATCTTCACGTGATATTTTTTTTTTTTTTTTGCAAATTGTATTTTCTAAATAAAACTAGGAAAAATGAATGTAAATAAAAAAAAAGTAATACACCACCTGTTTGTTAATCTGATGGATTCAACCACGAACTGACCACTCAGATCCACCATCCACCAAGGCATGTCCTCAACATTAGTGCATTGACAGTGTCTATGATGAACGTTGCTGTCATTGTTGCCATCAACGGCCAGGTAAGCTACTAAGTCACCTGTAAACCAAACACTGAACGTTGTACTCTGTACAGCTGGTTTGTACAAGGCAGCGTTGTACAGTCCATTTGCCCCCCCCCCCTCCTACATTTTGAAAAACTGTCATATAAGAGGGGGGCATTTGCTCCCCCCCATACACTAAAAAAAATGTCATAAAGTTGTTATTTGCCCCCCTTCCCCTGGAAAATTTTTGTCCCCCCCCCCTGGAAAAATTCCTAGCGACGCCCTTGAACATTACATGAAATCAATAAAATAATTTTCATACACATACATACATTTTTTATTTTTTATTGAACCGTTCATCTACACATGTTGATAACTTAAACTTAATAAACAGGAAACTACCAGTAGTAAATAAATAATTTATAAACTCTAAAAGAAAAACAAAAACAACAACACCGCTGTTCGCTCACCAATCAATAAATACCATGAGAAGTGAGCAGATAATTGTTCATAGTTTCAGTAGCTCACATCTACTGTTTTTAATTTATGTATCTATAAAAATGTTCATGATAATTTGCTATTAGCAAGTCAGAAAATACAAAAAAAAGTCTAGCTCACCATCTCATGCAATATTTTTTGTTACGGTGGGTGTGTCAACAGAACCAGTGGAGTAGATCTATGAAAATGTTACGACTAATGACTGGATGTTAAAGTTACTTCCCCTGAACACACAAAATAGAATGCATTCATAAAATGTACAAGATTCAAATCTAGATCAAAATGGCCGATATGTTTTCTTATTTCTTTTGTTTGTCTGCAGAGTTTATGTGCTGTCTATTATTAATAATATCTTTGTTGTTATCTGTATTTATAATCGGCACTAAGTATCTTCTTGATACATTGAACATTGAAGTCAAATATTAATTAGATCGATTTTGAACTATACAAGAACTGTTGACTGAACGATTGTGTGTGTGGTAAGACACTTTATGTCATTAAAGAAATGAAGTGTAATCAGACATTACCATAAACTCATCAAATTTAGTAGGTTTATTTTTGACTAATAACAGTTTGTCTGTGTATAGGTCCGTCTGTGTATGAGTCTGTCTAAATATCAGTTTGTCTGTGTATCAGCCTGTCTAAATATCAGTCTGTGTAACAATATGTCTGTGTATCAGTCTGTCTAAATATCAGTTTGTCTGTGTATCAGTCTGTCTAAATATCAGTCTATGTAACAATATGTCTGTCTTCAGTATGCCTGTTTATCAGTCTGTCTTTGTATCAGTCTGACTATGTACCTGATCTGTTCAGAGTCTGTTCTTAAGAATAGGCAAACCTGACAACAGCCTAGCCCCACATCCCTCCCTTCCACCCTCTCTTCCACCCTCCTCCTCTTTCAAAAGGGGTTAGAGCCGGTACAAATGTATATCTCATATATAAGTTACATTCTATACCTACAACAATTACGGGACCATGGCAAGGGTTGTCGATTATGGTAAGGCTTGGGAAAGGGGTGGGCTTGGGGCTCTAGAAGTTTGGCGAACAGTCTGCAACCAATTCGGGCAAATTTTGACGTTTTTCTCCAGTTTTCAATGTTATACATTAGGCTAATACAAAAAAAAAAATGGCACATAAAATTGACTTTCTCGAACTTTCAAAAATATTTGATTATACGGTGCTATTCAATTTTCACTGACATCGGTAGTTACAACTTTCCAGTGTTGCCAGATGTTTTTAACAAATACCTTTAAAACTCATTAAGAAACCAGCCAGATAAATTAAATTGAAGAGACATTTCAAAATTAATTTCCATTTTAAAATTGTATTCGTTTTTTAGAGCATTTTCGAAAAAAAATGCTCTATTGTCCCCGTTTTGTCTGTCCGTCCGTCATCATCCTAGATCTCAACAACCATAAGTCCTAGACCCATGATGTATATATCATTTTGTAGGTCTTGGCCTGCCAAGAATTGACTTTTTTCCATTTCGCGATCTGACCTCTCAGGGCCGTAAAAGGGGCCTCAGTACCGTTTTTTACTATATAAGCTATATTAATAAAGGAGCGCTATATCTCAGCAACTATAAGTCCTAGACCCATGATGTATATATCATTTTGTAGGTCTTGACCTGCCATGTGTACATCAAAAGTTCATTTTGCGATAGGACCTCTGAGGGCCGGGCTTCAGGGCTCCTAAGGGGCTTATATATTATATATACACCTTGTACGTTCAATAACCCGTTCATTTGGTGCGAAATACTGCAGCACGTAGTTTCACCAACCTGCCTCTGTGCTGTAAAAAATAATTTGATCATTATTGCAATGTTTCGTTTTGATTTTAACATTGAGAGAATTAATTACTGTTTAAACAAATAATCCTTCGTTATGAGCGTTGACGGGTAAAACGCAATGTGTGACGGATGAAATGTAGGTCATTTTTGCTCATTAGGTAAGTGACATAAATTATCCCCCACACCTTTACTTAATGGTGTTTTATTTGGTTTAGTTTAATTGTTTGGGTGGATTAGTTAGCTGGTATGGTTAGTCTGTTTGGAAAAGTTTGAATTGGTTGGGTTGGTTTGGTTTGGTTATATTTGGTTTGGTTAGTTTGGTCGGTTCGAGTTGACGGGTAAAACGTAATTAGTGAGGTATGAAATGTAGGTCATTCCCGTACATTAGGTAGGTGGCATAAATTAGGAGCAATATCTTTACCTAATGTTGTGCTAGAAATGTTTCAGGTGCCACGTTTGAACTCCCGACTTTCAGCGCAACGCCGGGTACAGTGCTAGAGAGTGATATATGAAAGATATATGTAAGATTTATGTAAGATATATATATATAGATAAGATAGGTATATGAAAGATATGTGTAAGATATATATAAGATAGATATAACAAGATATATGCACGACATATGAATGATATATGTAATGGTGTATGTAGTTATATGTAAGTTTTATTTATGGTTTGACAAATGTAATGCGCTGTTTAAAAGAATTATCTTGAAGATAAAAATGTGTCCCTTGAACAGACGTCAAGTATGACTTGAGATCTAAGGATGGGTTGACACTGAAGAGTTGGCAAGTTTTTGATGTCGTGACCCAGTTAAATGCTGTACAAGTGGATGACCTACGGGCCAGACATTCTTCGATACACCTGGAAGGGTCTGTGAGGGTCAGCGTGTCCAGTACTGTCTCTTGCAGTCTAGTGTCCACTTGTATGCTGAAGACATTCTCACCATAAAGAAACTGACTGACCATAACCTCAATTTCACAAATGTGTAGAAACTGAAGAAATGTGAGGCTGAAACAATACGAGAGAATATTCTTACTTTATGAGATAAAGAGTTCAGTGGCGCACCAGGTGATGGGTTACATGAACCAGAGCCAACCTGTCAAGCCCCCCCCCCCTCTTTCAGTAAAAAATCCTATTAAATCTGATGAAAACAGAGCTTTGTCAATACCCCCCCGTCCCAAAGATCTTTGAATCTCTCTCTCAAAGGACCATAAGTGCCCATAAACATCCCGGCTTGTACAGTCCGTTTACAGATACGCCTTAAAAGTGGTGTTATTTGACTATGACAAAATCTTCGTACACATCTTTATATCTAAATTAATTAGGGAAAGGTGTGGGTGGTGGTGGTGGTGGTGATGGTGGTACAAAATTCATCCATGGTACGCCAGTGATGTGTGCTAGCCCTGATGGCTCATATAGGGGATGAGGAAATGGAAAAAAATGATATAATCTATCTATCTATCTATCTATCTATCTATCTATCTATCTATCTATCTATCTATCTATCTATCTATCTATCTATCTATCTATCTATCTATCTATCTATCTATCTATCTATCTATCTATCTATCTATCTATCTATCTATCTATCTATCTATCTATCTATCTATCTATCTATCTATCTATCTATCTATCTATCTATCTATCTATCTATCTATCTATCTATCTATCTATCTATCTATCTATCTATCTATCTATCTATCTATCTATCTATCTATCTATCTATCTATCTATCTATCTATCTATCTATCTATCTATCTATCTATCTATCTATCTATCTATCTATCTATCTATCTATCTGATACAAATATATATCCATACGAACAACAATATTTACTTCATAAAAAGACGAACAAATCTTCCAGTTATTGGTGATGGGCAGGTAACGGTCAGTGATTCCGTGTACAGATGACCAACGTGTCTGTAACAGACTTTCCCTGTTATATTCGGAAAATTTTTCAGTTGTCTTGGATCTTGGTCAAAAATATCTATCTGGAAGTCTTGCAGTCTCTGCCACATACCATAATCTATCCTAGAAATTAAAAAAAAACAAGTTGCTTAAACGCTTTAAAGGCTAAAACGTTTAAATGCTTTTATAATTACTAATAGTATATTTCACATATATTTTAAATGCTCAGTGGTTCTTAAACACTTACGCTTGTTGACCCTATTTGTTCAGTTTTTGCGCCCCTGAATTAATTCTATTTTGGGACCCGCCCGTGAAGTGAAACTCCAATAAAATAAAAAAGAAGCTTCATTTATTTACAATTTTACCTTACAGATTTACAAACGTCTACTTTTAAAACATATATAAAGATAAAGTTGTAATTCTGCATAGATTCTCGAGCATTGAATTGTACATTCGCGATCTAAGCGAAATTTGCCCGCTACGCACATTTTGAGAGCCAGCCACTGGTGTTAATGGCGAAAGCCATTTAAATGATACATTAATTCCAAACTGTGACTACGAGTATGACGTCATATTTCTTGATGGTTCTTAAGAAAAAAAATGGTTTGAGAAATTTGTATCCTGTAATCTGAGTTTGCGTTCTAACGGACGCTATGAACGCTCCAAGATTTTTTCAGTGAATGTCATTGTTATATGATATATGATACTCACTAAAAATCTGCAATACCGTCCAACGGCTTTGCGAACTCAGTTCCATAGTTATTATGCCAACTAAATGGTGACGTACCTTGAACTTGAGACAACTTTTTAGACGAGCCCCCAAACATCACAATATATATATATATATATATATATATATATATATATATATATATATATAAAACAACAATAATAAGGGGTATGAAAACAATCTATTCCTTTTTCTAATTAAGCGTCCTGTGCGCTATCACAGGGAATTCCCTGTGAAACATACCTAAAATATGTTATTGCTGAAAAAAGTGAATGTTACATCTTAAAATGATAGCTACATCCTAGAATTGTGGTTTTAAAACTTTGACGCTCCGCCATCTTTTCCCTGATAATTGATCTGGTTTTGTGACCCACCAGAAAAACTGTTTTGTTTTCTGACTCATATGTTTAGAAAAGCTACGATCAAAGATAGGGAATAAGAGTGAAATTGATTGTATATATTGATTTCTTCTTTAACTTTGTAGATTTAGAAAGTTTTTTGTTTTGTAAAATATAGATGAATAAAGTGGTAATTAGCCACATATAAATTCTCGATTCTTGAACTAAAAGGATAGGATGCAATCTCTTGGACCCTATAAACCACTAATGGGACTGTTTTTGCTGTACCTTTCTTTCATTTTCACCGCAGTCGTTAGTGCAATGGCCATGGAGGCACCACGGGAGATATAACGGAGACTTTAAAACCATGAACTGAAATATCCATTGGCCCTCACCGAAGATCGAAATAGGAACCCTCAGGTCGACTGTCGAGCGCTTTACCACACGACCACCCGTCCCCCTAAATATCTCCATATAACACTGTTTATTTCCACACTACACTTATCAAACCAACCACTCACTTAGAATGTATGGCGTACGTTAAAGTGTATCATATGCCTTATAATAGACGACATACCTTATAAAGGTGATATACTTAAGATATACATACATACAACCGATGTTACACATTCAAATACATGTATAAGCTGAAAATATTTGTGCTGCATCTTAAAATGAATAAATATATTTTATAAAGTATGATGTAATTGAAAATGTATATAAAATAGGTCATAAACATTACAATGTATGATTTACATTAAGATGTCTAATACACTTAGGTGATGTGAAAACATTTTGTTAATTACTAATCTGATAATAACAAAAAACAAAACAAAATAATAAATATGACCCAAATGAAATAGTCTACCTATTGGTCGGAGGAGGATGGTCGTGTGGTAAAGCACAACTGGTACCTGGTTCGATCTCCGGTGAGGACCTAGGAAATATTTCAGATCATGGCTTAAGTCCCCTCTATTTCTCCGTGGTGCTACCTTGGCCATTGCACCATCGGCTATGGTGGGGATGAAAACCGTCCCATTAGTGGTTTATAGGATCTAATAGATTTCATCTCACCCTTACAGGGACTTCACACACATACCTATTGGTCAGAATTATGTTTTCCACAACAAACTGTCCTCTCAGATCCACCATTAACCAAGGTATCCTCTCATCAAATGTGTGTTGACAATGCATATGAGCGAGATTGCTGTCTCTGTTACCATCAACGGCAAGATAAGCAAAGTTTAACTCTAGCGTTGTGCTTTGTATAACTGGTTTGTACAAGGCAGCATTGTATAGTCCGTCGGCCATGACAATTGATAGGAAGTGTAACAAAAGGGAAGCCAGTGACTCCATTGCAGGTCTCACTCTCACAGCTAAAAACGAATAGAAAATTTAGACTCCGATAGGATCCTACGGCTAAGAATTGTTATAAGAAGCCATTTTGTCCCATAGAAAATTGATTATTATTATTATTATTAACAATTTTATTTGTGCCTCGAACGGAAATATCATTATATTCTGTTGTTATATATATATATATATATATATATATATATATATATATATATATATATATAATAGCGATTTGGGCGCTGCGTTAAATCGAAAGTGAAGAATTAATACAACAGTATTCCAGTTTAAAATACAATCATGAAAAAAAAAATCGGATCTGCCCGAAACCAAAAGTAACCCAGCCGGCCTGCCAATCAAGCCTAAGGGGATATAACTCTATGCAAATGTTTTGCAGGGTACAGCTAGTATATATATAACTGACGTTTAAAATAATTGATAAGAGAAACTAAATTTTTTTTCAGATTCTAAACTAATTGCATATATTATGTATGAAAGTGACCACTTAACTTTGTTACATGAATGAACGGTTTACGCAGACCTTTCTTTAACCATATGATGAAAACACAACCATTACCACAGGGCACGTAGGTCTAAATATAGAAGAAATTGTGTTGTGGCAGATACTGACTGGTACAGCAGGTGAGCTAAAACCAATTTTTTTTTTTTGATTTGAAAACTATTGCAGCTTTCTTTAGGTCGAAATATGAAAAGAAAGCCTGACTTTTCAATACAGCTGAACAAAAGATTCATGGACACGTTGGACTTATCTTTTTATCACATGTACATTAAATGTTTTATGAAGTTTGGGTTAATGATAAGTACCCCACTAGACCCTCAGAAAATATACTTGTGGATCATTGATTTTTTTTAAAAGTAGGTTGCAATTTGTTTGAGACTAATCAAGCTGGTGGAAAAACAAACTTTCTTGGGTATTGTTTATATTCTTTTGTTATTATTATCTTTAATCGACATGATATTATAACAGCCACATTAAAAAAAAAGGTATGATTCGATCATTTTTAAAGTTATAAGTCACAAGAAAATGTCCTCAAGTCATGATATTTTACGATCTCGTTTAAAATTGTTATCAATTTAGGTACCCAAATACAGACGGAATGAACAGACCATTCCGTTTGGTTTTGAACACCAATGATTAGTCCATCAAAAAATGTTTCTATAGAATCTTAATAAAAAATTGATCGTATCAATTTTTTTCGATCGACTGTAGTCACAAGTTTAACTTAATATTAAGACACTCGTATAGTTTTATGTTCGCAATTAAATTGAGACCTGGCTGTTTATGAAACTGTTGCTAATACATTATGATAAAGAGAAGATTAACTTCATAAACAACGAACGTATCTTCCAGTTATTGGAGTGGGGCAGGTAGCGATGAGAGTTTCCCGGTTCAGTGAATCAGTTTGTTGGTAGAAGATGTTTCCTAATACATTCGTAAAGTTGGTCAGTTGTCTCGGATCTTTGACTTAATTTATCGATTGTAAAGTTTAGCAGTCTAAAGTATAAATTATATAAAATTATATTCCATCATGAAATTTGAAATTACAAAGAAATAAACGAAATATTTTGTATTCAAATGGGTCGTAATTTTAAACTAGTTTTATTTTAATTATAAATAATTTAAAAAATAAAATATCAAAGAAAATAGAAACCAAAAACGCTTCAAGCTGATCAATGTAGCAATAACATGAGAATAAGTAAATATCAAAGTTCCGACTTTTAATAGCTCACATCTATTGACTTAATGTATGCATCTATAAAAAAAAGTTCATGATAATTTGCTATTAGCAAGTCAGAAAATAAAAAAAAAATTATTCTAGCTCACTAACTTATGCAATATTTGTTTACAGTGGAATACAGTACCAGTGTAGCAGAATGTACATGCAACTACAAATGCTATCTGACCGACCAATATCTCACAATGGCCAGCGAAAATGGCTAGTGTTAACAATGGATAGTGCACAATGGCTGAAGTCTACAATGGCTGGATGTTAAGGTTTACCCCACCCTTTCACATACACTCATGAAATTCACTCATGAAATGAAAATGATTCAAATCTAGATCAAAATGTCCGATATCTTTCATTGTTTGTTTTAGTTGTCTGGAGAGTTTATGTCCTATCTATTATTAATAATATTTTTGTTGTTATCTGTATTTATAATCGACACTAAGAATCTTCTTGAAACATTGTACATAGAAGTCAAATATTAATTAGATCGATTTTGAAATATACAAGAACTGTTGACTAAACGGTTATATGTGAGGTAAGACAACACTTTGTCAAAAAAATAATAATAAAGAAATGGATTGTAAACTCATAAAATCATCAAATTTAGTTGATATATTTTTGACCACTAACAGTCTGTCTATGTATCAGGCTGTCTATGTATCAGTCTGTCTATGTATAAGTCTGTCTATGTATCAGTCTGTGTTAAGACTCTCTGTTTATCACTTTGGCAGTGTATCAGTATGTCTATGTATCATTCCATGTATCAATCTGTCTGTTTGTGTTTAAGTCTATGTATCAGTCTGTCTTTGTATAAGTCTGACTATGTACCAGATCTGTTCTTACGAAAAGGCAAACATGAAAACAGCCTAACCCCACCAACCCCCTTCCTCCCTCTCTCCCACTCTCCCCCTCTTTCAAAAGGGGTTTTTGCCGGTACAAATGTGTATCTCATTTACGTTACATTCTATACATTCACACAAGTAATCAAATTGTCTCCATTACTGTCTCTCTTTCAAACGAGCCAAAATTAATTAAACATTCGTATCGAAATAAACATTGTTTGGTATTTATTTTAGATAAACCTGGGCCGCCTGACATGGCTTTGATATTAAAAAAAATACATAAGTCATACCAGTGGATGAATTCAGGTCATGGCTAAAGTCCACGCTATATCTCCAGTGGTGCTTCTATGGCAATTGCACTATCGGCTGTGGTGGGGATGCAAGAAGGGCACCATAAAAACCGCCCCATTAGTGGTTTACAGGGACTTCACACACACACACCTATTGGTCAGAATTATGGCTTCCACAACAAACCGTCCTCTCAGATCTAACATTATCCAAGGCATCTTCTCATCTTGTGTCTGATGACATTGCCCCTTCCGGAAGTTGATGTTTCTGTTGACCTCAAGGGCAAAATTAGCAGCGAAAAAAATTTGACAGCGTCGAGCCTTGTAAAGAGTGTTTGTACAAGGCAGCATTGTATATAGCCTGTTGGCTAAGACATAAAACAGTAAGTAAAGAGTGAAGCTGGTAACTCAATTGCATGCCATGCCAACCTTTACCCTCACAGAGCTAAGAACAGAAATCCAGACGCTCAAATGATCCAATGGTTGAGAATGTTTACTAGCAGCCAATTTTTCATATATAAAATTTCTTTTTGATGTTATTAAAAACAATGTTTATTTGTGACTCGAACGGAAAAAAAAACAACAATTTAACCTGTGTTTTTAAATATATTTTAAAACTTAAATATAGAGTTATTGATAACAGAAACTTAATTTTTTATTTCAAATTATAAGATAATTGTAAATTATAGGCATGAAAGCAAACAATGAAATTTGTTCAACTGATGAACGTTTTACATCACATTACTTCAGTAGATGTAATATGCTGTTCACTTCACTTGTTCACATTACTTCAGTAGATATAAATTGCTGTTCACTACACTTGTTCACATTACTTCAGTAGATGTAAATTGCTGTTCACTTCACTTGTTCACATTACTTCAGTAGATATAAATTGCTGTTCACTTCACTTGTTCACATTACTTCAGTAGATGTAAATTGCTGTTCACTTCACTTGTTCACATTACTTCAGTAGATATAAATTGCTGTTCACTTCACTTGTTCACATTTAGCTAGTCAACTTTTCTTGTCGTCTATTCAAAGCTCGAACTAAAATAGAAGATTGAACCAGTTAAAGAAATACACAACAAAACAGTGGCAGTATCTTTGCGACAGGTCACAATGACATATACCTATCGACCATTCCATAACCAAAGAGATGAAAACACAAACATTATGTCAGAACTAATAGGTCTGAACATAAAATAAATTGTTTCGTGGCACACAATGACTGGTTCAATAGACGAGCTTAAACAATTAGGGGGTTACTTTTTTTTTTATTGTACAATGAAAACTGTTGAATAAAAACGAAAAGAAAGACTTTTGTCTTAATGGAGGTGAACAAAAGACTATGGACACATTGGACACATTCTTTCATCATTTCTGCACTGAATGTTTTATGAAGTTTAATATGAATAAAAGCGATTTTTGTTCTGCGTTGAATCGAAAGTAAAGAATTAATACAACAGTATTCCAGTTTAAAATACAATCATGAAAAAAATTGGATCTGCCCGAAACCAAACATTATAATCTAGCCTACCGATCAAGCCTAAGGGGATATAACTCTATGCAAAAGTTTTGCAGGGTACAACAGCTAGTATGTTAATAATAAATACCATCCTACCTTAAAAAAAAAACAACAAAACTAGCCGCCTACTTGTGGATCTTTGATCAGAATAAACAATTTTAAAAGGAAGGTTCAACCTTTTCAAAGACTGATCAGCTGTTTGTAAAAAAAACTTTTTGGCATATTTTTTTTATATTCGTTTGATATTTATATCTTTTTTTTCTATAATCGACTTGTAGAAAACATGAATGTTATGTTTCTCCAACATCTCAAGTCATTACCATCTTCATTTTTAATCAACATGATACATTTTTTTTTAAAGCTATAAGTCATAAGAGAACTTCATCAGGTCAAGAGGTTTTATGATGCGTTAAAATTGTAATCTAATTAGGTACCTTAGTATAGACGAAATGAACTTCGTGCTTTCATAAAATAACATTCTGTGTGATTTTTAAATCCCATTCCCTAACGGATCTAGTTTCGCTGTTGTATATACATATTTAGGTTCTACTCTTTTAGGAACACAAAAAAATTATTGGCTGCTATTTTAGCCTATGGTAGATTAGTTTTGTTAATAGCGATGGCTGGCTGCATAATATATATATTCTGTGATTATTATTAAAAATATATGTACATAGCCAATGTTTTACAGACTAAATCAAAATAGTCATATGTTTTCACGTGTATAATGAAGTTATCAAAAAGAATTATCTTGAATATAACAATGTGTTCCCGGTGCAGACGATAAGTATGACGTCAGATTTAAGGCAGGGTCGACACTAAAAAGTAAACATGTTTTTGTTGTCCTGTTCCAGTTGACCGCTGTACAAGTGGATGACCTCCGACCCAGACATTCTCGGACACAACTAGCAGGACCACTGGCGGTCAGTGTGTCCAGTGCTGAGCCCGACAGTTTAATGTCCGTTCGTCTGGTGAAGAGACGCTCGTCTAAAACAAAGCCGTTGACAAAAATCTCCATCTCACAGAAATGCAGAATCTCATTGCTGCCTCTGGAAAAACAAAAATACAAATCAATCATCAGATTCATGAGTAGGACATGAAGATGATGGTCAGTGGCGTGCCACGTGACAGGTAACACTAAACTTGTGTCACCGTGTACTAAAACAATCTTCAGAAAAGCTCCTTTCTATTTCGGCTAGTTATGGTGGGTGTATCTAAAATGTGTGACTGCCCCGGTATCTACAGAACGCCAAAGGTATCACCAATAGGTACTGGTGACCCTAGACAGCCTCATGGTTTTCCTATGAACAATAACGGCCCTGACCACCCCCCACACCAACCCTTAATATTTGAGACAATATCCCAGGTTTTGTTGCCTTGAAAGTTAAGGACTGTACAATTAAAAATTTTTTTTTTAGTTAAATGTAAAACATGTAGCAGGAATATTTCTAAATACTAGTACTTTGTCAATGCTGTTATAAAGACGAATAGACTGTCAATCAAGGTCCAGCCCCGTTGTCCCATCATACGTATAGCTATACTTATTTAATTATAAACTAACATGAATGAAACTCTCAGATTTCTCAATTACCTCGTGTCAGTCGCCTGGATCGTTTTTTTTTCTACCTCACCAGCAGTTTATACGATTCGCAATCATAGAGAATCATGGGGAGGGGGGATCCTCATTGGCTTGCACTTGGTGCCAAAGAATCTTTCTTTCCCACATGTTCTCAACTAAATTCATGGCCAATACATCTGTTGCTATTCTTGTCCTAATCTCAGATGTTTATAACCCGGTTGTTTGACAACATGGAACAGAGCAACCTTTAACTGCCCTCATTCCCCAGATTTTTTTTTACATCTTTTCATGGGTATTTTTTTTAGAACGTGATATTTTAAAACATTGGCACATTATATGTACCTTTTTTTAAAAAAAAAATGGAAACTAAGATTGAATAGTTAACTCAAATTAATCGCAATGCACTACCTGTTCGTTATTCTTATGGTGTCCACCACAAACTGACCTCTAAGGTCCACCATCCACCAAGGTATGGTCTCAGGCTGCGTGTGTTGGCAATGGCCTTCGTGGACATTGCTGCTTCTGTTTGCCATCAACGGCCAGGTTAGCGCCCAGCGAGCCTGTAGCAGTCGAGATAAACGTACTGCTCTGTACAGCTGGTTTGTACAAGGCAGCATTGTAATACAGTCCGCTGGTCACGTCATTTAATAGGAAGTGAAGAAATACAGAATTCAGTTGTATGTACATAGTAGATGTACTTTTAATTTCTCTCATAATGTAGACACAATACACGCAGCGTCGTTATCAGCCAATCATTGAACGAGTTTGAAGTCAGCCATTTTTATCCTGCTTGAAAATATCTAATAGATATTGTACTCTAAAAAGACATTTTAAAAATTAAAGTCATGTTAGAGTTCACATTTTATTTCAAATCAAATACGTATAGTTGAAATATTTATAGTTTAAATAGTTACATGAATTTTTTTTTTACTTTGCTGAGCGCCTAATCTCTGATTATGTTTCCCCACCCTACATAAGCGGTAACATGGTTTAAGCTCAGTACAGCTTTCCAAAAAAACCTTACTCGGAATTCTCTACGTTTTCATTTTTTTTATCGCGGTTTCATTGACTCCCGATACAAACATTCATACAGATATCACCAGCGGTGGTCTTCATTAAACAAAAGGTCTCCCATCCATTAATATCAGATATCACCAGCGGTGGTCTGCATTAAACAAAAGGTCTCCCATCCATTAATATCAGATATCACCAGCGGTGGCCTTCATTTAACAAAACGTCTCCCATCCATTAATATCAGATATCACCAGCGGTGGCCTTCATTAAACAAAAGGTCTCCCATCCATTAATATCAGATATCACCAGCGGTGGTCTTCATTAAACAAAAGGTCTCCCATCCATTAATATCAGATATCACCTGCGGTGGTCTTCATTAAACAAAACGTCTCCCATCCACCTCCTTTCCATTTTTTTTTCGGACCATACATGTGATTTAGTAACAACTGACCTGACTCACTTGTTGCTATCTCAAAGGTCCCCACAACACGGGATCAAATAGTCCAGTAGTGAATGTCACTTGATTAATTTCACAAAATGCTGGTCTTCTGGACACAGTGTCGTCACCTTGCTAATGTACCCATACCCTCACCCAACATCCTGTTTTTTTTTTAAAAACTGATTTTAGTTTGTACACGCGAATTGGTTTTAATTTGTACACACTGATTTTAATTTGTGCATACTATTAGGTTTTAGTTTGCACACGCAAAATTATTTTAGTTTGTTCACACTAACTGATTTTAGTTTGTACACACTAAACGATTTTTATCACAGATATGTTTAAATGACCCGGTGTGTAAAAATATGCAGAAATAATTCAATGTTGGCTGAGTAGTTTTGTTGTTCAAACAATTAAGGCGGGAAACGCCTTAGTGGGCTGCATACGGCCTGCTGGCCGTCTGTTTCACACCCATGGCACTAAGTTGGGATACACGCGTCTAAGTAATATAATAATTTTACCTTCCAGCACTCTTCCCATCAAACCACTGAAACTATAAGCATGACTACCAGCAATGAATATTCCAAGAGAAGCTCTGATACCTCATGGACCAATAGACGTTGGGGAAATAAACAAGAACAAGGAAATTATTTATTCACAATCGTCATCGTTAGATGAAAAACAATGAAAATCGTTTACCAACAACGAGTTGCATCTATAGAAATGGCCGTTGTGTGTCGTTATCTGTTTCAAGTCTGATTTGTCGACAACGAGATCTGCCCTATTTATTATTAATGCTCTTTTTTTATAATCGTTCATTTTGCTAAAAGATTTGATTGTCCGAGATTCGCTGTAGTTAAAATATCAATGAGGTCGATATTGAAAGACATAAGAATAATTTACCGAGCCTAGATTGTGTATGGCCTGTAAAGATGCGTGGCCAACTGGCCTTTATAGAAACAAATACAAAATAAACTACCATAAAAAGAATTATGCCTTTAAGCAAATTAAAGCTTTAATCGTTAAGCTATAATTTAAGCTTTAAAAAAATCTATTTGGCTGGATCCTCTGTAATATTAACTACTTCACAAAAGACGTGTTACGTGCGAGCTTTACTTTTTGGTAGGCCTACACTGCCAGCGAAGGACCGGTGGTCTAGCAGTGTAGAGCACGCACCTGCCACCTTAGAGACACGGGTTTGAGCCCCGATAAAAACCAAATGTAATTTTTCCAGGTGTTCGAAATCCCTCAAGCCCACCCAGATTCCAATCGTTTCCAGACTTAAAGTTGGGAAGTAAAGGCGGATGGTCGTTGATAGGAGGATTAATTGATGCTAAGTGTCGGGTCGTAGAATATTAAGATAAAGTGATGCTAAGTGTCGGGTCGTAGAATATTAAGATTAAGTGATGCTAAGTGTCGGGTCGTAGAATAGGAAGATTAAGTGATGCTAAGTGTCGGGTCGTAGAAAAGGAGGATTCGGCCAGTCATATTGGTGGATTCTCAGCAATCTATTCTACCTTTCATTACAAATTTATTTCTAATGTACTGCTATAATCGCGTGAACAGCATAATATGCTGAGGTTACAGAAACGGTGTAATTCTACACTTCATCTGCCCCGATGGCCCTCTGAGGCTAAGAGAGCTTTTTATTTACACAATCTTGATCCCTTGACATCCCGCTAGGATATTTCTAACAAATCTAGCAGATTGTCAATACAGCATGCATATGGTTGTAGAGACGGGGGACGCAGGAATTTCGAGGCGTCTTACAATCATTCATGTTAGATCTGTGGCGTCGTTAACAACTGGGAGATTGTTAGTTCCCATAACATTTTAGGTATTGTTATTTCAAAAATAAGTATAAATGGTGAGTTCCCTCTGCTCAAGGTAATGGGGCCCTTTAAGCTGGGCCTCGCAGAGCCTTCTCTCGACGCCATTTTTTTTTATTGATGATTGATGCTTAGGTTGTTATTTTAGTATTATATCAAATTTAAAATGGGCCAAGTGAAATCAACCTTCTGACAATATCTCATTTTGCATCTTCATTTAATGATACCTTGAAATAAAACACGTTGCTCCAAATTACTTAATAGACAAAATTAAATTGGGTAAAAATACAGTATTTTTAAAGTACTTTCCAAGACGTAGTAAATGTGAATTTAAAATAGACATAAAGCAACATCCGGGGCTCATGAGTGAATTATATCACGTCATTATTTAATATGAACAATTTTTTTCCCCATGTGAAAACGTTTATTTTTATTTCATACCAATATTCAATTCAATATTCAATTGCAATCAAATGTTTAAGACGAAATTTAAAAAAATGTGCTATAAACAACATTTATTTTCTACATAGTCAATGTCAGAGAGAAATTTCTTTGTAGCTACAGACACAATAAATCTGGCCATACGTTTTAATGTAAAAGTATTAATTGAAACTGAAGAATATCTTGTAATAAAAAAAAATACTAACCCCCATGCTGGTAGTAATTATTTTTTTTTTAAATACTAGCCACCAATAGAGTCACCATTAAGTAACTTTTAAAGCAAATTATTCTGAATATAAAAATGTGTTCCTTGAGCAGACGTTAAGCTTGATGTCAGATCTAAGGAAAGGTTGACACTGAAGAGCTGACATGTCGACGACGTCGTGACCCAGTTGACTGCTGTACATGTGGATGACCTACGGGCCAGACATTCTTGGACACATCTAACTGGGTCAGTGGAGGACACTGTGCCAAGTTCTGAGCTGGTCAGTTTAGTGTCCATTCGTCTGGCGAAGAGATTCTCTACAGAAAGAGAGTCACTGACGAAAACCTCCATTTCACAAATATGTAGGATCTCGTTGCCGTCGCTGCCGCTGTAAGAAATAGTACGAAAAAAATATTCGCGAAGGTAAAAGTGGAGTACCAGGATTGTTTGACGTTGCCACACTAATGTTAGTTAAAGCTTTCATCATTATTATCATTATCATCATCATCATTATCATCATTATCATCATTATCATCATTATCATCATTATCATCATTATCATCATTATCATCATTATCATCATTATCATCCTCATCATTATCATCCTCATCATTATCATTATCATTATCATCATTATCATTATCATCATTATCATTATCATCATTATCATTATCATTATCATCATTATCATTATCATTATCATCATTATCATTATCATTATCATCATTATCATCATCATCATTATCATTATCTTCTTGATTATTATCATTATCATTATTATTATTATCATCATTATCATAATTATCATCATTATCGTTATCATTATCATCATAAACATTATCATTACTTATATTATTATCATTTTCATTATTATCATTATTATCGTTATAATCATTAATATCATTATCATCATTATCATTTTTATACTTATAATCATTATTACCATCATTATCTTTATTATTATTATTTTCATCATCGCTATCTTCATTATTATTATCATCATTATCATCTTCGATGCTCTACTTAGCCACACTAATGCTAAAACTTAATCATTAACTATATTATTATTATCATCATTATCATCTTCGATGCTCTACTTAGCCACACTAATGCTAAAACTTAATCATTAACTATATTATTATCATTATCATTATCATCATTATAATCATTATCGTCATTATCATCATTATAATTATCATTATCATTATTATCATATTTATCTTTATCACGATCATAATCATCATCTTTATTATTATTATCAACATCATTATCTTCGATGCTTGACCTAGTCACACTAATGTACAAATTTCACCAAATCTTGATACCGTGATATTTATTGATTATTAAATTCTCAGTTTTAACAAAATTATTGACAGATATTTATTCATGGTCATTTTAACAAGGCGCCATAATACTCCTTTTGTAAGAATTAAATGTAAGGTACCCTGGATAGAACTTGTAGGGGAGTACGTTATGAGAAGAAACGGACAGACAAAATTAAAGAATGCAAAGTTTGAAAAGTAACGAGGTTACTGACAAGCACACCATACAATGACCAATGGAGAGACCTATCCACCGTAGTGTCACAGACGACATCATTTCCTCTTTTACGACACATGTAAGAAATGAATAAATATTTATTTACGTTTATCATCACGTTTTAAAGGCGCGACTTACTTAATGAGCAGACGAACGAATCTTCCAGTTGTATGGCAGGCGATGTCTAAAGTTGTACTGGTCAATGAATCATCTTGTTTGTAGCAGACGTGTCCTGTTATACTCGGGAAGTCGGTCATTTGTCTTGGATCCTGGTCAAATATATCGATGGTAAAGTTTCGCAGTCTGGTGCTAAATCCTCCGTCCATCCTGGTTGAATAATATACGTCATTTTAATTACATAATATGTGTTGTTGTAAAGGAAAGTTAAGGTGGATTGGTGTCAATTCGGTTGAGAGTTCGATCTGTATACCTGCTAGGCACTGGGTTATCATGTTCGGTCAACTATCTCTGTCGTCTGTGGTTGGGATGAATTAAAGGCACTTAAAAAAAAACCCACCCCATTAGAGATTTACAGGATCTTAACAAGTAACACCATTTCCTTAGAGACGTGAAAAAATGAGATAGTGTTTTAACACGTCTGTGATCTTCACGATTGAATAGGATTTAGTAAGTAAAGTTTCCTTGGTCTAAACTCGGCAAAGCCAGACCAAAAAGTAGATGGTTAGAGGAAGTGAAGAAAGACCTTAAAGCCATAGGAGTGAGAGAGTGGAGGAAAAAAGACTATGGGTCGGGAACAGTGGAGAAGAGTAGTATGGCGGCCAGGGCCCTAAATGGGCTGTAGAGAGTAGTATAGCAGGCCAGGGCCCTAAATGGGCTATAGAGAGTAATATGGCACGCCAGGGCCCTAAATGGGCTGTAGAGAGTAGTATGGCAGGCCAGGGCCCTAAATGGGCTGTAGAGAGTAGTATGGCAGGCCTGGGCTCTAAATGGGCTATAGAGAGTAGTATGGCAGGCCAGGGCCCTAAATGGGCTGTAGAGAGTAGTATGGCAGGCCAGGGCCCTAAATGGGCTGTAGAGAGTAGTATGGCAGGCCTGGGCCCCAAAATGGGCTGTAGAGCCAAAGGGAGAAGAAGAAACTCGGCAAATAAAAGAATTTTTTATCAACGTCTTCTTCAGCAACTTTAGTCACGTGACCCATTTAAAGCTGGGTGAACTTGGGGGACTTAACACCAAATTTCACCTTGCAAAAAAATCCTTTGTTACTCACCGAGGATCGATCCCGGGACTCTTAGGTCACAGTCCAACGCTCTACATAGCCCAGCCATACGTCATTCCATATATAATACTTTAATTATATGTATAGTTGGCTTTTTAATTATGCCCGAGAAATATGCCCCAACGACAATGATTTAGATGTGGTCTGTAGAGCGCGACTGTCGACATGAAGGTTCTGAGCTGGATCCCCGATAAGAGACCTGGATATTTTTTTTTTTGCTAATTAGTTTGGGAAACGTTTAAGTCAATTTATCTTGTTCTCCCCTAATGCCTCCATATCTCATGCACTCTAGCCTGTGTTAAACGTATAACGTATTTTGTTTCGTTGAAATGTATGACTACCAGCAATGAATATATTCCAAGTGAAGGTCTGATACATTATGGTCTAGTAAACGTCATATTATATACATGGGCTAACTAGACGGTCGCATTATTCAGACATTGGTAAACTTCTTCAAAATTTGAGCCAGCTATAGCTTAGGGCCTCTATTGAAAAAGGGCCACCTTTCAGTACTCATCAGTATAAAATATGTTTCTTCAGGATCACCTACCTACATGTGCTTTTGTATTCGGATCCCAACTATCTCAAATTTACGGCCATGTGCCCATAAATGCCTATTAAAAGTCACTAGATATACTTATGTATTTACATTTTTTTATATTACAGTATTTAAGATGAAACATATATCAGACAGTGTAAATTGAGGACAGTACCTGTTGGTCAATATGATGCTGTCCACCACGAACTGGCCTCTCAGGTCTACTATCCACCAAGGCATGGTCTCAGGTAGCGTGTGCTGACAATGTCTACTAAGAAGGTCGGTGTCTTTGTAGCCATCAACGGCCAGATGAGCGACCAGTGTGCCGGTTTCAGGTGCAGAATACGTTGTACTCTGTACGGCTGGTTGGTACAAGGCAGCATTGGTAATGTCGTTAAATAGGAATTGAAGACAAACAGAAGTTAGAAGTAGATACATCGTGCCTCACTTTTAACTTTGACCACACTTTGACCACACTTTGACCACAATACACCAGACGTGTCAAACTAATGGCCTGGGAGCCGCATGGAGTCTTGGCCTGAACAAAGGATTCATAAGATGGCCCACATTTCGTTCACAATTTTGTTTGGTTTTTATATGTCAAACACATTTAACTTTCTAGCTTCTAAACACACTAACTCACATATGGTATTCTCTGAACGCCTAAACTAAACACTTGTTTACTTACTCAGATATATCAATCTATGAACGCTAAACTAAACACTGGTTTACTTAATCACATGGACTATTGTATGAACCAGGTAAAACATACATATATATTTTTTTTACCAGCGTTAAATCTAAAACTATGGGCGAATGCGTCAAAAGTAATGAACTAATTTTACCTTCCAATGTTTCTATATTATATAAGTAAAATATAGTCACAACGACATATTATGATCATTAATGACTATTCTTAAATTAGGCCGGATTCGTTATTGAACAATAAATGTAAGTTCACCAAACAAAAAAAAAATTATTTCAGTCTTAGACTGAAGTATATTTTTAAATCAAACGTATTTGAAATGTTGAGATCGAAGCAATAAAATCGTGTGCCCACAAGCGTATGGCATTAATGGAACGGGGAGTGACACGTTATATATATCTCTCAGGCATTCATTGTTTAAGTACTTAATATATGTCATTGTTGTTGTCCGCAGACTTAAACATCTCTCTCTCTGGCATTCATTGTTTAAGTACTTAATGGAAGTCATTTTTGTAGGCCGCAGATCAGAAAATGGCTGTTGTGCTCCAGTGGTTTTTTTTAAAAAATTGTAATACGCTTGAAGCGAGAGCTGCCTTGTCTAGTATTAATTATCTATTTGGTATTCGATTCTATCACAAAAGAGATTCGATTATCACAGGTTCGAATCAATTTAATATTAATAAGACCGATAATGGCAGACATATGGTCGTAGAATAAGAGGGTTAAGTGATGCTAAGTGTCGGTTGTATGATAGGATGATTAAGTGATGCTAAGTGTCGGGTCGTAGAATAGGAAGATTAAGTGATGCTAAGTGTCGGGTCGTAGAAAAGGAGGATTCGGCCAGTCATATTGGTGGATTCTCAGCAATATATTCCACCATTCATTATTATTTTATTTCTAATGTACTGTTATAATCGCCTGAACAGATACATTTAAAATGGGCCACCAAATATTTCTGAAAATCTGAACCTGGTTTGGCCTATATAACCTAAGAAATAGTCTGTCGTTATTATTTTGACCTAAAACTAGGACATACACTGTGAAACGTTCCTAGAATGTATAGCCCCTAAACCACAGTTTTCTTTAAAATATATTATTTTCAATACACATTTATAAAATGTTTATTTGAAATATGCACACTGAGTACAATAAAAACAAAACAGTGAATTATGTATAAAATATTTTTTTGTTTGTTTTTTGCATTTTTAGGTCTTTAACATAACAAGAAAAAATTAAAACTATCCTGTGCTTTGTTTCTAAAAATAAAATGTACCGGAACTCCTATTTATGTCCATAGTGTCATAAAGAAATAACATTGTACCGGAACTCCCATTTATGTCCATAGTGTCATAAAGAAATGTCATTGTACCGGAACTCCTATTTATGTCCATAAAGAAATAACATTGTAAATATAGTGCAGTAAACAGTAAATTATATATATATATGGCTAATTGTTTAGTATTATAATTTATTTACAGCGATAGTGCATTCGATTAAACGACAAAGAAATCTAAAAAATAAAGTACTCAAACCAAACGTTCCAAGCAGTAACATTCAAATATACAAAAGTCTACGCAAAAAAAAAAAGTCCAGTAACGCTATTCCGGTTCGTTCCGCCAGAATAAAAGCACTGCAAATAAGTTTTTATTACTTTTTTCAAAATCAGAAGGAATAATTTCAAACACTATGAACATTTTTCTCTATGGAGTTTTATATTTTTTTCACTGTGGCTAAAATTGATCAGAAATCACTTATCAGAATTTAATGAAACTTGTAATGTACTCTAAGAAGAGGTTGTTTAATTTAATGAAACCTATCATTCATTAACAATGTTGTCCTAAATCGAACCTTCCCTTCATAGGGCCTGCTTTGTTTAAATGTCAGTACAAATATTACATACATACAGAGATTTAACATGGTACAGAGGCTGTGTTGTATAGAGACGAGAGTATATATATATCATGTAATGTAGACGTTCTGTAATAGAGAGTATAATTAGTACAGATATTATGTAGTTATCTTTATTACTTTAAATATGCGATGGTCTGTTTAAAAGCGTTATCCTGAATATAAAAATGTGTTCCTTGAACAGACGTTAAGTATGACGTCAGATTTATGCTAGGGTTGACACTGAAGAGTTGACACGTTTTTGATGTAGTGACCCAGTTGAATGCTGTACATGTGGATGACCTACGGGTCAGACATTCTTCGATACATCTGGAAGGGTCACTGACGGTCAGCGAGTCCAGTACTAAGCCTGACAGTTTAGTGTCCACTTGTATGTTGAAGAGACTCTCCCCATAAAGAAATTGACTGACCAGAACCTCCATTTCACAAATGTGTAGAAACTCCGTAAAGGTGAGGCTGAAGAGAATGGGAAATAGAAAAATTAGCTGTATGGTTTTATGACATCAGTGGCGTATCACAAGATGGGCGACTAGGATACTCCATTCCAGGCTCTAAAATGATGCCGCTAGGTAACCTGGGCCTTGTAACAAATCCCCTCCCTCTGGGGCCCCTTCTGATCAGTTAAAGCCAGTAATTAATATGTCAATGATGGCATATTACTGTCGCCTTACAACGCAGCTAACGGTAAATCGCCCCTGACATATGTTCTGGGGCATTCGCTTTAGATGGGGCCCTGTTTAGTGCTTTACTGTTTTTTTGGGGATAAGAAGGTGTCGTCGTTTTGAACTTGAAAAAAGAGAAGTATTTAGTTTTTGAGCCACCAAGTATTGTGTTAAGTGAATTATGACGTCCATTGATGTCACGGGTTGTGACTAATCTGTCGAAACCATCCCCTTACTCCAACCCTTAACTTAATAGTATTACTAACGTTAAGATGTATATTATACCATGTATAATAATATACGTTCCCGTTCTCAAGTTCCCCACCTTTTTTACCCCACCCCCGTAATTGCGTCATCAGCCAGGTGGACAGCGAAACCTTCGCCGATGAGTAGGATGGTAGTTGACAGAAACACGTTACATTCCACGGGGAATTCTCTCTGACCACTGGGCTCCTGTTCAAAGGCCGACAAAGGGACGAATGTCCAGTTACTACTGTCTTTGTCGGTATGACGTACTTCTCCCCCCCCCTCCTCATCTAGGCTCCACTCCCCTAATTTGACAGTTTGAAAGAAACAGATATTATATTTGATTGGCTAGGGGTCCCGTGGGAAAAGTGATATGAGGAATGAAAGATAGATTCGTGGACATTCGACCGAGGGTCCCAGGGGTGACCGGTTGACATAGACTGAGTGATAGCTAGTCCATTGATGTGTCTCTGAGTGAGATAGAAAGAGAGAGAGAAGGGTGATCTATTGAGAGTACGTCCCTTTAATTCTGATCATTGATACTGGATTAATCTTTGACATTTTTGGATTACTTTTGCTTATGATTTTAAAGAGACCACCAGATCTCTGTTACGGACTGGTGTCTCTGCAAATAAATATATTTTGTCGCTGCACACACTTGTTGAATTGATAATCGTCACTTGTTGTACGTCTAATTATTGGTGAGACTGTGTGTGGTAGAAACACAAATACAAATACGAGTCATCATTGAGTCAGCCCTCATACTCTTAGCAACAAGCCAATGATACCCTCAAAGGGGTCCTCAACAATGGATATTTAAAGTTTTACTGATCACAGGGGCGAAACTATAAATTAATAGAAGGGAGGTCAGTCATGGGTGGCAGTGATTGGGCGACATTTTCACCACTTGAGAATTTTCTTCCCCTCACGGCTTGGGGCGATATTTTGTTATATATTGCAACCCCCTTGAGCCTCTTGTGCTAGTGACGCCACTGATAATGTGACATAAATATACGAGTTAATGACTGAAGTTTGGCTAGATGGTATTACACAATGAACAACTCATTGTTCATGAAGTTAAAACACAATAACTTCTAACCACTGATCTCTATATAACTGGAGTGCTGAATGATTTCACGTTTACTAGTCATTTGAAGAGATAAAAACATGACATATAATTAGGAGGCCATTTTTGGGAATTCATACGCATACAGTATCAACTTCCTGCACATTAAAACACCAAAATTCCCGTATGGTTAGATATTCATCTTAGTAAATTAGAAACTTTGTATTGAGCTAAAAATAACATAGGTTAACTGATTAATCACAGAATGTAAACATGTATTTAGTTATTTAATAAACATTATTTGGATCTGACAGATAGGTAAATAAAAGGCATCCACATAATGGGGGCCCAGTTTTGAATTTGTTAGCACTTCGGTTTATTATTATCTCAATGATTCCCAATGAATGATTCTCGAATGTGTCGGAAATCTTGACGCCGATTAACCGGAATTTGAATAGGGATTATGCTCTTCAAACTGGTGGGGCAACAGCTCTCGGGCCAACCTCAACGCGTTAGTTTATCTCATCTAGCTCGCGCATTAACTTTTAAATCTGACTTTTAATAGCATGTGGTTTCTCTCTTTGAACTCTCTCAGTTTTATCTGCGGGCTGAGGCTTAGCCTCTTAGAGCCCGTGAGATCAGACCTGCTGTGTCTCTCAACATCTGGAGACTGCCATAGAGCCCGATGGCCAGCAGGCTTCCGGACTGGTCCACCCTGTGGTCCGCCAGTCCAGGGCACTCGAACAGCAAATGATCAACACTTTCCTCCACTTCCCTGCAGTGTCTGCAAAGGGTGTCGACATTGGGCCTCAACCTCCCAAAGTACGCGCCAATAGGACAGTGCCCAGTTCGGAACTGGGCAATTAGCGCCTGCTCGACACGCCTAAGCTTCCACCACGGGTCAGTTTTGGACGGCCGCTCTAGGGCTTACCGGATCTTAAGTCCGTTCACCCCATGAGCCCAGCCCGAGAACCACTTCGATTGTCCAAAGAGGCAGATCATGGAACGTGCTGCCTCGAATGAGCTCTTTCTTGCACTCACGGGCAGCACTTGGGAATCTGTCGACTGGACTATTGCCTTGGCAATGCCGTCTGCCCTTTCATTTCCGGGCACGTCCGCATGCCCGGGAACCCATTGAAGGATCACATGCACGCTATGTTGGGACACAAGACCCTGTATTGCCATCAACATGGCTTCCAGCAGAAGCGGCCATTCTCCTGTCCCTTTTACAGCTTGGAGAACAGAGAGCGCATCAGTAAGAATGACAATGTCCAGAGCAGGCAAGGTACCCTCACTGATTAACTCTCGTATGTGGTCCACTGCCTCAGTAATGGCTGTCATCTCTGCCTCGTAAGCACAGAGCGACCCACATAGGCCAGCATGGTCTTTCACAAATCTGGTTTGTGAGAAAGTGATGTGAACCCCAAACGAGGCGCTTGTCCGACCGTCTCTACTGGATACAGAAGCATCAGTATAGGCCAGTATAGCGTTCCCCGAGTAGTTTTCAATCACCTCCAAAGCCACATCCGTGATGGTTCGGCGATCCTTTGCGTTCCCAGCATTGGTTTCGACCAGGGTCGTGCGTACCTCAGGCATGTAGAGAGCCTCGCCAGGCGGGAGCCTTGAGACAGTTTCTAGCATTAGGCGGTCAGTCGGCAGCTTGATCTCGGAGGCAAGTCTCATTGCGTGGTGCATAAAAGACTGCATCGAGAGCCGCTTTCTTTCTACCCAGCCATCGACCATCTCCCTTAGGACAGAGGTCTCCTCCTGCCGCTTGAACCGCTCATACGCGGTCAAAACGGCCTGCTCTCTACGGATACCTAGAGGTGGCACATTTGCCATGATTTCCACCGCTGCTGTGGGTGCCGTTCGAAAAGTGCCTGTGATCAGCCGGAGAGCCTGGTTCTGTACAACATCTAGGGCCTCTAAAGAGGACTTAGACCCATAGACCTGCACAACCTGGCTATAATCTATCTGAGACCTTACTGCACCCATGTACAGTGACCTCAGGACATCTGCTCGAGCCCCCCAGGACGTGCTCGCCAACTTCTTGACAATATTCAGTCTGTCGGAGGCGCAGCGTGCAACCTCCGACAGATGTGTGCAGAGAGTAAGCTTTCTGTCAAGTGTTACTCCCAGGTACTTGGGCTTAGGTTCTAGAGCAAGAACCTCACCCTCTACCTCCAGTCTAAATGGCTCCTTAAGGATACTCGTGCCCATGGTAAACAGCGAGTAGACGGTCTTCGAGACGTTAATCTCTAGCCCCCACATCCTAGTATAACAGCCGACCGTAGTCAGGTCCTTCTGGAGTGCTCTCTCAAGGACTGAGGCACTCCTTCCGGTCTTCCAGATCGCTAAATCGTCGGCATACAGTAGGCTTTTACATCCCAGAAACTCAGGCAGGTCATTGATGAAAGCTAGGAACAATGTACAACTGAGGGCGGAGCCCTGTGGAAGACCCTGTTCGAGGGTCCGTTTCCTCGACACGCTGCTACCAACGCGTGTCATGATAGTACGATTACTGAGGAAACTGCGTAACCAAATGTACATCTCAGCGGCGACACCCAACCGCTGTAGCTTCAACAATAGTCCTGGTCGCCAGACTCGATCGTAAGCCTGCTTGAGATCTAGGAAAACTACCGCCGTTGACTCAGCTCTCTGAAAGCCGTCGGCTATTTCTTGGACGAGGAGCGTGACCATGTCCATCGCACTCTTACCCCGCCGAAAGCCTCCTTGCTTTGGGGTAATGAGCCCTTTTTCCTCTAAGAACCACATCAACCTTCGGTTGACCATGCGTTCAGCTACTTTCCCAACACATGAAGTGAGGGAAATAGGACGGTAGCTATCTGCCTGGTCAGTCTTTTTCCCTTTTTTAAGTACCGGCACTATGACAGCCTCCCTCCACCTCTGAGGGAGTTCTCCTGTCAACCACGTGCGATTGACAAACTGGAGAAGCTTTGCTTGTCCCGCTGCCCCGAGGTGTGTGATCATCTCATTACTGATCAAGTCACTACCTGGGGCCTTTCTCATGCGACACTTCCTGACTGCGTATGCCAATTCATTGACAGAGAATGGAGCTCTGAACGTGTCTCGATTTTCCGTGCCAAAATCAGCCTTCTCTTTGACCCGTCGGACTTTATCCATCGCCTTGGACAATGTACTCTTCTTACTCGACTTGCTGACCTCGGCAAAGTGCCTGTTAAGCACTTCGGCCTTCTTGCAATCGCTAGCCGTCAGGCCTGAGTCCGTTTGCATCGGGGCACCAGTTCTAACTGCCCCAGACTGGGTCAAGTCTTTCAGCAATTTCCATGTCTTTTGGCTCTCCCTTAGATCCAACTTCTCGCAAGTATCAGTCCATTTCTGCTTTTTGGCCTCAGCAGACGCCCTTTTTACTTGCTCAGTTAGTTTATTGTACTCACGGCGCGCCTCAGCCGTTTTCAATCGACAAGCTTTCTTTCGAGCGGCTTGTCTTTGCCGAACTAACCTTGCAAGGGCTGTAGTCCAAAATGGTCTGAACTTACGCTTCGGAAGGCTCTTTGGGATCGTCCTACGTGCGGCACCTAAGATCGCTTCAGTGATCTCCTTGTATACAACGTCGACTGTTCCACACTCGGTATCTACCCTCTCCAAGGCAGCGTCAGCTGCTGCCCTGAAGGCGTCCCAAATTGCTTTTGAATAAACCCAGCACCTGTGCTTAGCTCCTGGGTTTCTCTCAGGTGGAGGAATATCCACTGAGACGAGAACGGGTTTATGGTCACTACCGACGCAATCTAGCACGCGGAAAGAGGTGTTACAGGCCAGGTCAGCCGAGACGAGTGTTAAGTCGGGTCTCATTTCGCTCCCACTCGCACCGTGCAGCAAGGTGGGTACAGACTCGTGGTCCTGCAACCTAACTAGACTTGTAATATTACAAATCTCCTCAATCCTCTGGCCAGCCGCATCAGTGCGTTCATAGCCCCATGCCGGAGACATGGCGTTGAAATCGCCACATACGAAGGTGCCAAGCAGAGTACCCTCAGCTGTTATTAGACTGAGCTCCGTCTTGGGGGGATTGTACACGTTTACACAATGGTACTTCCTCCCATCCTTATAAACATCCACCGCAAGCGTATCCGTTTTTCCGCGTGAGCCGTGGGCGCTGCTCGGCTGAGCGTTTAGCGTATTTCTGACCAGGGTCACCAATCCCCTGCAGTTCTTGCACCCACAACGGAAGCACGAATAGCCAGTGAAGTGGACTGTCCTAAGTCCAAGGATGCACTCCTGTAACATTGCAACATCCACGTCATTCTCGTTCAAAAGTTTTGCGACTTCTAGGCTCTTGGGGATGAGACCCCGGACATTCAGATGGACAATCCTGAATTGAGCCTTACCAGAGCGTTTCCCAAGTCTTCGCTTGTCAGTTGTGGTGCCGGCCACCTCAGGCGGGGAGCTTTCGGCTACACCCGGAAACAGTGACCTGCTCTCCTCAACTTTCGGCTTCCCGCTGACAGAGCAATCAGCGTTTATCACCGAGGGCTGGGCTTGACAGTTCCCAGTCTCTTTTGTCACGCCGGGCACCATAGGCGGGGAGCTTTCGGCTACACCCGTTGGCAGTGCCCTGCCTATGTCAGTCTTGGTGCCGGCCACCTCAGGCGGGGAGCTTTCGGCTACACCCGTTAACAGTGACCTGCGGTCCATGACTTTCGGCTTCCCGCTGACAGAGCAATCAGCGTTTATCGCCGAGGGCTGGGCTTGACAGTTCCCAGTCTCTTTCGTCGCGCAAGGTACCATCGAAGGGGTACAGCTGTCTCCCCTCTCTGTTACCCTGCCAGAGTCGATTTCCGTGCTGTCGGGATGTACCTCGGGGGTACGCACAGTGACTGGTTCACCCTTGGTAGGGTTCCCCAGGGGTAGAGGCCGACAACCTTCCGCCCTGCATCTCATTCCCAAGCCAGGTACCAGCGGCGGAGCCAGCCATCTTTCCAGCCCCGTTCTCGGTACCTTGCTGGTCGTCACCTTCGGTTTTCCGCTGGAAGAGCTGCCAGCGTTACCCGAGGACTGGGCTCGACCTGCCGCAGCCGCTTTTGGGGTCTGCCTCCCCCTCGTCTCCGCGTGGTCGTACGTTCTGATTTCGTGCAAACAGAGCAAGTAGCACTAGTCAGGGACTGGGCTCGACCTGCCGCAGCCTCTTGTGAGGGTGTGCAAATTCCCTCGTAGCGCCGTTCAGCGGTCACTCGTGCCTGGGTCGGGTTGACAGAGCAATCAACCGTTCTCAGGGGCCTTGCCTGACCTAGCTTGGCCTTCACCTGTGATGGGACGCGACTCCCATCTGTTCGCTTTTCCGGTAAACCAGGCGGTGGACACTCAGTGCCTTCGATCCGCCTTAGTGGTTCTCGAGCTGGGTCGAAAGTAGCCATTTTTACGATGCCAGACCTTTCAACTGAAATCTTGGCACCGGGGCAAGTAGTCGAGCTTTTAACGATGGCGGCCCTACCGCCCCCTAACCATCCATCGAGGCATGTTTGGGTGCTGCCCAGACCCGCTTTATTCCTTTTCTTATCCTTATCCATTTACTTTTCGAGTGCCCCAGGGAGGGGCGGGTTGGGTGGTCTGACAAGTAAGCAGAACAGCTCAGTTGCCTCTCCTGCCTCGACCCAGGTTAGACCAGTGCCGGGGCGTGCCTACAGCCGGACATGTCTGATCTCTCGGAATGAGAGTGGGTTGGCGTACCTTTTTCCTCGAAACCCCGATCTGCCATCGAGGGGCTGGCTCCGTGCAATACCAGCGTCCGGTCACAGTATCGAGTACACCAGGGTTCACTTCCCGCGCTCATCCTGCAGCGGGGGAGCGTTTAGCAGTTCCCTTGCGGGCATCCCACCACCATTCACCTAAGAGCGTTCAGGTGCCCACCAGGGCGGGGTGGGCTGGTGGCTTAGGTAGCGGCATTACCTAAGAGACACTTTTAGATTTCACGTTGTTCCCAGAGCAGGGAGCCTCCCAAAGCAAGGAAGCCCAATGTTACTTTCTATTTGGATCACCAGTTATCGATCAAGTTTGACAGTCTTTATTGTCTTCTGCCAGACATGAGGCCGGCCAGCACCTAGGGATGACCTCAGCCCCCATAGTACCGGCCGGGTGTGGGTCTCAGGAATCCTCCAGACGAACAGCCCCGACCAGCCACGCGTACTGTAAAGGTCCGATGCGATTGACCCACGTCAGAGACGATGCCGCCAAATTTCGATTTGCAAGCCCTTACCCGTTCCTAGGGTTTGGGTTTTTCGAGACTAGTAGTCGAGGGTTCCGCGCCGTACGGATCTCGTTTTTACGTAACCTTCACTTTCAGTGCCATGTTATGGTCCGAAGCGGCTCAAGGCCCCCCAAGAGCAGGGGGTCGTGAGGTCGCATCGCAAGAGTCCTCGCGCTCCAGTACTGGGAAGCTGGGGTGCCAGCCACACATAGTCGCGGGGCGCTTTTCGCAATTGTGCACTTTCGTGCTCCCAGATTAGCCGTTAGCCCAGAGCAAGGCTACCGTTGTCCGCCCGGACCGCTAGGAGGTTCTGGGTTTTAAGGGCCACCTGGGGAAAGTTGTCGAGGTCAACACATCCCACCCATATGAACAATCCACCGATCTATGCATACTCTTGCTCCATTTCTTCGGTAAAATTTAAGAAATCATCGTGACTAGGCATTTATTTGATTTGCTTAAGACTGCTCTAGCCTGCACAATTTTTAACTGCCTTATTAACTTCTTTTAAAACCTCTTTGTATTAAAGTAATAAAACAATTTCTGTATTCTAAATAATACTGATTGGTCAAAATGTACAATACATTATGAAAGTAAAACAAGACCTACTTCATGAGCAGGCGAACAAATCTTCCAGTTATTGGTGTGGGGCAGGTAGCGTTGAGAAATTCCTGGTTCAGAGAACCAACTTGTGTGTAGCAGACGTTTCCTGTTATGTTTGGAAAATTGGTCAATTTTCTGGGATCTTGGTCAAATATATCGATCTTAAAGTTTTGCAGTCTAAAAGAGCAGCTTTGGTCAATCCTAGAAATAAATTAATAGAGAAAAACATCAATGAAACCATGGACGAACTCATTACTTATAAGTCAGGGCGATTCAGTTTCCTTGTGCTGAGTAGTTCATACCAGGGCCGGGGTTTCGGTCTAAAATTGGTCTAACACTGTGAATACTTTATCAGCCGCAAATATGAGTGGGGGCAAGGGAAGGACTGGCAAATGACAGTAACAATGTTATTAGTTTGTGATATAGGCTACCTATATATATATATATTAAAACATACGCACATAATTTAAATGTATACTGTACTTTAAAAAGAATATGTATGTTATATCTTAAAATGCATACACATAAATTTAATGTATACTGTACAATAAAACATATGGAATACATACAAAGGGGTTGTAATGCAAACATATGAAATTGAAAGATGCAAATTTACATTTTTTTTAAAAATCAAATCAAGCAAAAAGAATCAAAACTAATTTCTCTACCTGTTGGTCAGTACTATGGTGTTCACTACGAACTGGCCTCTCAGGTCCACCATCCACCAAGGCATGGTCTCACCCTGTGTGTGTAGACAAGAACCATGGCGAGCGTCACTGTCTTTGTTGCCATCGACGGCCAGGTCAGCGCTCATCGAATAAAGTGTTGTACTCTGCACGGCTGGTTTGTATAAGGCAGCCTTGTACAGTCCGCTGGTCATGTAGTTTAACAGGAATTGAATTAACAATGAAGGAAGGAAGTACATTGTTAGACAACTTGTATTTTATCTCGTTAAGCATACACAGAACAGAATCCTGGATCAGAATATGAACCAATCCTTTAATATGTATCAGAGTCAGTCTTTTTATCTCAATTATAATTTCCGATTAACATTTCTAAAAAAACTTCTACTCCTTGGTGTCTAGTCTAAAACCGAGACAAAAGTTTTGCTGTGTTGGTTAAATTTAGAAGAAAATAATTGTTGGTGTTTGTATTAGTTCATATATTTTTGGTAAATTGTTATAATTACACAAGGCTCAATACTGTAGCCAAAATAACCAGAAAAGAAAAATCAGTTCATTCACACTGTCTCCTAAACGATTGCTACATTCACATTGTCTCCTAGAAGATTGCTACATTCACATTGTCTCCTAGAAGATTGCTACATTCACATTGTCTCCTAGAAGATTGCTACATTCACATTGTCTCCTAGAAGATTGCTACATTCACATCGTCTCCTAGAAGATTGCATCATCATTTAAAATGATTAGTTGTTGGTATGAAAGTGTTTTTAGTCTCACTATAACTGGACAAATAATTAAAATACACAAGATGAATTTAAATATGGATATTTCTGTTGCTTTATTAAATTTAATTCACTTCATTCCCATACTTCCAGAGTCACCCTATGCTACCATCCCCTCAACTCCATCTCCACATCAACAAGTTCAATACAATACAAATAAGACAGGCTGATTTAATATTTATAAAAAAAATAATAAGGCCAATGCGTTTGTGTTTTAATTTTATATAAGATTGGCTAGGAGCAAATCCTTTCTATTCTTTTTGAAATTATCTTTATCAATGATCAAAGTGATAATTTTCTAGGTACATTGTAGTCAAATATTAATTTGATCGAAACTGAGAGAAAAACGATCTATTTACTGAGCCTACATACCGTAGCATCGAGCAATGATTCTCAAATCGATCGATTATACTCTATGGACGTCTAGACTTTCAATACTATGAACATTTTAACTGTATTGACGTTTTAACTACACGAACGTTTCCACTCCATGGACGTCTAGACTTTCAATACTATGAACATTTTGCCTGTATTGACGTTTTAACTACATGGACGTTTCCACTCTATGGACGTCTAGACTATATGACTTTTGTCCGATGAACATTACTTACTGGATCTATGGAGATTGTTTTATTAGTTGTCATTAAATGTAGCAATCAAAAGTAGTCAACTCATTTACTTTAAGTTTTTTTTTTAAATGGTGTGATTGTTGACATACAGTGAAATGGTGGGATTGTTTACGTATAGTAAAAAGGTGTGATTGTTTATATACAGTAAAAAGGTGTGATTGTTTACGTACAGTAAAAAGGTGTGATTGTTTATATATAGTAAAAAGGTGGGATTGTTTACGTATAGTAAAAAGGTGTGATTGTTTATATATAGTAAAAAGGTGTGATTGTTTATATATAGTAAAAAGGTGTGATTGTTTATATATAGTAAAAAGGTGTGATTGTTTATATATAGTAAAAAGGTGTGATTGTTTATATATAGTAAAAAGGTGTGATTGTTCACAATAGGGTGGGTCATAAGATTTTTTTTTCTTGAGACATCATGGAAAAGTTGCATAATGTACTAAGTATTTAATAAGTAATTTACAAAGGAATTTCTGAAGTCGTCTACATGCTGCAACTTTTAGTTTTGTCTTACCCTACTATGACTGTGTAGTAAAAACGCCTATTTTGTATATTTCCTTATAATTTACACTTTAAATTGTGACCTACTGATTTTTAAATTTTGCATTTTGCCGTGTTTCAGATCTCTAGTATTCAACAACGGTGAATTTGAAGTCAACAATAATTGGAATATATTGTAAAGTTACTAATTTAGATTCATATCTTGACTTATTCATCGATACGTGTACGATAGGATTGTATTTGAACAGCAACATATATTTGAACATTGAACATGACCACAAGGAGTTCAACTGAACACTCGATATTAGGTAACCCACAGCCAATGCCTAAAAGTCAGTTGCCCACTTCTGTTGACGTTTTTCGTGCGTATGATTATCAGCTGAAATTCGGATAATGTTCCTCGGTGCGTGGAAGATGTTCATTAATTGACAAAGATATGAAGGAGATCTACGATATTGCTGGTATACCTACTATTGAAATCAATAGTGTAGTGAAGCGTGTTGAGAGGCTTGTTGCTAAAGTAAAGGAACTCAACAAATACTCTACCTCAAAAAAATCGTCAACAACTTTTGAAGAAACCATTCAAAGTTTGCAAAGTGTATTTGATATATGTTGTTGCAAGTATTTTGATTCTGGTGCACGAGAGAGATCGGCATGTACTTGTCCTTTGCCAATGAAAATACCAGGGCTAGAATGGAATTTTTGGGCAGATCAAAAAACAACACGGAAAATGTATATAGGGAAAATTGACAATTTATGACAATGAAGTTGCAGACGAAAGTTGACAGAAGTAAGAGACAGTAAAAGCACAGAGACCATGAACGATGTGGAGATGGATAATGAATTAAATTTGTGTCCTTGTGCTTCTTCTGATGTAAACGGCATGCACGATGACTACGATGATAATGATAATGATAACGTTGTACGTAGTGATGATAATGATGGTATGATGACAAGCAGTGACGAGGAAATGAAAGCAGTACGAAATACTTTAGAATATACTGAATTGTGTAGATCTCTGGACAGGTGTAAAGTTAGTAAAAGAGATGCCTGCCTAATTGTCAACTCTATGTTGAAATATCTCAATCTTCTGACTGCAGAATCATGCGTAGATCCTGCAAAACTTCGCAGACAGAGAAAAGTTTGGAGACAGAAAGAAATAAACAGACATTCGGATGATGTAAGAACATTTAATTGTATGGGATTTGATGGCAAGCAGGATGTACAGTGGTTAGGACAGGTACAGGATGTAACAGGAGATCTATTAAAGAACAACAGTATGTCGTAGTCTCCTATCCTGGTGGACAGTTCGTAGATCATGTTGTGCCGGACAGTAGCAAATCAAGTGATATTGCCAAAGAACTTCTGTCAGTTATCACACACATGGAAAACTTGTCAGCAATAGTTTGTGATGGTACAGTCATCAACCCTGGTAAGACGAATGGAGTGATTCCAGAGGTAGAACGACATGTTGGAAGACCACTGCAGTGGCTCATTTGTTTATTACATACATTTCTGTGGTTGACGGCGGACGCACAACAGGTCCAAGTACTCAACCGATAAAATCATGAGTTCCTTGGACTTTGATCCCAAAGATTTACCTCTCACGAATTTCAAAAAAGTCCCAGGAAAAGTTGTTGACATTGCCGATGACGTGAAGAAAGATCCTAGTACTGATCAAAGTTACCTACTACGAAGTTGCTTAGCAGTTCAGAACGGAATCATTGGAACTGAAAACAAACAATTTCTTCAAAATTGTATGCCAGGAAATCTTAACCATGCAAGATGGTTAACAACGGTTAACCGAATCCTACGATTATATATGTCTTCATCCAAGTGTACATCGTCTTTATACAGAATTGTCAGATTCATTGTAAACGTTTACGCACCTTCATGGTTTTATATAAAGCTTCATTCAGAATGTTACGATGGTGCTCAGAATTTTTTCCATCTTATGTTTTGAACTGGGTCCTGAGATTGGGCAATCGTAAAGCCAGTTTTACAGAACAATGCTTACTTCGCCCACCCTGAGAACATCCTCCTTGCCGGTATTCTTGATGATACAACAACAGTGACCCTACCACCACTCCTATCAATGGTTTCCAATGACAACCTAGACAACTTCTCTGCTTTGTCAGTACGTGGTATATTATGTTATTCTCAGCCCGTTGAACGAGTTGTGCGAGACGTATCAGCAACCACTTCTAGGGTTATTGGACATACCGCACGTCATGGAGTGTTGCAGTGTAAACGATCCAGGGATCAGTTACCTTCTGTTTATCAAAATCCAGTTTCTTGTGAAGTGAGAACTATTGCATGATTTTACATTGTGTTGTCTTTTTCTTGTTACTATGGGATTATAAACTTTAAAGTTGCAGGGGGTAGACATAGTTTGTTTGGAACATTGTTTTTTAACCCTTCATCTGGATGCTATGGGGCATCTTTCTACACATGTCTCAGATATACAACTGAAAAAATTTATGACCCACCCTAGTTCACATATTATGAAATTGTGTGATTGTTGACATATAGTGAAATGGTGTGTTTGTTTACATTAAGCGAAATATAAACAAATTAAAACAAAATAATATATTCGTACATTTCCCCTCATATAACTAGATTGATGAAAGACTTTTCTAATTAGATAGCAATCACCCCGCCCGCGCCCACCCCCATTTATCAACCACCAGCAAACTTACTGAACGAAGAAAATCTTCCAATGTTTGTATAACGAATAATTTAAATGTCTTTTAAAACAGACGCAAAACTTCAACTTCTATTCTCGGATACTAACAAACCACAGTTTGTACATCAACACACCCTAACGTTTTATAATCCAAGTGTTTAGATTCATAAGGTTAAAAATGATACACAAGTGCTGTTGACAGCTCTGCCAAATAAAACCAAGTTAGACCAAAAGACATGTTAAACAACGCATACGATAAAAAAATACCAATCAAATTAATGATGATTGTATTGTAATATTTAGCTTCCTAGTTTCATTTATCTGTATCTGTGAATCTGAACTAGCGGATTTTTCATGTAATCACTTTAAGTATTCCGCGAACAAAAATTTCGAATATGCCGTTCACATTAAAATAGTTTGAAAATGCACAATGTTGGCAGCAAGTATGATGCATCTTCAAAAATGTTTTACTAGAGTCATCACAATCACGGATCATGTTTTCATCGAACTACGATATAAAAAAAAATGTGCTTTGTGCGCTCGGCGGGCTTTGTTCGTATATATGTGTGTGTGTGTGTGTGTGTTTGTGTGTGTGTATGTAAGTCCTAAATGTCCTAAATGCACCTAATCTGATCTTCACCTAACAACGTTCTCTGTACAATTGATACTTTTGCCAGATTTGTCTCTTACTCATATCACGTCACTTTTTATTTTCGTTCGTAATTTTCTCTGATTTTTTTTTTCATTGACATGGGACTAGAAAGAATACCATGATTTCTTTGCCACACAAAGCTTTCTTTCTTTTCAAAGTATTTTTAAAAATTAAAAAAAAAAACAACAAAAAAACAAACAAACAAAAAACAAATATCAAGCTGTATGACAAGGTGGTAGGTGTATAAATTCTATTGTTACTGTTCATCTAATAAAGTGGTCCCCCAACCCCGGGCCGAGGTTCAAATGTACTGGGCCGCACAAGAAACAATAAATTATTCTTTTTTTTACTGTGGTGTTTTTCCACTTGGTATTGTGAGACTTTCCTGGGTTAGAGGTTAACCGGAAGTTGTGAGCGGCTGTGAGCGGTGACAGTGGCATTGAAAAAAATCAAATTTTCTATAATTTAAATATTCAACGCTCGCTGCCAGCCCCCCCCCCCGCCACCTTCCCACAGTGGGCCGCGGTGAAATTCACAAACGTTGACCAGTCCCTGGCGAGTAACAGGTTGGGGACCACTGATCTCATATACATATTTAGTTTTACTAAAGTCTGTTTTATATGGCAGAGTTAGCAGTTTGGTGCTTAGTTTGTGGGCATATATTTGGTGTAATGTTCCTTGTAGTCAATGAAACATTGTAATGTTGTATAGTGTGGTGTGTTTTGTCTTTCCCTTTGTTCCCGTCATTTCAATTTACTATACGTGGTAATAGTAGATGATTTTACATTTATATATATATATATATATATATATATATATATATATATATATATATATATATATATATATATATATTAGGGTGGTCCAAAATAAAGAGGAAACAATTTTTTTTTTATTTTCTTTGGTTTAAACCCCACATTTGACTACCACAAAAAAGTACTCAGAAATACATCTATAAAATTTCATAATTTTCAAATGAAATTTAGAGGTCGCACAAGCTCTCTGAAAATTTAGGTATGTTCTCCATTTACAACATTTTATCCCGAATATTGATGAACCTGAATAAAGTCTGTTCTGTCCAAAGAAGTTGGTGCAGTATTAGATAGATCACAAGTTAGTGATTGTACAGCAGTCCATTTACTAGCTGCTACAGCTTATTCTCTTGGTCACGATGTTAGTCGAAGTACTGTACGGCGTGTGAGAGCTGAGATTAGGAAAAAAACAGCACATGAAGTTAAAGAATTGTTTGATCCATAAGTACCATTAACTGTACGTTGGGATGGAAAATTGCTTCCAGATCTCACAGCCGGAGAGAATGTTGAGAGATTGCCAGTGATTGTAACAGGACTGCAAATAGAGTGCTTGCAACGTGTACCAAAATTGGCTTCAGGGGCAGGTGACAGTCAAGCTCAAGCTGTAGTTGAATGTCTGAAAGACTGGGACATTTGTGAAAAAGTAGTAGCATTAATTTTTGACACAACAGCAAGTAACACTAGGGATTCCAAATAGGCATGTGTTTTAATTGAAAAGCTGCTTGAAAAAAGTCTTATTCATCTTGCTTGCCGCTACCATATGATGGAAATTGTTCTGGAAAAAGTGTTCACCGCATTGAAGATAAGTGGGCCCTCATCTGGACCTGATATTTCACTTTTCAAACGATTTAAAGAGAAGTGACATTTTATGGAGAAGGGATCCTATGATACTGCAGATGGGATGACTGAAGTAGACCTTTTCAAAGATAGCGCATTGCAGTTTGCAAATGACAATCTCCAAATTTATCACCCACGAGACGATTACAGAGAATTTTCGGAACTGGCTTCATATTTCTTGGAGGAACACCACCACGTGGGATTCATTTCCATGCTCCAGGAGCTGTACACAGAGCAGGTTGGATGGCAAGAATAATTTATTGCTACAAGACGTGGATGTTTAAGAAGCAGTTTAAGCTGAAGTCTTCTGAAGAACAAGGACTGTTTCAGTTCCTCTGTTTTGTTTCCAGTACTTATATGAAACTGTGGTTTCAAGCCCCACAGCCAGCAATGGTGCCATTAAATGACCTACAATTTCTGAAGGATTTAGAAAAATATAAATCCGTTAATTCAGTTATTGGAAAAGCAGCAAAAAAAAGCTTTCAGTCGACATTTATGGTATCTAAGTGAAATTACAGTGAGCCTCGCTTTTTTTTTTTGATAAAAATATTGATCCCAAGCAAAAGGTTCAGATGCTTAAAAATAGGCAAGAAAAACCCAGATCTACAAATCGAGCTCAGCGTCTTGATTCAAATGGATTCTATGCAGACCAGCCCATCAGCTTCTTTGTTACAAACAATAAAAAGGCATTTTTCTCCATCCTTGGTTTGCCACATTCATTCCTGGAGATGTCCCCTGTAACATGGAGCAGCAACAATGAATACAAACATGCAGAAAAGGTTGTAACCAATTCGAAAGTTGTCGATGACACAGCCGAAAGAGGAGTGAAACTGACTCAGGATTTCAATGAAGTTTTATGCAGAAAAGAAGACCAGAAGCAATTCTTACTTCAGGTGGTGCAAGAACACCAACCACAGTGGTTACTGGACTAGCAAAAAGCAGTCAGTGAATATGACGTCCATAAATAGTAAACACTTTGCTTTGTTGCATTCTATTATTATATTTGTTTTTAGGTTTTTATTTCGTGTTTAACACTAAACAATTAACATAAACCATTAAATTACTATTTAGTACCAAATCAATGTTTTCATTGCCTTTGTGCAACCCCTAAATATTTCACGATTGTATTCATTTTTTCAGAAAACCCTTTTTTTTTCTGGCAGAGAACACTATGCAGGCTTTAAATTTAGAAAAATCGAAAAAAAATTTTTTGGATCACCCTAATATATATATATATATATATATATATATATATATATATATATATATATATATATATATATAAAGAGATAGAGAGAGAGAGAGAGAGTTCACTTGATGCAGGCCAGTCACATCGTCAACACTATAATACATAAATTGTTACTATTTGAAATAAAATACGGTATGTTAAGATCAACTCATTTTACTAATTGTTTATCTATAAATATATTTCTCCTCTTCGCCCAACATGGCGAGGCGACGGCGTCCTGCGAGAATTCCCGTCCCGAATACGTCACAGAAAGCAAGAGCGTTCAACAATTATATATAGATTTCTCGCGTTTGTAGAATTTCCGAATACACTCATACCTCGCTATACGGCCGCTCTTTATACGGCATTTCGCTATAACGGCCTTCATCATTTATGGCACGTTTTCGTTTTACGGCCTAAAATGTTTCGCTATAACGACCGAAAAAACCCACTTTTGTACAAAAGTGAAAAAATATTGATTATTTTGTATAATGCACCAGGCATCCTACCTAATTTATCCGAACTATCTGAAGATGTCATGATTGAGTACCTTCCGAAAAATACAACAGCACTAATCCAACCATAGGATAAGGGTGCAATAGGTACTTTTAAGGCACATTACATACACCGAACTTTCCGACAACTCAGCATAAGGGAAACCAATGGTGAATCTTCAATTAAAACATTTTGGAAAAACTATAACATTTAGGATACTGTTGACAGCATCAGTAAATGATGGAAGGAATTAAAATTGACAACAATGAACCATGTATGGAAAAAAATATGGCCAGAATGTGTAAAAAAAAATACTGATGCAGACAGAAGCGTACCTAGGGAGGGGGGTCCAAATTCAAAAGTCCCCCCGGTCTTAGCTTGAGGGGCCCCCAAATATTTTTTTTACATTAAATATAAAGAACATTATCTCATGTCATGTTGTCGAATGTCAAAATGCAGGGACCTCCAATGAGGGGCCTTAAAATCCCTAGGTTCGGGACTGCATACAGAAGTTAATTTTCTTCCTGAAATTAGGCAAAATATTTTGGATCTAGTTGAAGATCTTGGCTTGGAAGGTTTGAACAGAACGTGATGTGCTTGATCTACTTGAAGCTGATAGGGAACTTCCTCCTTGAAAACGATCCTGACGTCAGACGTAGTGCTCAATTTCTCAAGGAATTAACTCAGTCATTAGCAGTTATTGCTCACTGAAGAATGAACTAGATAAGAAGGCAAGCCAAACAACGTTGAACAATTGCTGTAAGCCAGGCCCAGGAGAAATCTTTTGTTTTGATATCTTTGTGCTGCTGTTTAGGGGAAAATCCCGATTAAGTAAATTATAAATATGTATGGCGCAGTACAAACAAATGTTAACTGTTTCAGAATGTGTAAGCATTACAAAAAAATATTAACTAACATCTATCTGTACTGAATAGTGTAGGATGAATGTTATATTAAAAGAATATTAAGCTGTGTTGAGCAAGTCTAAAAAAAAATACACAAAACAGGCATGGCCTGAATGAAAAAAAAATCTTACATCAAAATAACACTATAGTACCTGGGGGAAGGGGTGGATTGAGGCTGACACAAAGTGAACCAAAAAATAAAAGGCAACGCAAATTAAAACACCCATTCCGGAAATATGTTAGTTAGAATCTGAATGAAAAAAAATTCTGATCTTTAAAAAGGCATTCAAATATATCTAACCAATAAAGAGAAAATTAAGTCTGGCAGCTCATCGACATTCAAGGCATCCAAAGAATTAACTAAAAATCTGTAAACCATAAAATAAAAAAGACAATTTGCTGGAAGGTACCAGAAAGTGACCATTTAAGTCAAAGTTCAACTTTGCATTGCATGTATTTTCTCCGAATATGTCAAAATGTTATTTTGTTTGATTGCTTATTTAAAAAAAAAATAATTACAGTAATTATATTGACTGATAAGGCGGCGTATGCTACGCCGTGGGACGACTTGTAATCTATAATTTTCTTTTTGTGTTGGATGTCTCCATACAATTTGAGTTATTTTTAATAATTTTTAAAATCTACATTGGATTATTATTAAATCTTTACCTCAATCGAGCAGAAAAACGTTTAAAACTACAAGAATTTATATAAAACGAAGAATATTGAGACAAAAACCTTTGTATGTCAAGAGGTTTTTTATTTGTATTAAAGTACACGTTTCTAGTTTGAAAGGACTTTGTGTAACAATTAAATACATACATTCATACATGTATACATTCATATTTATATGAACCAAATATAAGATTCGTGTACATTAACTATGTATACAGTTCATGAACATTCGGTATATTTTTTCCACTTCTAAGTTCTGGTCAATATTCCTTTATCTAATTTCAAATAGTTATAGACAAGGGACTGAATACCATTGATTTCTAGTTTATTTCAAATATTTATTTTTACTGGACTGTTGCAATAAATATTCCTGATATGCCAATATGTTCTTAGAGAGGGCAGTATTTTCACATGATATTTATAAGAATATCATGGCAAGCCAAAGCAATGGCTCAAATGACTTTTTGTACAAAGGAAATTTTTATGACGTGGCCGAATCCAGAAAAAAAATCTTTTGTTATAACAAATTGAATAAAAATTGCCATATGTTGTCTTGTGTAGTCTGGAAAACAAGTTATATTCAATATCCAAAATTGTTCATCAAGAAGACGTCAATGTTTATGGAAAATATTGCAGTAATCAATAAAAAGTACAATTTGCTGACCAGTCAGTCCATTGACGCCCTACGTATCACGGTCATTCTTCTATAGGTATTTGTTCCCCTGAGTCCCATTGCCCACCCGTTGCTCCCTATCAATTAACGACCCCCCCACCCCCGTGATCTGACATGGTCACCTGTCGCTTATGTGATTCAGCTATCTGGTCACAATGACACGCCCCCTTCCCGAGCTGACCGCTGAGCTGACCCCATGATTTTTGTTCCTGTAACCCGGAAACTATTGTGCTAAAAAACAAAGACGTCAAGTACATTTTTCAATGTTTATAGAAAATATGTCCAATAAATCTATTACAATAGTCAATAAAAAGTAGAGAGATTATTAAGATAACGATGAATAACTTACTTCACTATTTTCTTTCAAATATATTATGTTCAAAACACATTTATAAAGGGCATATGTAAAATAAAGAATTACAACAGGAACAAAAGAATGAATTATGACTAAAAATTTTTTTTTCATGTTTAGACTTTTAGATACGACAAGAATAACTTGTCTGTTTAAAAAAAGACAACACTTTCAATAGCTTTAAAAATCATTTGAAGAACAGTATTTATTTTTTTAAAAATCAATACTTTATAAACAAAAATGTCATTTTTTTCAGTAGAATTTCCTATTTCTTATTTTCTCACTGTAGCTAAGGTAGATCAGAAAACGCTTGTCAGAATTTTTAGAAACTTGTAATCTACTATTAGAAGAGGTTGTTTAATTTAATAAAACCTGTCATCACAACATTGATGTTGTCTCAAATTGTGCCTTCCATTGTGCCGATCTTATTGAAATATTAATACAAATATTACAAACACAGATAGTCCAAAGGTTATGTAGTAAATTTATTTCTTTATTATTTTAAATATTCGATACTCTGTTTAGAAGAATTATCCTGAATATAAAAATTGTTTCTTGAACATACATTAAGTATAACGTGAGATCTTGGTTAGGATTGACATTGACACTGAAGAGTTAACATGTTTTGATATATTAATGGAGTATACGTAATACAGATAATATGTAATACAGTGGCTGTGTAGTAGAGAGTATATTTAGAAAATATATCATGTAATGCAGAGGTTATGTAGTAGAGAGTATTTTAGTACAGATATTTTGTAGTTTTTTTTATTTGAAGAATAAGATGGTCTGTTTAAAAGTGTTATCCTGAATATAAAAATGTGTTCCTTGAGCAGACGTTAAGTATGACGTCAGATTTATGTTAGGGTTGATACTGAAGAGTTGGCAAGTTTTCGATGTAGTGACCCAGTTGAAGACTGTGCATGTGGATGACCTACGGGCCAGACATTCTTCGATACATCTGGAAGGGTCATTGACGTTCAGCGAGTCTAGTACTAAGCCTGATAGTTTAGTGTCCACTTGTATGTTGAAGAGATTCTCCCCATAAAGATATTGACTGACCAGAACCTCCATTTCACAAATGTGTAGAACCTCCGTAAAGGTGAGGCTGAAGAGAATGGGAAATAGAAAAATTAGCTGTGTGGTTTTATGACATCAGTGGCGTATCACAAGATGGGCGACAAGGTATTACACAATGAACAACTCATTGTTCATGAAGTTAAAAAAACAATGACTTCTAACCACTTATCTCTATATAACCGGAGAGCTGAATGACTTTACGTTTACTAGTCTTGGGAAGAAAGTAAAAACATGACACATAATTAGGAGGCCATTTTTGAGAATTCACACGCATACATTATCAACTTCCTGCACAATAAACCACCGAAGTTTGCGTATGGTTCGATTTTCATTTTTAGTAAAGTAGAAACTTTGCATTGAGCTAAAAACAACATAGGTTAACTGATTAATCACAGAATATATACATGTATTTAGTTATTTAATAAATATTATTTGGATCTGACAGATAGGAAAATAAAAGGCACCCACATAATGTGGGGCCCAGTTCAGAATTTGTTAGCACTTCGGTATACTATTATCTTAGTGAGTCTAGATTAGACTTTTTGATGAAAATTTTGGAAGTCGTTGAGTGTGACCAAGAGAAGAATGTACAATAATACCACAGACATTAGCAATGCGCTGGAAAGGAAACTAGAGCAGAACCACAAAATCACAGAACCACAAAACACAGAACCACAAAATTACAGAACCACAAAATCACACAACCACAAAATCACAGAACCACAAAATCACAGAACCACAAAATCACAGAACCACAAAATCACAGAACCACAAAATCACAGAACCACAAAATCACAGAACCACAAAATCATAGAACCACAAAATCACAGAACCACAAAATATAATATCACTAAATCTTCAAAATCTCACTCTTAATTTTTTGCTTCTTTATTGACACTAATTGTAAAATGCATAACAAAGGCGACTAACTATCCTTTTTAAATTATTGAAATATTTACAGCATTCTTGATTTTCAAAAAAAAAAACAGCCCTAGGACCAAGATATCTTAAAAATGATTATCCTCATCAAATCGTGCTAAACAACAGACTCATCGTTGTCATTATCTTCAATCATCATTCAATCATCATTCAATCATCATTCAATCAATATGAGTGTCTAAACTATTGAGCCAATTAAACCCCAACTGTTATCAATGATAGATTTAAGTCCAGTACAAATTCTTCACACTTTACTCATAGTATATACCAAGGAGGTTGAATACATGGAGGCGGCGTCAGCTGTCAGATGGTACCAAGCGTCTGAATCCAGTGGTCGTAGCCTATTGCCGCCATGTTCGACTCAAAACATTTCACCAGCTTTCATTACGATACCAGTTTTCTCATTCTAGAAACGACTCCAATGAGCTTCGTATTTTGTCATCACTTTTTTTCTAAAGTCTACTAAGGCCCTAGTTAATTTCTAGTGGACTAGTTATTCTAATGTGTCAATTACAAAGCGCTGTAGTCTATGTAAAGCTATTTATACGATCAGCTGATAGAGGCCTATAAAGCTTATATTATACGCTATATCGAAATTAAGCCAGGGTAAAAATTGTATTTTTACATAATACATAATATTTTGTATTTATACTTTGATGTTTATTGCAAAGCATTTGATCAAACAATGAAAAATGGCTAGCACTAAGCAGCGTAAACTAGACTAAAAACAATCATGTCAATATTGCCTTTCGAAGTGTTTCGAAGCAATCAGTAAATCAAACGATAGCAACAAACTATCGATACACAAAGACCCGCTGAGAGAGGGGCATGGGGGGAAATGCTCAGGGGCCCGGCGAGTTTTAGGGGTCCAGACAGAGCTGGCCAATCAACTTTTGAAAATATTATTATCAGCAAGATGGGGGGGGGGGGAGGCGTGACAGCCCTGCCCAGGGTCCCAAAATTTCTGTCGGTGGGCCTGGATGCACATTTAAAAAGCCAATAAAACCTGTTTTACGACAACAATCAAACATGAGCCTGCCATTTGGCGATTCACGTAAATCAGCTATGTATGTCTTCGCATTGCACCGTATCAATATTTATGTACACTGTGAAACGCTGTTGAAATCGTGGGGTCACTGTGTTACATTGTAGTACATTGTGGATTATGTGGTACATTTTGGTGCATTGTGAGACATTGTGGGACATTCTGTTACATTGTGAAACGTTGTTGAAATCGTGAGATATTCTGTTACATTGTATAGTACATTGTGGTACATTCTGTTTCATTGTGGAACATTGTGGGACATTCTGGTACATTCTGTTTCATTGTGGTACATTGTGGTACATTGTGGGACATTGTAATACATTGTGGGACATTCTGGTACATTCTGTTTCATTGTGGTACATTGTGGGACATTGTGGTACATTGTGGGACATTCTGGTACATTCTGTTTCATTGTGGTACATTGTGGGACATTGTGGGACATTCTGGTACATTTTGTTTCATTGTGGTACATTGTGGGACATTGTGGTACATTGTGGGACATTCTGGTACATTCTGTTTCATTGTGGTACATTGTGGGACATTCTGTTACATTCCGTTTCATTGTGGTACATTGCTGGACATTGTGGTACATAGTGGGACGTTCTGGTACATTCTGTTTCATTCTCTCAATGCCACCTAATCCATCGATTAAAGCATAGCCAACAGGCAACTTAAATGAACCATTGACGGCAACAATCATAAACGTTAGGCTCTCTTTTTGCCAACGGCATTGTGTCATCATCTAGATGTTTTATTGCATATCACAACAGCACTGCTTTACAGCAACAGTATTAAGCACAAACAAATGAACTATTTAGCATTATAATTATAGTGACTAACTGATGAAGCAATATCCCGTTTTCTTGTCGTCTTTGTGTACAACCGTACGCCAAACAAGAGGGCATTTATTAATTTTAAAAAAAATTATAACACAGTGTTTTATAACGGTCAAAATAGTACAATAATATAAAATACACTCTATACAGCTACCAATGTTTTGAGTCGAACATGGCGGCGATAGCCAACGCCCACTGGTTTCAGCCTAGTGACGTCATGCCGCCTCCAGTTATTCAACCACCTTGGTATATATAGTAAAAAAAAAATGAAATCATTGCAATACACCCTCGAATGTGAAGGAAAATTTAATGCCGATTAACCGAAATTTGAATAGGCATTATGCTCTGTCAAAAGGGTGGGGAAACAGCCCACGGGTCAACCTTAACCCCTTAGTCTATTTCATCCGGCCCACGCATTAAATTTTTAGTTCCGAATTTTAATAGCATGTAATTTAAATATGTTCATATGAAAAATTCTCCGATCTATGCGTACTTTCGCTCCAGTCCTTCGGTAAAATTTAAGAAATCACCGTAGTTCATCATTTATTTGATTTGCTATACACTGCTCTAGCTTGTAAAATTTATTAACTTCTTTTATACCTCTTTGTATTTAAAAGAAGTTATAATGTATGTATTCTGAATGACACTGATTGGCCAAAATCTACAATACATTATGAAAGTAAAACAAGACTTACTTCATGAGCAGACGAACAAATCTTCCAGTTATCGGTGTGGGGCAGGTAGCGTTGAGGGTTTCCTGGTTCAGAGAACCAACTTGTTTGTAACAGAGGTTTCCTGTTATTTTTGGAAAATTGGTCAATTTTCTTGGATCTTGGTCAAATATATCGATCTTAAAGTTTTGCAGTCTAATAGACCAGCCTTGGTCAATCCTAGAAATAAATTAAAGGAGGAAAACATCAATTATTTTAAATAACGTATATGTCATGGCGCTGCATTTTCCTTGTGCTGAGTCTTTCATACCTGGGCCGGGGTGTCGGTCAAAAGCTGTGAATATTTTATTAGCCGCAGATATGAGCGGGGGCTGTGAGGGGTGGGGTGGGGGGGGGTAGCAAAGGTTTAGAAACAGTGTTATCAGTTTGTGATTTACATAAATACATGAGAATGATTTAATGCGCGTTTCTACTAAATCATTATTATATTTTATCGACACCTGATAATTATTGATGTTTGGCTCATCATTTTATATTGAAGTGATGCACACGAGCATGTCTAACTTACCTAAACAAATTAAAGTTCCCTTAAGCCTCTAAGGGCTCATCGGGGCAGGTGAAGTGTAGAATTCATCTGTTTCAGTAAACTCGGCATATTGTGTGGATTGTGTGGTTATTACAACTCCCTTTACCCCCCCCCCCCCCAAACTTATAAGTCAGGTACCCATTTAACAGCTGTGAGGAAATGGAGATCCTGAGGTTCTCACTGAGGCTGGAACCCTGGATCCCTCTACACCACACGACCCCCCCCCCCCGACTGACCTAAACTGTTATAAAATGAGCAACATTAACAAAGAAAAAAAATACATTGACAATGGAGCCTATAAGTAGTCACCCACACGACCTACGCCTGGAAACGGTCCTGGATTGAACTATAATTATAATCACGAAGACAGCTTTCAATGTCAAATTTGTATATGCCATTTTAAAAAAAAAACAACAACTACATGTATAAGCAATATAACTTAATATCAAATAGAGTTCATTTGCACTTAACACATTTTATAATTCTATCAAAGGCAGTGGAAAGTTCTGTCCGTTATTTTGTTTGTCATGCGTTGGCTAGTAAGTTCGTGACAGTTTAATCATATCCAGTGCTCGATTTAACAAAAAACAAGTGCCGGGGATGAAAAACAATTTCTGTATAGCCGGGGATAAATGTCTATGGTTTCATCACCGGCTGGCATATATTAGCTAAAGCAGAGCCGGGGTTGACAGGTCTCAGTGCCGGGGATGACAGGTCTCAGTGCCGGGGATATCCCCGGCATCCCAGGCGGTAAATCGAGCTGTGGTCATATCCACTCCTTTATGTATCATATCCAGTTCTTTGTAAGACAGCTTCCTTCAAGGCGAGTATGAAATGCTATTTCTAGAGAGTAATTCATATGATATTTAAAAAAAAAAAAAACAACCTTTTTAAAATTTATAACATACAACATGGCAGAACCATATTATCTGCTGCTATTTAAGTTTTTCATTAACACAGGTTTTTTTTTTACTGAGCCATGAATGAAATTGAGCCTCATTCACTCTGGGCCCTGATCTCTGATTCTTGCCTCAGTGAAGTTTTATCTACGCTCTCACACATAAATAGGGAGATTACAAATTGGGGGTGGGGGGGGGGCAGAGTATAATTTAGAACTAAAAACGTAGTTTATAAAACAAATTGATAATGACGATATAGCCTTAAATAGTGGATAGACCCTAAAATAAATACTTATTATATCTTAAAATATATGCTGTATTTTAAAATGCACGCTTATAATTTTATATGTATGATGTGCCTTAAAATGTATCCTTTATCATAAAAAGTACGCATATTGCTTGAATGTATGTTATACATTAAAACGTATGCTTTAAATTAAAATTTACGCACATAACCTAAATGTATAATGTACTTTAAACATATGTATTCAATATCTTAAAATTAACACATATAACTTAAATACATCTTGTACTTTAAAATGAATATGTATTCTATATCTTAAAACATATAAAATAACTTAAATACATACAGTACATTAAAATGAATATTTATTCTATATTTCACAATGTATATTATAACTTAAACATATACTGTACTTTAAATGAATATGTATTCTTTATCTTTAAAAACGTATGGAATGCATACAAAAAGGGGTTGTATTGCCAATGTATGAAATCAAGAGATGTAAATTAAAATAAAACAAAAAATCAAATCAAGTAAAAAGAATCTAAACTAATTTCTCTACCTGTTGGTCAGTACTATGGTGTTCACTACGAACTGGCCTCTCAGGTCCACCATCCACCAAGGCATGGTCTCAGGTAGCGTGTGTTGACAAGAACCGTGGCGAGCATCACTGTCTTTGTTGCCATCGACGGCCAGGTCAGCGCTCAGTGTACCTGTATCTGGGGCACTAAACGTTGTACTCTGTACGGCTGGTTTGTATAAGGCAGCGTTGTACAGTCCTTTAGTCATGTCGTTTAATAAGAATTGAATTAACAAGGAAGCTAGCAAGTACATTGTTAGCCAACTTTTATTTTATTTCGTTAACCCTACAAAGTACAGAATGTTGGATCCTCATATGAACCAATACTTGAATATTTATCGGTCTTTAAGTCTTAATTATAATTTCATATAAAAAATTCTAAAAAACATCTACTCCTTGGTGTCTAGTCTAAAAACCGAAACAATATTTATGTTGTGCTGGTTAACTTTACAGGAAAATAATTGTTTGTATTAGTTAATATTTATTTAGTAAATTGTTATAATTACACGAGGCACAATACAGTAGTGAAAATAACCAGGTAAGGAAAAATGACATATTGTCTCCTTCACCACTCAAAAATGATAAGTTCTATGGTATACCAATTTTTTTAGCCTCATCAAAGCTGGACACATAATTATGATACACAAGATGAATGTGAATAATCATATTTCTGTTGTTTTATTAAATTTTATTCGCCTCAATCCCACACCACCACCGCCACCATATACCCCCCCCCCCAACCACCCCATCTCCCCATCAACAAGCTCAATACAATAAAAATAAGGCTGATTTGATATTTACAAAGAAAAATAAATTATAAAATGACCGATGTGTATGTGTTTAAATTTTAAATTCCCTTCGCTAGGAGAAACTCCTGTCTATTAGGTTATTGATTATTCTTTTTGATATTATCTTTGCCAATGATCAACGTCACTTCAACCAATTATTTTCAAATCGATCAATTGGACTCTATGGACGTTTCGACTTTCAATACTGTGAACATTTTCACTGTATAGACGTTTCAAATGCATGGACGTTTCCACTCTATGGACGTTTCCACTCTATGGACGTTTCCACTCTATGGATGTTTCCACTCTATGGACGTTTCGACTGTATGACTTTGTCCGATGAACGTTACTCACAGGATCGCTGGAGACTGTTTTAGTTTTTGGTCATTAGATGTAGAAATCACAAGTAGTCAACTCATTTACTTTTAGTTCTTTAAAATAATGTGATTGTTTATTAAATATAATAAAATGCAAACAAATTAAAACAAAATAATATATTCTTATATTTCCCCTCATATACCATGACTGTAGAGTAAGAAAAGTAAAGTTCCCTTAGCCCTAACGGGCCATCAGGACAGATGAAGTGTAGAATTCATCTGTTTCTATAACCTCGGCATATGAAGGGATTGTGTGGTTAGCACAAAGCACAGCGGCATTTACTTCCCCAACTTAAGGTCAGGTACCCATTTAAAGCTGGGTGGACTTGTGGGACGACTTTGCACCAAATTTCATCTGGAAAAATTCCATGGGCCTCACCGAGGATCGAACCCAGGACGCTCAGGTTGACAGTCAAGTATCTACACCACTCGGCTATCCATCCCACTATGTACCACGACTGAGGGAAGACTTTCTAATTAAACAACAGTCTCTCCGCCCCCCCCCTCCCAAGCACCACCCATTTCTCAACCACCAGCCTGTACGAATAAAATCTTCGAATGTTTGTATAACGAATAATTTAAATTTCTTTTAAAACAGACGTAAAACTTCAACTTCTATTCTCGGATACTAACAAACCACAGTTTGTACATCAACACACCCTCACGTTTTATAATCCTAGTAAAGGTCCACCATTTATAAATTAATGTTATTTAGATTCATAAGGATTCGTTTAGATTCATTTAAATATATTCGCAAGTGCCATTAACAACTCTGTCAAAGAAAACCAAATTAGACCAGAAGACATGTTAATTAACGCATTCCGCGGTGAAATTTTCAAACGATGATCGGTCCCTGGCAAAAAAAACATGTTGGGGACCGCTTATCCTGTACATATTTAACTTCATTAAACTGTGTGTGTGTGTGTGTGTGTGTGTGTGTTAATATTGCAGATTTATTAGTTTCCTATTTAGCCTGTGAGTATATATTCGGTGTGAAGGTCCTTGTATTCAATAAAACATTGTAATGTTGTATGGTGTGGTGTGTTTTGTCTTTCCCTTTGTTCGCGTCATTTCATTTTATTGTACGTGGTAATAGTAGATCATTTCATATATATATATATATATATATATATATATATATATATATATATATATATTGAGAGATAGATAGATAGATAGATAGATAGATATATAGAGAGAGAGAGAGAGAGAGAGAGAGCTCACTTGATGCAGGCCTATAACATCGTCAATACTATAACACATAAATTGGCACTATTTGAACAAAATTATGTTAATACTAATTGTTTATAATCTATAACTTTCTTATTGTGTTGGATGTCTCCATACAATTTGAGTTATTTATAAATAGTTCCTTTTAAAATCTACATTGGATTATTATTAAATGTTTACCTCAATCGAGCAGGCCAGTCACATCGTCAATACTATAATACATAAATTGTTATTATTTGAAATAAAATACGGTATGTTAATATCAACTCATTTTACTAATTATTTATAATCCATAATTTTCTTTTTGTGTTGGATGTCTCCATACAATTTGAGTTATTTATAAATAGTTCCTTTTAAAATCTACATTGGATTATTATTAAATGTTTACCTCAATCGAGCAGAAATACGTTTAAAACTACAAGAATTTATATAACGCGAAGAATATTGAAACAACAATCTTTGTAAGTCAAGAACTTTTTATTTGTATTAAAATACACGTTGCTAGTTTGAAAGGAATTTGTGCACCAATTAAATACATACATTCATACATGAATACATTCATATTTATATCAATCAAATATCTAAATATAAGATTCGTGTACATTAACTATGTAATACAGTTCATGGACATTCAGTATTTTTCTCTCCTTTTAACTACTGGTCAATATTCGTTTATCTAATTTTAATTTCAAATAGTTATAGAAAAGTGGTTGAATACCAATGATTTCAAGTTTATTTCAAATATTTATTTTTACTGGACTGTTGCTGTAATCATTCCTCATATACAAATATGTTCCAATAGAGGACAATAATTTGGACGTGATATTTATAAGGGTATCATAGCCAGCCAAAGCAATGGCTGAAATGACTTTTATTTTTGTTCAAAGCAAATTTTTTATGTCGTGGCCAAATCTAGAAATAAAACAAACATCAACTTTTTATTGTAATAAACTGAATAAAGATAGCCATAATGTTGCTTAGTGTAGTCAACAAAACAAGTTATATTCAACATTCAAACATGTTCATCACGAAGACGTAAGCTAAGAAGCACATTTTTCAATGTTTATATTAAATATTGCCAATAAATATATTACAAAAATCAATAAAAAGTAGAGAGATTATTCAGATAACTATGAATGACTTACATAACTGTTTTCTTTCAAATATATTATTTTCAAAACACATTTATAAAGGGCATATGTAAAATAAGGAAGTACAATAGGAACAAAAGAATGAATTATGACTAAAAATTTTTTAGACACGACAAGAATAACTTATCTGTTTAAAAAAAGCAACAACAGTTTCAAAAACTTTGAAAATCATTTGAAGAATAGTATTTATTTTAAAGAAAATCAATAATTTAAAAACTAAAATGTCATTTTTCTCAGTAGAATTTCCTATTTCCTATTTTATCATTGTAGCTAAGATAGATCAGAAACGCTTGTCAGAATTTTTGGAAATTTGTAATCTACTATTAGAAGAGATTGTTTAATTTAATGAAACCTATCATCACAACATTGATGCTGTCTCAAATTGTGCCTTCCATTGTGCCGATCTTATAGAAATGTATTTACAAATACTACATACACAAATTATAAATAGTACAGAGGTTTTGTAGTAAATTTATTTTAATTATGCGATGCAGTGTTTGAAAGAATTATCCTAAATATGAAAATTTGTTCCTTGAACATACATTAAGCATAACGCGAGGTCTTGGTTATAATTGATACTGAAGAGTTAACGTGTTTTTGATATATTGAGGGATTATAGCCTATGCAATACAGATAATATGTTATACAGAGGCTTTGTAGTAGAGAGTATATTTAGAAAATATATCATGTAATGCAGAGGCTATGTAGTAGAGAGTATATTTAGAAAACATATCATGTAATACAGAGGTTATGTAGCAGAGAGTATATTTAGTACATATATATGCAGTTTTCTTTTTTATTTGAAAAATGAGATGCTCTGTTTAAAAGAATTGTCCTGAATATAAAAATGTGTCCCTTGAGCAGACGTTAAGTATGACATCAGATCTTTGTTTGGGTTGATACTGAAGAGTTGGCAAGTTTTTGATGCAGTGAACCAGTTGAATGCTGTGCATGTGGGTGACCTACAGGCCAGACATTCTTCGATACATCTGAAAGGGTCACTTACGGTTAGTGTGTCCAGTACTACGCCTGACAGTTTAGTGTCCACTTGTATGTTGAAGAGGTTCTCCCCATAAAGAAATTGACTGACCAGAACCTCCATTTCACAAATGTGTAGAGCGTCCGCATAGGTGATGCTGAAACAAATGGAAAAAAAAGAGACAAACAAATTAGCCGTATGGTTTTTTATGACACCGGTGGGCTTATCAAGGGCTGGGCGACACGGACGCTTCGTACCACGTTCTAAAGCGCTGCTGATAGGTAACCCGGGACTTGTAACAAATTTCCCTCCTCTGGGGCTCTTCTGATGAAACAAATACTGTAATTGCATTGTAATGTTATGTACAGTCTTTTTACATTAAAACCCCGCTAAAGGGAATTCGCCCCTGACATATGTATGGATGGCATCTTCTTTGCTGGAGGTCCTTTTTCACAGCTTTACTGTTTTTTTTATTTGGGAATGGGGGGGGGGGGAATGGGGTGGGGGGAGAGAATGGAACATATTTTTTAGAATCTTGAGACTCAAATTGTTTTGTTAAGTGAATTATGGCTTTTAAAATATTTTTTTTAAAGTTTACTTTGCAAAGAGGCGTAATTATGAAGACATAGGGGGCGGGGGAGGGGGCGATTCGTCAGGGGCAAATTTTTCACCTTTTTACAATTTTCTGTATTTTGCACGCCCCCCCCCCCCCCCGTGGCGCATGTAGTGATTGTGATGCTACTGAAAATGCGACATAAATATCATACGAGTTTATTACTTAATAAAGTTTGGCTCGGTAGTATTACTACACAATGTTCTTATGATCTTGTTTATAAAATAAAAAAAAAAAAAAACTTCTGACCACTGATTTCAATATAATTGAAGTGATCGATGACTTTATATTTACCAGTAATTGTCAATAAACAAAAAATGATGACATACCATTTTAGAGGCCTGTATGACCGGCAATATTCGCAAATGTATCGATTTTCTGATTTGTAACGTTACAACATTGAATAAAAATGTATCTTTATCAATAATGCTGAACCAATAACTCTTCGTTGTCATAGTTTTCATCAATGATTATTACACTATAAGTGTCACAATTACTGAGTAAAACTAAGTTACAACTGTAATCAATGATAGATTTTTAAGTCCACTACAAGTTCCAAACACTTTACTGATAGTTTAATTTGTCAAATATGACGGAACCATTCGATAATACGACTCATATGAAGGATATCTAATGCCAAGCAAATAATATTTGAGTAAACATAATTAAATAAAAATACTAAAGCCCGTGTGCCAACAGCGACCAGTTAGTATATTTCACCCGGTACAAAAAGTATTATTTTTTTCAGTTCCCATGTAATATAAATTAGATCATATGAACTCTCCTCCCATCTAGGTTTACTCCAGCTCCTCAGTAAAATTTAACACGCCCTTGCTGTTCAGTTCTTCAGTAAAATTTAACACAGCCTTGCTGTTCAGCTCTTCAGTAAAGTTTAACACACCCTTGCTGTTCAGTTCCTCAGTAAAATTTAACACAGCCTTGCTGTTCAGTTCTTCAGTAAAATTTAACACACCCTTGCTGTTCAGTTCTTCAGTAAAATTTAACACACCCTTGCTGTTCAGTTCTTCAGTAAAATTTAACACACCCTTGCTGTTCAGTTCTTCAGTAAAATTTAACACACTCTTGCTGTTCAGTTCTTCAGTAAAGTTTAACACACCCTTGCTGTTCAGTTCTTCAGTAAAATTTAACACACCCTTGCTGTTCACGATTCATATCATTTGCCAACCAATTTTCTAAACTCATATAATTAATCACTTCCTCTTTCTGTAAAACAAGACTTACTTGATGAGCAGACGAACAAATCTTCCAGTTATCGGCGTGGGGCAGGTAGCGTTGAGAGTTTCCTGGTTCAGAGAACCAACTTGTTTGTAGCAGACGTTTCCTGTTATGTTTGGGAAATTGGTCAATTTTCTCGGATCTTGGTCAAATATATCGATCGTAAAGTTTTGGAGTCTATAATAGTAGCCTTGGTCAATCCTAGAAATAAATTAAAAGAGGAGAACAACGATCAAACTTGTCTGGGCGATGCTGGGGTGTCTGTTGAAAATTGTTCCGACGGTGGGGAATATTTTATTAGACTTAGATACCGGCGGGGGTTGGAAGAGGAAGGGGGGGTGAGGTTAAAAGGTAAATAACAATGTTAATTTTTTTTTTATTTATTTATTTACACATGACTTAATGCGCGTTACGCTAATCGTTATTTTATTTCATGGATGCCTAATAGTTAGTAATGTATAGATCATCATTTTATATTAAAGTTATGTCGAATCGCACAGGAACGTGTTAATCCAACTTACTTGAACTGCTAATGATACAATTAGCAACATTCATAAATAAAGGAAAGGAAACAAAAATTACATTGTCGGTGGAGCCCATAAATGGTTGCCCATATTGGTTATGCCTAAAAACGGCTGTGGGTTTAACTTTGATTGTGCTACAAATCAAATTTTAATTATTTTCTTTACGAAGACTAATTTCAATGTCGTATTGTTAATGCCGAGTTATAAAAACTGGTAAGGCAATACTATAAAAACAATTTTGCATTGTGATTATGTGTGTATGTGAAGTCCACTGTGAGGATGAGATGAAAAGGATTAGGTAATATAAACCACTAATAGAACGGTTGTCATAGTGCCCATCTGTCATCACCAAAGCCGATAGTGCAATGACCATAGATTCACCACGGGAGATATAGCGCGGATTTTAACCATGACCTGAAATATCCATTGATCCTCATTGGAGATAGAACCTGGGGGACACTCAAGTCGACGGTTGAGCTTTTAACCGTACGACCCACCATACGTCACCTATGAGCTTTTATGAAGGCAGAGCATTTGGTATCTTACCATGCAGCACACAGACATCTTATAACACAAGCTGAGTTACTTTATCATGAAATGTTTACATGCTTTATTCTTCTGAATCACATTTGTATTTTTTAGGATTGAAACTGTTAGTCATTTAGATTCTATTTAAAACGACATCTTCGTCACATATATTTTTATTTATTTATTTATTAATTTATCAATTAATCCATTTAATAGAGCAAAGTGGCTACGGTAACATCAAGCGCCATTATATTAGTGTTAGCGGGAGTACTCATTATTTTTTCGGGTACCGGCAATTATATTAGGGTTAGGAAAAGGGTTAGGATTAGGGTTAGTGTTAGGGATAGGGTTAGGGGTAGGGGTAGGGTTAGGGATAGGGTTAGGGTGTGGAGCAATATCTATTGATGTAACCCGGAAAAAAAAATACGAACTCCGTCTTGAAGTTACCGTAGCCACTGCGTTGTACGAATTTAACAGGTCTCATTGCTCTTGTATGGGCAAGGGATAATTTCTGACACACATATATATATTTCTTTGAAAAAAAAAACATAGTGGTTTTATGGCTTACCATATGATCGAACTACGTCATCTTTCTTCATTTTTCGTTTTCTAGGAGGTCTCACAAATGTTCTGATTTACATTGGTGTTTTTTTTTATGACCTATGAATGAAATTTACAGCAGTTCTCTCTGGGCACTGGTCTCAGAGTTTAGCCTCAGTTCGCCTTGGCCACGTAAACGGGGGGAAGGAGGGCGGCAGGAGTATAACATAAAACTAAACTGTACGTAGACCCAGTGGCGGATTTAGGGGGGGGCATGACCCCCCCCCCCCTCCGTTACTGCATGTTTAGGTAAGACATCATTAAATTATCGAAATTTTTTTTGTTCTAAGACGGACTATAATTTTAACATTTCAGTTTTGGCTCCCCCCACCCCCGTCAAAGTTGTCTAGATCCGCCCCTGCGTAGACCGTAACTATACACTTTGATTATTACGTTAAAACCTTAAATGGTTGATAGACCGTGAAATAAATATACGTCATAACTTAAAATAATTTTATATGTTAAAATCTAAGTATACAAGCTAAAGTTTGATGTACATTATGTACCTTATGTACCTTAGAACGTATGCTACACCTTAAAATGTACGCTTATAGCTTAGATGTATACTGTACCTTAAAATCTATGCTATATCTTAAAATGTAAACATACAACTTAAATGTTATGCACCTTAAAAATGTTTGAAATGTATAATGGTGGATTACAAAAGCTATAAATGAAATCGAACGATGCACATTGAATTTTATTGAAATCAAATCGAGTAAAAAATAATCTGAATAAGCTTTTCTACCTGTTGGTCACTACTATTGTGTCCACTACGAACTGGCCTCTCAGGTCCACCATCCACCAAGGCATGGTCTCAGGTAGCGTGTGTTGACAATGTCCATGATGAACGTCACTGTCTTTGTTGCCATCAACGGCCAGGTCAGCGGTCAGTGTTCCGGTAGCAGGAGCAGCATACATTGTACTCTGTAAGGCTGGTTTGTATAAGGCAGCATTGTACAGTCCGTTAGTAATGTTGTTTAACAGGAATTGAATTAACAAGGAAGGTAATAAGTACATAGTTAGCCAACTTGTATCTTATCACGTTAGTTATACAAAGTACAAATTGTTATATTCTCATATGAAACCGAGCCTTGAACATGTATGTAATCAAATTTTTTTTCGTCTTTATTTTGATTTTCTATAAACATTTCTAAAAACATGTATTCCTTGGTGTCTGCAACAAGAAACAATTATTTATTGTGCTTTTTTGTTTTGCTTTTACATACACATTAGGCCAAATTTATTTTTGAATTTTAACAAAATCTAACCATGAAACGGTTTTTGGAAGATAATAATTGTTGTTACTTGTATTATTAATTCATATTTATTAGGACATTTTTTTTTACTAGGCTAAAGACAGAAGTTTAAAAAAAAAGCAGGTAAAAAAATCACAATGTCTTGGTTACAAAACGGACATCTTGTTTCCGGAAAAAAATTGTTTCACCACTTACAGGTATGCAGGTTTATTTAGCCTCAATTAGACTGGACAAATACCTTGAACACACAATGGGCGTTGTGTTGTGTGTTTTAATTTCATATACCATTGGCTAGAACCAAATACAACCTACTCAATTATTTACTATTCTTTATTGATATTATCTTTATCTATGATCAACGTGAGACTTTTACGGGTACATTGTAGATATATATTAACTTGATCAAAACTGAGCGACAAACGATCTATTTACTGAGCCTGTGTCTCTATGGTCTCAACCAATGATTTTTCAAATGGATCGATTCTACTTTGTGGACACATCTACCATGTGGACGTTTAAACTCTATGGACGTTTTGACTCCGGTGGCTGGACTTATTAATATTACAGGATCGCTGGCGATAATTCGTTCAAGTTTTTGGCAATAAATGTAGTTAACAAAAGGAGTGAACTCAATCACTTTTCATTTTTTTTAAATAGTGTGATCATTTACTTAAAGTAAAACGGAAAAAAATACAAAAATAATAAAAAAACAAAATGTCCGTATTACGTTTCATATCATAACAGATAACACGACATATGGAAGACTTTCTCATTATGTAACAGAACTTACCCCCACTCCCGCCATTACCCAACATATGATAAACACAATCAAATTAATCGTGATTGGACTGTTTCTTTAGCTTCAGTTTCATTTATCTGTATCTGTGCATCTGAACTGACTTCATGTAATCACTTGAAATTTTCCGAAAAAAAAAATTCAAATATTTATAATTTAAAATAGTTTGAAAAGTACCATGTTGGCATCACATATTAAAAAATGTAATTCTAGGGTTGCTTGAATAAGCACGGATCAGGATTTCATTGAGCAATAATAGGAAAACCTGAGATTTGTTTGTGCTCAACCGGTTTAGAACTTATGTATGTTTTAAAGTATGTGTGTGTTTTAAAGTATGTGTGTGGTTTAAAATATGTGTGTGGTTTAAAATATGTGTGTGGTTTAAAATATGTGTGTGGTTTAAAATATTTGTAAGTCCTAATTGTCCTACTCACGTCTCATCTGATCATCACATAATATACCATTCCCCGCTCGATTGTTAGTTTTACAATATTTTTCTATCATTACTGAATAGCACTTTCACTCTTTATATTCGTCGTAATTCTCTCTATTTTGTTTACGATAACATGGTACATGTACTAAAGAGGATTACATGATTTGATTTCCTCAAAAAGAACCCCGCCTCTCTACACAAAGAACCCTGCCTCTCTACACAAAGAACCTCGCCTCTCTAGACAAAGAACAACGCCTCTCTACACAAAGAACCCCGCCTCTCTAGACAAAGAACCCCGCCTCTCTACACAAAGAACCCCGCCTCTCTACACAAAGAACCCCGCCTATCTAGACAAAGAACCCCGCCTCTCTAGACAAAGAACCCTGCCTCACTAGACAAAGAACCCCGCCTCTCTAGACAAAGAACCCCGCCTCTCTACACAAAGAACCCCACCTCTCTAGACAAAGAACCCCGCCTCCCCGATTCTTTTCCAAGTATTTTTTAAATCTATAAAAAAATGGAAATAGGGTTTACGCCGGAATTCATCACTCCAAAGTGTTTCACTAATTGCCTTAAAATTTAAACACGAAATTGCCGAAAATTACTGCACGTGTTGATATATATATATATATATTTGATACAGGAATCATATCAATAATATTCAAAAATAATATTTGAATGATCGGTTTGGTAAAATTATTTCTTTACTTTAATCAAATAAGGGCAGAGGCAGCAGTGCGACATACATCCAGGTACGAAGATGAACAGCTGTAAGCACGCTGAAAATAAAATCACAAAATTAAGATTGTCTAGCATAAGTTATCAACACAAACTTAAGTATCTCCTCATTGCAAGGCTTTGGCATTTATTAGAGAAACTACAGGAATGTTTTGTGCCTCTGGAAAACTTTGACTGCCTCACATGGATAACCACCAGAGCCATTAAAAATTTGCATTATGAATATACTTGGGAATTAAAGCATCTCCTGTCTGACAAAAAGAAAAAAAAAATATAGCCCATGCTTCGAAAAATGTCCAGGTACACCATCACACATGCTGCAGTAGACAATCTATGCCAATCATCATGTCACTATTTATCAGCCAGCCAAATTGCTGCTAAGGCACATGCCTTACAGCAAAAATGTTGATGAGTAACGTCATAAAAGCAAAAGTTTGACAGTCCTTGCAGAAGTGAAGATGCCCTAATTTCTTGCATTCCTATTATTCCAACCGTTTCAATTTGAAAGATTGCAATTCCCTATTCGCTTGGCATTGCAATCACCTTCAATAAAGCTCAAGGCTAGACTTAAGAATTGTGTGGTATAGATCTAGACATTTCTTCTAGCATGGAAAATACAATGTTGCCTGGTCTAGATTCTTCAAGCAAGAAAATCTGTATATATGCACAAATAATGGTTCAACAAAAAATAATGTATATCTAGAATCACTGCATTAATAAATATAACAAATTTAGAAACGAAGATCCACTCAACAGAATTCAGTTTTCTTTGTTTATAGTTTTAAATAATTGACAATTATTTTTCTAAAATTTGTCTTTTTTTTTTACCAACATAATTATAAACATGCGCTTTCTCAATACTTTCTATTACATTACATAGGACTTAGCACGGCAACACGTGGCCGGGTACAACTAGAGCACGGCAACACGTGGCCGGGTATAGCTAGTTATATAAAAAGGTTGGGAACCACTGATGTAGATTGTTTTTTATTTTGTGGTGTGAAAAAAACGCAATGCGTTGATTAGAAGAATTCTCTAGAACAGGGGTCGGCAAACTACGGCACGCGGGCCGCATGCGACCCGCCAGAGTATTTTATGCGGCCCGAACGCATGAACATGTAGCGATCATATATCGATGTTTTTTCTCTTTGTTTAGAACTTTCGCTATATTTTTGAATTTTTATTCCGACTATTTTATTGAAATCTAGAAATATTAAAGCGGTTTTATAGCTCCAGATAATTATTTGTAATTACTAGCCATTAATTGTTAACATCCATATTCGAAACTGTTTTTCTTATCAAACGGGAGAGGCTTTTGTTTACAATTTACCTTTTGAAAGGTTTTGAAAAGATAAGTGACATTTTGATTTACCAACTTCGAGATGCAAGCAAAGACTTTTTGTGGTACAGAGAGTATACAATACGGGCTATAAACACTCGTTTTGAGTTTACTTAGTGTTGAGCCACTCAAAGACACAACCACAGGACAGGTTTTATTCAGTGCTGTTGAGACCTGTGTTGAAAGAAGTGGGTTGGTGTGGAACAAGATGGCAAATGTAACTATTGAAGGAGCGCATGTTTTATCTGGAAAATACGAAGGAGAGGTGAAGTTGATGAATAATAAAATTAAAGACAAATATCCTGACTATACAATTGTACCTATCCACTGTGTCATCCATCATGAAAGTCTGTGTAAAGCTGCGTTGAATATCAAGCATGTTATTGACTTAGTTGTCAGTGTGATAAACCTCATCAGATCAAGGGCACTTAATCACAGGCAGTTCCAGGCACTGCTTAAAGCTTTGGAAACTTAAACATTCCGATATAAACTACCACAGCAGTGTCCGCTGGCTGAGTCTGTGCAAGATATTGAGGCGAGTGTGGAATATCAAGGAAGAAATATTTATGTTCCTGGAGATGAAGGGTTTTCTTTGTGACTTTGTTACTAACATTGTTAATGAAGAGAGAAAGTCAGACTTCATGTTCGCCATTGACGTTATAGAAAATAAATGTACTAAGTGTCAAACTTCAGGTCAATAGATTGTTTGCACATGAAATGTATGTGCATGTTAAATCATTTCAGGTTAAACTCTCTCACTGTCCTTCTGGCAAGCAGGTGAAAACAGGTTTTGCTATTTCCCTTTGTTGAAACGGAAAAAACGTTTTGCTGAAATGGCTGACAAGTACAAGGCTCTGTTGGATGCCTTGGTTGTGGAATTTGAAAGGAGGTTCCAAAACATCAAGAACCTGGAACCACTCTTCATTTCCCTCAGTTCGCCATTTAGTGCAGAAGCTGATTCAGCCCCAGAGGATATACAGTTAGAGCTGTTTGACCTACAAGCAAATTATGAGCTGAAGGAGAAGTTCAGGTCAGTTTGTCTTCTGGAGTTTTATGAATGGTTGCCAGCAGCGGCATTTCCACACCTAAAACACTCTGCTGCCAAGTTTTTGTCACTATCTGGGTCCACATACATTTGTGAGCAAACGTTTTCTTGTATGAAATTAAACAAGTCTAATAACAGATGTTGACTGACTGCACTTTAAATGGGATCATGCGAATCACAACCAGTAAACTGGTTCCACAGTTAAAAACACTAATCGAAATTGTGAACTGTTACAAACTTCTTATTTATTATATTTACATTTTGTGGTTAGCTTGTATGTAAATTAAGTTCCATCGTCTTCATAAATTTATGACCGATAACAAAAACGTTTGTTAAATAATTCTGAATAGTAAAGTCTTATAATCAAATTAGCACTGATTTAGTGCGTATTTTAAAATGTAGATTGCATGTGTAATAGAGTGGGAAAATAAAATGACAAATACATAGTTATTATCCTTAATTCATATTGTCATACATTGTAAATTGTAATTAAAGTAGATAAAATATATATGCGGCCCGCCGATAACAATCAAGTTTTCAATGTGGCCCTCCGTAGAAAAAGTTTGCCCACCCCTGTTCTAGAAAATATAGAGATGTGTTCCTGGGACTCGCAAATATTATGACGTAAGATCCATGGAAGGGTGGACACACTAGAGATGACATGTCTTTGATGTGTGACACAGGCATTTACTTCAAGCAGAGGTTTGTGTATGACTTTTGGAAATACTTTAAGCCCCCTTTTATAATTGACTATTCTATAATTTGCAGAATTAGCATTTTTTAATGCATTACTATAGAATATAAGAAAACAAAATTCAACAAAAAATTCATTTATTATATGTTAGTTTACCTGATTATGAAAGTGTATATTTTATACGCATCAGTCAACAAATATTTCAGAAACCATTACCGAAAAAAAAAACAAAAGAGGCAATACATTCCAAGATACCACTACCACAAAATCAATATGTGTGTCATTCCACCTCCCACCGCAAAAAAAAAAAATAAAAAATAAATAAAAACATTTTTTTAAAGCTAATATAAAATTATTTTGATTTTGAGAAAATAGACTACGTCATAAACTTCAATAATAATATAAAAAAAGTTTCCTTCCTTATCCATGAACCCTTCAGCTATGCAGACATATTGACCCCAGCTAGATTCCTTGCTGTAGGCATGGCAACTAATTCGGATAAAGATTTAGTAGTTCTACCCAAACAACAGAGATGCTGTTCACTTGCTTTTAATTTGATTGCAACACCTGGGCCCCGGTGGAGGCATCTAGTGCTGAATTTTTCCTCCCGTTACCCTTAACCTCTGACCTCTAGCCTCACGTGATATATTCTCATATTATCAGGTTATTACAACTATGCAAACTAAAACAGACAACAAATAGTCTTTGATCACAACAACAACCAAATGCCGACCTGGTTAAAATGTTGATATAAATCTCACACACTTACAAAGATTATATAATAATACAGACGCTATATAGCTCAAAGATTATATGCATTTTATTTACCATTTGAAATATGAAATCTGTTTTGTAAAAGGATTATCTTGAAGATAAAAATGAGTTCCTGGAGCAGACTATAAGTTTGACCTCAGATCTCTATGTTAGGGTTGACACTGAAGAGTTGACATGTTTTTGAGGTCGTGACCCAGTTAAATGCTGTACACCTGGATAGCCATCGGGCAAAACATTCTTCGATACATTTGTAAGGATCACTGACGGTCAGTGTGTCCAGTACTAAGCCGGACAGTTTAGTGTTTATCTGTATGTAAAAAAGATTGTCGCCGTAAAGAAACTGACTGACCATAACCTCCATTTCACAAATGTGTAACACGTCTACCGCGGTGAGGCTGAAACGAACGGAAAAGGATAAAACAAAATTAACAGTGTACTAATAATTTTATGACATCAGTGGCGTACCAAAGGATGGGCGACATGGACGCTTCAATGTACCAAGGGGGTGCCGCAACGTAAGTTGGGCCCCCTCTGATCACACAAGCCCAATTAACGCTAAGTCAGTTATGTCATGATGTTGTACCTGTTAAGGTTCCTTAGGGCAGGAGCCCCCTATATTTAGGTTACAACCGACTAACGGGGGTCATTTTGAAGAAAACAAGACATTTTTAGAAGGTTTTGAGGCAGAATGTTTTGATCAATGTGCCAGCACAGAACGTAAATTATATTTGTGCAATATTGGGTTAAAATATATCGTAGAGTATCAGCAAGAAAACTTCTTCAACGTACTAGCCATTAATAGCCATTATTAGCCATTAATAGCCATTATTAGCCCACATTTTAGTAGTAGTAGTATACAAGGTCAGTGGCTCTCAAACTTTTACGTTTTGTGACCCAATGTGACAGGTATTGTTTTTTCATCGAGACCCGCCCCAGAGACTTATCAGACACAACTATCTCATGAGACCCGCCATGCATTTCATACGTCACAAATTACTTTTCACCCGTTTTAGCAACCAAACCAAACCAAACAAACCAACCGAACCAACCAATCAAACCAACCAAATCAAACAACCAACCAAACCAACTAACCAAACCAGTTAACCAATCAACAAAACAAACCAACAGAGCCAACAAACCAAACCAATCAATCAAACTAACCAAATCAAACAACCAACCAAAGCAACTAACCAAACCAGCTAACCAATCAACCAAACAAACCAACAAAGCCAACAAACCGAACCAACCATTCAAACCAACCAACCTAAACAACCAATCAAGCCAACTAACCAAACCAGCTAACCAATCAACCAAACAAACCAACCGAGCCAACAAACCGAACCAACCAACCAATCAAACCAACCAAACCGACCAACCCAACCAAGCCAAACTGGTCACAAATTACGTTTTACCCGTCAACGCTAAACAACCAAACCAAACAGCCAAACCAACCAACAGAACCAACCGATCAACCAACCAAACCAACCAAATCAACCAAAGCACACCTACCAACCATACCAAACCAAACACCATTAGTTTAAGATATGGGTGCTAATTTATGTCACCCGTTACGTTTTACCCTTAATTCTCTCAATATTAAAATCAAAACGAAGCATTAAAAAAAAGCTTTTTTAAAAATGACCTGAAAAGTAAAAAATAACTACTTTATTATCCCATTCTGCAGCACAAAAGCAAGTTGATGTGGCACGATACAGCACCCCGCGCAATTTCAATTCGGCTTTATTAGTAAAAACAATAGCGCATTATTTTTCGAAAATACGCTAAAAACTTTATAAAATGTACATCGGGAAATTACGTCATAGAAGTATTTTTTATTTATAGCGACGGCGTTTCCATTCTGAAAAAAACTTGTACCATCGGGAAATTACGTCATAGATTATTTATAGCGACGGATTTCCTATACCGCACGGACGACAAGATAATCACTTTATTAGTAGGAAGATGTTACTAACTTAAGATATACATTATACATACTCCTACTTAAATTGTAATGGTCACTCGTACATTATAATACTAAGATGGTACTAACTTATTTGCCAATTATCGGGTCGTAGAATACGGGGATAAAGTATAGTGTCGTATGATAGGAGGATTCGGCCAGTCTTATTGGTGGATTCTCAGAACTCTATTCCACCTTTCATTACAAATGTATTTCTAATACACTGTTATAATCGCCTGAACAGATACATTTAAAATGGGCCATCAAATATTTCTGAAAATCTGAACCGAGTTTGGCCTATAAAACCTAAGAAATAGTCTGTCGTTATTATTTTGACCTAAAACTAGAACATACACTTTGAAACGTCTCTAGAATGTATAGCCTCTAAACTAAAATTGTATTAAAAAAAAGAAAAAAAAATTAAATAATTGAGATATTATTCAGATATTGACGATCAACATACACCACAGTTTTCTTTAACATATATTATTTTCAATACACATTTATAAAACGACTTATTTAAAATATGCACACTGAGTACAATAAGAACAAAACAATGAATTATGTATACAATATTTTTATTTGTTTTTGGAATAAATTAAACTATCCTGTGCTTTTTTTTTCTAAAATAAAAAAGTTACCGAAACCATAGTGTCATAAAGAAATAACATTGAAAATATAGTGCAGTAAACAGTAAATTATAAATATAGCTAATTGTTTAGTATTATAATTTATTTACAGCAATAATGCATTCGATTAAACGACAAAGAAATCTAAAAAAAAAACAAAGTACTCAAACCAGACGTTCCAAGCAGTAACATTCTAATATACAAAAGTCTTCGCAAAAATAGGTGCAGTAACGCTGTTCCGGTTTGTTCCGCCAGAATAAAAGAACTGCAAATAATAACCATCATTAAAAACCTTAAAAAACTTAAACTTCACATGCCAAGTAGTACACAATGGTAGAGTATCAGAGGAATTCAGCATTACAACTGGAGTCAAGCAGGGATGCCTCCTTTCACCACTTCTGTTTCTTCTGGTTCTAGACTGGGTAACCAGAGAGGCTTATGCTGACTCTGGTAAAGGAATCCAGTGGAACCTGGTGAAGAGGCTAGAAGACTTAGAGTTCGCAGACGACCTGGCCATACTGTCCCACAAATTACAAGACATGCAAGAGAAAGTCTCAGCCCTGGATAGTACTGGACAGAGAGTTGGTCTTAAGATAAACCAGCAAAAAACAAAGATTCTGAAAATCAACCAACAACAAGATGGCACAATAGAAGTAGGGAATCAAAGTCTACAACAGGTAGAAAACTTTGTATATCTAGGGAGTGTGGTCAGTATAACAGGAGGAACAGACGAAGACATAGAACGTAGAATAAACCTGGCACGCCAAGCATTCGCTAATCTAAAAGCCGTCTGGAGATCCACATACATTTCTTCTAAAACCAAATTAAGAATCTTTAACACCAATGTGAAATCTGTCCTACTCTATGGGTCTGAAACTTGGAAAAAAACAGAGACAACAAGTAATCGACTACAGACCTTCATCAACAGATGTCTAAGGAACATAATGAAAGTAAAGTGGTATGACAAATTAGAGAACACCAAACTGTGGGAGAAGTGTGGACAGAGATCCATTGTGCAAAAAATTCTAGAGAGAAAGTGGAAATGGATTGGACACACTCTTAGAAAAGATACAAACAACAGAACCAGGCAGGCCTTAGACTGGAATCCTCAAGGCAAACGTCACAGAGGAAGACCCAAGCGCACATGGAGACGCAGTATACTAGATGAGACCGGGCGATCAGGGAAGAGCTGGGAAGAGCTTAAAAAACTTGCTAGAGATCGTGACAAGTGGCGAGCTTTCACAGAGGCCCTATGTTCCACAAGGAACTAAAAGGAAACATGATGATGATGATGAAATATCTTTTTATCGGAAGAAATAATTTCAAACACTATGAAAATTTTTTGAAGAACAGTATTTATTAAAAAAAAATAAATAAAACTAAAATGTTATTTTTCTCAATAGAGTTTCATATTTCTAATTTTCTTCACTTTGGCTAAAATTGATCCGAAACCACGTGTTAGAATTTAATGAAACTTGTAACGTAGTATAATAAGGGGTTGTTTAAATTAATGAAACTTGTAATGTACTATAAGAGGTGGTTTAAATTAATGAAACCTACCATTTATCAACAATGTCGTTCTAAATCGAACCTTACATTCAAAAATTCATTTGTCAATTTATTTCTGAATTCTATTTTACTAACAAAAAATTACAGAAACAAATTTCATATGTATTTCTCACAATAATGTAGTAGCCAAACAATATATTTGAATTATATATATATATATATATATATATATATATATATATATATATATATATATATATATATATATATATATATATATTGGAACAAATTTTTATTTCGGTATGTAAAAAAGATGTATTATTATATCGCTCCGAATCCTAACCGTGGTCTATTTTGTTTATCAAACGTTTGTAACAGAGGCGTACCTAGGGTGGGTGGAGGGGGGTCCAAATGCGTAAGTCCCCCGGGCCCCATCTTGAGGGGGGGGTCCACCAAATATCTTTTTTTTTTACATTAAATATTAATTACATTATCTCATGTCAAAATGCAGGGATCCCCGAAGAGGCCAAGCCCCCGAATCCCTAGGTTCGGCACTGACTTCACAGAAGTATAATGTTTAAGGCTTTGATATTTCTTTCTTTTTTAAGAGGCCTGATATTTTTGCTGAATCTGCGGCCTCAACTGGATTGATGAAATATTTTTTTTTATTGAAGGCCAGATAAAAGCTACACAACGATTATATCTCCCCCATGACTTAGTTTGAGGGGGGGGCCCAATTTTTTTTTTACATTAAATATTAAGTACATTATCTCATGTCATGATGAAAAATGTCAAAATGCAGGGGCTCCCAAATCCATAGGCTCGGCACTGCCGGGTTGGCAATATTTTCTTAGTTAATTCTAAGTGCGTTATATTGTACCATGCTACAATGTGTATAAAAGGAAATAGACCACCTGCTAAACATGTAGCGTATCGCATAACTGGCAGGCATTCACTCACGTCTGTCTTTTCTTTTTTAAATACGTCATGTTGAACATGATAAAACATAAAATGAAGACCAGTTTGGATAGGAGTCCATTAAAATATTATGAATGAATTAAGATTTATCAGTGATTAGGTGTTGTGTGCGCAGATTATGTATAGTTCATATTTTAATCATCGGTGGTTGTTTTTGTTTAGATTGTGTACCCATAATGAGGAATATTTTCTTTGGGATGAACTATATAAAATATGAACTTTATTTGATGTAATATTAAGTGCCTCTATTCTCAAATGTATTTTGGCTACAATAATCTATTCATGTCCTTTGGAGCCACCTCGAGTACATACATATATATGCTATTTTTTGAATATAGCATATATATGTGAATATAGACTGATTGTTAATGCGCTCAACTATATATCATTTTCAACTCCAACTGCGTAGCAACTAGCCGGTCATGGTACCGGGCCTTTGTTTGCTAGTGTTAGTACAAATATTACATACAGACAGAGATTTTACATAGTACAGAGAATATGTAGTAGAGAGTATATAAATATATCATGTGATGCAGAGGTAATGTAGTAGAGAGTATATTTAGTACAAATAAAATGTCGTTTTCTTTTCTATTTTAAAAATGAGATGGTTTGTTTAAAAGAGTTATCCTGAATATAAAAATGTGTTCCTTGAGCAGACGTTAAGTATGACGTCAGATCTTTCAAAGGGTTGACATTGAAGAGTTGGCAAGTTGTTGATGTAGTGACCCAGTTGAAGGCTGTGCAAGTGGATGACCTACGGGCCAGACAATCTTCGATACATCTGGATGGGTCACTGAAGTTCAGCGAGTCCAGTACTAAGCCTGACAGTTTAGTGTCCACTTGTATTTTGAAGAGACTCTCCCCATAAAGAAACTCACTGACCAGAACCTCCATTTCACAAATGTGTAGAAACGCCGTAGAGGTGAGGCTGAAGAGAATGGGAAAAATAAAAATTAGCTGTATGGTTCTATGACATCAGTGGCGTATCACAAGATGGGCGACAAGGACCCCCTCCCGTTCCAAGCTCTAAAATGCCACCGCTAGTTAACCTGGGCCTTGTAACAAATCTCCTCCCTCTGGGGCCCTTCTGATCAAATAAAGCCAGTAATGTCTATGTCATTGATGGTATATTACTTTAGCCTTACAGCGCCGCTAAAGGTAAATCGCCCTTAACATATGTTCGGGGACTATCTCTTTAGGGTGGGGGGATGTTTACGGTTTTTTGGGGATGAGAGGGTGTCGTTTTGACTAGGAAAAAGAAACTTGTTTAATTTATGAGCCACCAAGCATTGTGTCAAGTGAAATTCTATTTTAATGTTTACTGATCAAAGGGGCGAAACTATGAATGAATAGAAGGGAGGTCAGTCATGGGCGGCAGTGATTGGGCGACATTTTCACCACTTGAGTATTTTCTTCACCTCACGGCTTGGGGCGATATTTTGTTATATATTGCAACCCCCTTGAGCCTCTTGGGCTAGTGACGCCACTGATAATGTGACATAGATATACGAGTTAATGACTTAATGAATTTTGGCTAGATGGTATTACACAATGAACAACTCATTTTTCATGAAGTTAAAAGACAATGACTTCTAACCACTGATCTCTATATAACTGGAGTGCTGAATGACTTCACGTTTACTAGTCTTGGGAAGAAAGTAAAACATGACACATAATTAGGAAGCAATTTTTGAGAATTCACACGCATACATTATTATCAACTTCCTGCACAATAAATCACCGAAATTAATCAATGAATATACACAAGTATTAGTTATTTAATAAGTTTTATTTGGATATGAAACTAGGAAAATAAAAGCATCCACATAATGGGGGCCCCAGTTTAGAATTTGTTAGCACTCCAGTATATTATTATATCAATGCGTCTAGACAGTCTTTTTTGGGTAAAATTTTGGAAGTCGTTGAGTGTGACTAAGATAACAGGAGAATGTAAAATATTACCACATACATTACCACATACATTACCACATACATTACCACACACACTACCACATACATTACCACATACATTACCACATACATTACCACATACATTACCACATACATTACCACAGACATTACCACATACATTACCACATACATTACCACAGACATTACCACAGACATTACCACAGACATTACCACAGACATTAGAGACTCGCTGAAAACGAAACTAGAGCAGAACCAAAAATAATCACAGAACCACAAAATCACTCAGGCCCGTAGCGTGCGGGGGGGGATCAGGGGGCCAGGACCCCCTGCGTTTTGTCTGGCCCCCCTGCTTATTTGTTCTACTAAGTAAAATGTATTATCTGGCCCCTCTGCTATTGCCTGGCCCCGGCTGTAGAATGCCTGGCCCCGGCTGTAGAATGCCTGGCCCCGGCTGTAGAATGCCTGGCCCCGGATGTAGAATGCCTGGCCCCGGCTGTAGAATGCATGGCCCCTGCTGTAGAATTTTCACGCTACAGGGCTGGAGTCACAAAATATTCAGAATCTCACTCTTTATTTTTTTAGATATTTATAGACACTAATTTAACATACATAATAAACGCGCCAAACTAGCCTTTTTTATTATTGAAATATTTACAACATTCTTGATTTTCAAAGTACAGCGATAGAGCCAAGATATCTTAAAAATTATCATCCTCGTTAAATCGTGCAGAACTACTAACTCGTCGTTGTCATTATCTTCAATCATCATTCAATCATCATTCAATCATCGTTCCTACAAATTTCTAACACTTAACTCATGGTATATATAGTCAAATATAGTGAAACCATTCGAATACACTCTCGAATGTGAAGGAAATCTTGATGCCGATGAACCAAAATGAAATAGGAATTCTACACTGTAAAAAGGGTGTTAAAACTGCCCCTAAGTCTATTTCATCCGGCGCGCACATTAAACTTTAAAATCCGAATTTTAATAGCATGTAATATATATATAAGTTCATATGAACAATCGACCGATCTAGGCGTACTCTCGCCCCAGTTTTTCAGTACAATACAAGTAATCACCGTGGCTCGCCATTTACTTAAGACTGCTCTAGACTGTACAATTTGTAACTTCCTTATTAACATCGTTTAAAATCTATTTGTATTAAATAAAAAAAATAATTTCTGCATTCTGAATGACATTGATTGGTCAACACCTATAATACATTAGGAAAGTAAAACGAGACTTACTTGATGAGCAGACGAACGAATCTTCCAGTTATCGGTGTGGGGCAGGTAGCGTTGAGAGTTTCCTGGTTCAGAGAACCAACTTGTGTGTAGCAGACGTTTCCTGTTATGTTTGGAAAATTGGTCAATTTTCTTGGATCTTGGTCAAATATATCGATCTTGAAGTTTTGCAGTCTATAAGAGACCCCTTGGTCTATTCTAGAAATAAATTAAAAGAAACCATGGACGATCTCATTACTTATATGTCAGGGCGCGGCATTTTCCTGGTTATTACAACGCCCTTTACACCCCTCCCCCCAACTTATAAGTCAGGTACCAATTTAAAAGCTTTGAGGAAATGGAGATTTTCACCAGGACGTAAAAAAAAAATCCCGAGGTTCTCACTGAGGCTGGAACCCTGGATGTTTGCGGTCGACAGTCGAGCGCTCTACACCACACACCATCCCTCTCTAACTGACTTAAACTGCTATAAAAATGAGCAACATTTACAAACAAAAAAATACATCGGCAATGGCGCCTACAAGTAGTCACCCACATGACGTACGTCTGGAAACGGTCCTGGATTGAACTATAATTATAATCACGAAGACAACTTTCAATGTCAAATTTGTTTATGCCGTTTAATAAAAATAAACCTACATGTAAAAGCAATACAACTTAATATCAAGTAGAGATCATTTGCACTCAACACATTTTATAATTATTTTAAAAGCAGTGGAAAAATCTGTCCGTTATTTTCTTTGTCATGCGTTGGCTAGTAAGTTCGGTACGGTTAGCCACACCCTCTCCTATGTGTAGCATATCTAGTTCTACGTAGTACAGCTTCCTTTAAGGTGAGCCGTTCCTACCAGGGCCGGGGTGTCGGTCAAAAGCTGGTCTATCGCTGCGAGTATTTTATCAGACCTAGATATGAGCTGGAGCAGGAAGGAGAGCTGGCAAAAGGGCAGTAACAATGTTATCTATCTATCTATCTATCTATCTATCTATCTATCTATCTATCTATCTATCTATCTATCTATCTATCTATCTATCTATCTATCTATCTATCTATCTATCTATCTATCTATCTATCTATCTATCTATCTATCTATCTACCTACCTATCTATCTATCTATCTATCTATCTATCTATCTATCTATCTATCTATCTATCTATCTATCTATCTATCTATCTATCTATCTATCTATCTATCTATCTATCTACCTACCTACCTACCTACCTACCTATCTATCTATCTATCTATCTATCTATCTATCTATCTATCTATCTATCTATCTATCTATCTATCTATCTATCTATCTATCTATCTATCTATCTATCTATCTATCTATCTATCTATCTATCTATCTATCTATCTATCTATCTATCTATCTATCTATCTATCTATCTATCTATCTCTCTCTCTCTCTCTCTCTGTATATATATATATATATATATATATATATATATATATATATATATATATACATGGAAATAATTAAATGTGCATTACTAATAAATCGTTATTATATTTAACCGACACCTAATAATTCTTGATGTATGGCTTATCACTTTATATTAGAGTGCTGCTCGAGAACATGTTTTTCTAATTTACCTAAAAAAGTAAAATTCCCCTTAAGTCCTTAAAGGCTCATCGGAGCAGATGAAGCAAAGCGTTCATCAGTTTCAATAACCTCGACATATGAAGGGATTTTGTGGTTAGCACAACACACAGTCGCCTTTAATCCCCCAACTTAAAAGTCAAGTACCCATTTAAAGCTTTGAGGAAATGGAGTTTTTAACCAGGACCTGATAGAAAAAAATCATAAGGTTCTCACTGAGGCAAGAACCCTAGAGTCCTGCGGTCGACAGTCGAGCGCTCTACACCACACGACCACCCTTCCCCAACTTTTCTAAACTGCTGTAAAAATTAGCAACAATTTGAAGGAAAAAATAATTAGATTGGCAATGGAGCCTATAAAAGATCACCCACACGACCTACGTCTGAAACCGGCCCTGGATTGAACTATACTTATATTTGCAAAGACAACTTTCAATGTCAATTTTTTAAAACCGAAATTATTTTTTACACTAAATATTAAGTACATAATCTCATGTCATGGTTTCGAACGTCAAAATGCAGTGGACCCCCAAAAGAGGCCAAGCCCCTGTTCCCCAGAATCCCTAGGTTTGGCATTGGCTTTACAATAGTCTATCTTCATGCAAAGGCTTTGAAGGGTACAGCTAGTTACTACTTTATATCAAATAGAGTTCATTTGCGCTTAACAAATCCTATCATTCTTTTAAAGGGGAAAAAGGGGGTATTGACACTGCAGTGGAAAGGTCTGCCCGTTATTTTTTTGGTCACTCGTTGGCCAGTAAGTTCGTAACAGTTTAGCCATGTCCACTCCTTTATGTAGCATATCCAGTTCTTTGTAGGACAGCTTTCTTCAAGGTGAGTATGATTGCTATTTTTAGAAAGTGTATCATGACCGAGAGTCGTTAATGTAATTTTTTTTTCTTGGACAAACATTTTTTTTTTTTTTTAGTTTTATGGTATACAATAAGGCAGAACAACGTTATCTTTCCTTTTAGAAGAGTTCCAATGCTGCTATTAAAAGTTATTCCCTCAAAATGTTTTTCTTTAATGACCCGTGAATAAAATTTAGACACATTCTCTCTGGGCCCTGGTCTCAGATTGTGGCCTCAGTGAGTTTTGTCCACGCTTCGCACACATAAATAGGGAGAAAAGGGGGGGGGCAGAGGGGGCAGAGTATAACTTACAACTAAAACGCAGTTTACACAAACATCTTGATAATTGCGATATAACCTTAAATAGTGGATAGACCCTAAAATAAATATAATAATAGCGATTTGGGCGCTGCGTTAAATCGAAAGTAAAGAATTAATACAACAGTATTCCAGTTTAAAATACAATCATGAAAAAATTGGATCTGCCCGAAACCAAAAAATAACCTAGCCTGCCGATCAAGCCTAAGGGGATATAACTCTATGCAAATGTTTTGCAGGGTACAGCTAGTAAATACATATTACATGAATGTGTGTGTTGTATGCTATAGCCTACTTTAAAACGTATGATTTTAGATTAAAATATACGCACATAACTTAAATATATACTGTACTTTAAAAAGATTATGTATTCTATATCTCAATATGTATAAATACAACTAAAAATATATACTGTACTTCAGAATGAATAGGTATTCTATGTCTTAAAATGTATGCATACAACTTAAATATACATTGCATAATAAAACGTATAGAATACATACATAGGGGATGTATTGCCAACATATGAAATCAAAAGATGTAAATTTAAATTTTTTGAAACCAAATCAAGTAAAAAGAATCTAAACTCTACCTGTTGGTCAGTACTATGGTGTCCACTACGAACTGGCCTCTCAGGTCCACCATCCACCAAGGCATGGTCTCACCCTGTGTGTGTAGACAAGAACCTTGGCGAGCGTCACTGTCTTTGTTGCCGTCAAAGGCCAGGTCTGCGCTCTGCCCATAAAGTGTTGTACTCTGTACGGCTGGTTTGTATAAGGCAGCGTTGTACAGTCCTTTGGTCATGTCGTTTAATAAGAATTGAATAAACAAGGAAGCTAGCAAGTACATTGTTAGGCAACGTGTATTTTATCTCGATAGTCAGACACAGTACAGAATGTTGAATCTTCATATGAACCAACCCTTGAATATTTATCAAAGTCAGTCTTTTTTGTCTTAATTATAATTTCCTATCAACATTTCTAAAAAGATCTACTCCTTGGTGTCCAGTCTAAAAACCAAAACAATATTTTACTGTGCTGGTTAACTTTAGAAGAAAATAATTGTCGGTATTTGTATTAGTTTATATTTATTCAGTAAACTGTTATAATTACACAAGGCTCAATATAGTAATCAAAATAACCAGGTATGAATAATCAATACATTCACATTGTTTCCTAAAAGATTGCTACATACACATTGTCGCCTAAAAAATTGCTTCACCACTTAAAATTATAATTTGATGATATAAAAATTGTTTTTAGTCTCATTAAAACTGGACAAAAAAAATATGAGACACAAGATTAATTTGAATGAGGCTATCTCTGTTTTTTTATTACATTTAATTCACCTAATTCCCATACGACCAGCGCCAACCTATACCACATTACACCCCATCTCTACATCAACAAGTTCAATACAATACAAATGAGATAAGCTGATTTAATATTTACAAAAAAAAAATGGCCGATTTGTTTTGTGTTTTAATTTTAGATACGATTGGCTAGAAGCAACTCCCGCCTACTCAGTTATTTAATATTCGTTTTGGTATTATCTTTATCAATGAACATCGTGAGACTTTTCCAGGTTCGTTGTAGTTAAATATTAATTTGATCGAACCTGAGAGACAAACGATCTATTTACTGAGCCTACATGACGTAGTTTCGACCAATGATTGTCCAATTGTTTGATCTGACTCCATGGACGGTTTGACTCTATGGACGTTTCTACTTTCAATACTATGAACATTTTCAATGTATAGATGTTTCAAGTTTCAACTGCATGGATGTTTCCACTCTATGGACGTTTCCACTCTATGGACGTTTCCACTCAATGGACGTTTCCACTCTATGGACGTTTCCACTCTATGGACGTTTCCACTCTATGGACGTTTCGACAGTATGACTTTATCCGATGGACGTTACTCACAGGATCAATGGAGATTGTTTTAGTATTGGTCATTAAATGTAGAAATCAAAAGTAGTCAACTCATTTACTTTAAGTGTTTTTTTTTAAATGGTGTGATTGTTGACATATAGTGAAATACAAAATAAAATTAAAACGTAATAATATATTCTTACATTTCACATCATATAACACGACTGAGGGAAGACTTTTGTAAATTAAATAACAGAGTCTCTCCGCCCCCAACACGCTTCCTAGTCTCATTTATCTGTATCTGTGAATCTGAACCAGCGGGTTTTTCATGTAATCAAATGAGGTAATCCACGAAAAAAATTTCGAATATGCCGTACACATTAAAATAGTTTGAAAAAGCACAATGTTGGCGCAAGTATGATGCACTTTCAAAAATGTTTTACTAGAGCTACCATAATCACCGATCATGTTTTCATTGAACTACAATATAAAAAAGTGTGCTTTGTGTGCTCGGCGGGCTTTTTTCGTGTGTGTGTAAGTCCTAAATGTCCTACCTGCACCTAATCTGATCTTCACCTAGCACCGTTCCCTGTACAATTGATACTTTTGCCAGACATTTTCTTTTACTCATAGCACCATTTTATTTTCGTTCGTAATTCTCTGGTTTTTTTTTCACTGACATGGGACTAGAAAGAATACCATTATTGCCACACAAAGCTTTCCTTTCTTTTCAAAGTATTTTTAAAAATTAAAAAATAAAAACAAACGAAATACAAACGTCAAGCTGTTTGACAAGGTGGCATGTGTATACATTCTATTGTTACTGTTTATGTAATAAAGTGGTCCCCAACCCCGGGGCGATGATCAAATGTACTGCGCCGCACAAGACACATTAAATTATTTCCTTTTTATTCATCGTGGTGTTTTCCTCTTAGGAGTGTGAGACTTCCCTGGGTTAGAGGTTAACCGGAAGTTGTGAGTGGCTTTGAGCAATGACAGTGGCATTGAAAATAATTAAATTTTCTATAATATAAATATTCAACGCTCCCTGCCAGCCCCACCTTCCACAGCGGGCCGCGGTGAAATTCACAAACGTTGACCGGTCCCTGGCGAGTAACAGGTTGGGGACCGCTGATCTCATACATATTTAGTTTTACTAAAGTGTGTTTCTATGTCAGATTTAGAAGTTTGGTGCTAAGTTTGTGAGCATATATTTGGTGTGATGGTCCTTGTAGTCAATGTTGTATGGTGTGTTGCGTTTCGCCTTTCCCTTTGTTACCGTCATTTCATGTTACTATACGTGGTAATAGTAGGTGATTTCACATTAATCTCTCTCTCTCTCTCTATCTCTCTCTCTCTCTCTCTATATATATATATATATATATATATATATATATATATATATTATATATATAAATATATATATATATAGAGAGAGAGCTCACTTGATGCAAACTATTATTTATTTCGCCAGTATTTTTTTAGAATAAATTTTAGATGATTTATTTTCCTTTGTTTATAACTTAAAGTAGTCGATAATTATTGTTCTAAAATGTGTGTGTGTTTTTTTGTAATGATTTGCAAAATTATAATAACTAAGCATAGTTAAACCTATAAGTATATGGAGTGTGAGCTAATTTTTATTTTATCGTTATTTTCCTTTGTTTATCGCTTTAACTGATTGCTAATTATTTCTCTTTAATTTGTTTGTGGCTTTTTTAAAATAATGTTTTACCATTTTATGATTATTTAATTTAACGTTCGTCAGTTTTTAAAATAATTCCTAACAGAAGGAGGACCGGTTATATTCGAAGAGTGGAACCTATGTCGGGAGTAGAAAGAAATGCAGCCAGAGCTAAAGATTTTCGCAAGCACGCCTAATAGTGTGCTTGGTCCAACATTCTCATTTATGTCGGTATTAACAAAATTTGGTTAGTATATTTAAGCCTAATCCTATTAAAAGTGCAAAGTAAAATTTATTTCTTCCGTCAGTATTTTTAAAAAATATTTTTTACAGCTTTAAATGTTCGATAATTATTTTTCTAAAATTTGTGTGTGTGTGTTTTTTCATTTTGTAATGCACTGCCATTTTGTATGTTTCTTTAATTTAATTTTCGTCATTTTTTCGAAAAATGTCTAGCAGAAGAAGATCCGTTATATTCGAAGAGCTGCAACAATGTAGTGAGTAACTGAAAATCACAGGACGGAGCAGCTGAGCGACATGCAGCCAAACATGAGGGTTTACAGTGGGAAGCATGCCTTATACAGTGTGCCTGGCCAACATTCTTATTTATGTCAGCTTTTTTTAAATTAGTTAAGTATATTTCAACGTAATAATATTAAGAGAGCGAACTAATGTTTATTGCATGAGTATTTTTAAAAAAAAAAGGTTTAAATTACATTTTTTCGGTAATGCTTTGTCATTTATATATATTTTTGAATATACCGTTTTTCAGTTAATAAAAAAAACGCCTACCAGAGATAGGTTGTATATTATAAAAGCGTCGGCTATGCAAGCAGTATTCAAACCTTATGAGCATCTGAATGAAATAATGGCAGAGGCAGCAGACCGACCTGCATCCAGGCGTGAAAATGAACAGCTGCAAGCACGCCGAAAATAGAATCACAAATAAAAATCACCCCCTCATTGCAAGGCTCGGATATTTATTAAAGAAACTACAGTAATGTTTTGTGCCTCTGGTAAAAATTTACTTCCTCACATTGATAACCACCAGAGCCCTTAATTTGCTTGATGAATACACTTGGAAATTAAAGCATTTCCTGTCTAAAAAAAGGAAATATAACTCATGCTTCGAAATATCCATGGATACCATCACACAGTAGTAAATCTGTACCAATCATCATGTTCATGGGCGCTAGGAATTTTTCCAGGGGGGGGGGGAATTTTCCACGGGGGGGGGGCAAATAACAACTTTATGACATTTTTTTTAAATGTAAGGGGGGGGGGAGCAAATGCCCCCCTCTTATATGACATTTTTTCAAAATGTATGGGGGGGGGGGGGGGGGGGGGCCAACCCTTGCCCCCCCCCCCCATGAATACGCCCATGATCATGTTACACTTTATCAACCAGCCGAAGTCCTGCTATGGCACATCTTCCAGCAAAAATATTGATGTGCAACGTCATAGAAGCAAAATTTTAACAGTCTTTGCAGAAGTGAAGATATACTAATTTCTTGCATTCTAATGATTCCAATCGTTTCAATTTGAAAGATTGCGATTCCCATTTCGTTTGACATTGCAATCACCTTCAACAAAGCTCAAGGCTAGACATAAGAATTGTGTTGCATAGATCTAAACATTTCTTCTTGGATGGACAATATTATGTTGCCTGGTTTAGATTCAGTAAACCAGACAATTTGTATATATACAAGGTCTTAGCCAGAATTTTTTTTTGGGGGGGGGGCTGTGCAGTATGTGGGGGGGGGGGCTGTGCGGAGAGTTTTATATAAGAAAAAAATTGGAACGCAATGATAAAGAAGTATATTTTATAATAGAATTTAATTTTTAGAATTGATGGGGGGGGGGGGGGGGGGCTGCAGCCCCCCTAGCACCCCCTGGCTACGGCCTTGTATATATATATATATATAAATGATGATATGACCAAAAAATATTGTATATCTAAAATCACTGCATTAATAAACATAACAAATTTAGAAACGAAGATCCACTCGATATAACTCATTTTTCTTTATTTATAGTTTTAAATGATTGATAATTATTTTTTCTAAAATTTGACTTTTTTTATAAACAGAATTCGAAATCAAGGGCTTTCTCAATATTTACTATTACATTACATAGGGCTTAGCCACGGCAACGTGTGGCTGGGTACAGCAAGTATATATATATATATGAATAGAGAGAGAGAGAGAGAGAGAGAGAGAGAGCTCACTTGATGCAGGCCTGTAACATCGTCAATACTTTAATACATAAATTGGCACTATTTGAACAAAATTATGTTAATACTAATTGTTTATAATCTATAACTTTCTTATTGTGTTTGATGTCTCCATACAATTTGAGTTATTTATAAATAGTTCCTTTTAAAATATAGGCCTACATTGGATTATTATTAAATGTTTACCTCAGTCGAGCCGAAATACGTTTAAAACTACAAGAATGTATATAAAGCGAAGAATATTAAGACAACAATCTTTGTAAGTCAAGTGGTTTTTAGTTGTATTAAAGTACACGTAGCTAGTTTGAAAAGAAAATGTGAACCAATTAAATACATTCATGCATATGTTCATATTTATATGAACCAAATATCTAAATAAAAGATTCGTGTACATTAACTATGTAAGCAGTTCATGGACATTCAGTATTTTTTTGTCTCCTTTCAACTATTGGTCAATATTTCCATTTATCTAATTTTAAATTCAAATAGTTATAGACAAGTGACTGAATACCAATGATTTCTAGTTTATTTCAAATATTTATTTTTACTGGACTGTTGCAATAAATATTCCTGATATACAAATATGTTCCTAGAGAGGACAATAATTTTGACGTGATATTTATAAGGGTATCACAGCAAGCCAAAGCAATGGATTCAATGACTCTTTGTACAAAGGAAATTTTTATGGCGTGGCCGAATCCATAAAAAAAAAATCTATTGTTACAACAGAATGAATAAAGATAGCCATATGTTGTCAAGTGTAGTAAACAAAACGAGTTACATTCAATATCAAAATATGTTCATCAAGAAGACGTCAAGTGTGACGAAAGCTAAGGAAGTACATTTTTCAATGTTTATAGAAAATAGTGCCAATAAAGCTATTACAATAATCAATAAAAAGTAGAGAGATTATTCAGATATCGATGAGTAACTTACGTCACTATTTTCTTTCAAATATATTATTTTCAAAAAAATTTATAAATGGCATATGTAAAATAAGGAAGTAAAAAGGAACAAAAAAATGAATTATGACTAAAAAATTTTTTTTCTTGTTTAGGCCTTTAGACACGACTAGAATAACTTATCTGTTTAAAAAAAAACACTTTCAATAACTTTGAAAATCATTTGAAGAAATGTATTTATTCTAAAAATCTCAATAATTTAAAAACTAAAATGTCATTTTTCTCAGTAGAATTTCCTAATTCTTATTTTCTCACTGTAACTAAGATAGATCAGAAACAGCTTGTCAGAATTTGGAAACTTGTAATCTACTAATAGAAGAGTTTATTCAAATTTAATAAAACCTGTCACCACAACATTGATGTTGTCATAAATTGTGCTTTCCATTGTGCCAACCTTATTGAAATGTTAATACAAATATTACATACACAGATTATAAATAGTGCAGAGGTTTTGTAGTATATTTATTTCTTTATTATTTTAAAAATTCAATGCTCTGTTTAATAGAATTATCCTGAATATAAAAAAATGTGTTCCTTAAAGATACAATAAGTATAACGTGAGATCTTGGTTAGGATTAACACTGAAGAGTTAACGTGTTTTTGATGTATTTAGGGAGTTTATGTAATAAGATAATATGTAATGCAGAGCTTATGTAGTAGAGAGTACATTTAGTACGGATATTTTGTAGTTATCTTTTTTTATTTTAAATATTCGATGCTCTGTTTAAAAGTGTTATCCTGAATATAAAAATGTGTTCCTTGAGCAGACGTTAAGTATGACGTCAGATTTATGCTAGGGTTGACACTGAAGAGTTGACAAGTTTTTGATGTCGTGACCCAGTTGAATGCTGTACACGTGGATGACCTACGGGCCAGACATTCTTCCATACACCTGGAAGGATCTGTGAAGGTCAGAGTGTCCAGTATTATCTCTTGCAGTCTAGTGTCCACTTGTATGTTGAATATATTCTCCCCATAAAGAAATTTACTGATCAGAACCTCCATTTCACAAATGTTTAGAGCGTCCGTATAGGTGAGGCTGAAACAAATTGAAAAGAGACAAACAAATTAGCCGTATGGTTTTATGACACCGGTGGGCTCATCAAGGGCTGGGCAACACGGACGCTCCGCATCACCGTTCTAAAGCGCTGCCGATAAGTAACTAGGGGGGCTTGTAACAAATCTCCTCCCACTGGGGCTCTTCTGATCAAACAAATACTGTAATTGCTATGAGTGTTATGACCAGTCATGTTACTTTAAAACGCCGCTAAAGGGACATCACCCCTGACATATGCATGGATGATATCCTCTTTGCTGGGGGGGGGGTCCTTTTTACAGCTTTCTGGTTTCTTTTTTTTTGGGGGGGGGATTTGAGAGAATGGAAATTTTTGTAAAGAATTTTTCGATATAAATCATTTTGTTAAATGAATTATGGCATTCAAACAATTTTTTTTAATTTAACTATGCATAGAGGCGTCATTATGAAGGCATAGAGGGGCGATCCGTCATGAGCTGCATTTCTCCCCCTTTTTTTAGTAGTGCTTGTGATGATACTGAAAATTAGAGGTGTACCGATTAATCGGTTGGCCGATTAATCGGCCGATTATCGGCCGATTTGCCGATTATCGGTATCGGCCGATTACCTAGCGGCACAATCGGTATCGGCCGATAATCGGCCGATACCGATTGTTATTTGTTTATTTTGTCTGAGTCATCAAGCTTAGTCTAACAAGTAACAATAAAAATAAAAAGGTTTGCTTTATTCAATATAAAACGAGAGAATAAAGATTGTTATGAAAGCCTTGGCTTTGTGTTCAGTTCAACTTCAGTGTTCAACTTCAGTCACTCTCCCTCGTATGCTGCCATGTTAGTGCGAATAAACATTAGCATTTCAGCCTTGTCAGGATGGAGAGGTGAACGACGATCAGAATATATTAGCCCAGCCCCACTGAAGAGACGTTTACTGGGCACACTGGTTGGTGGCGGGCACAAGAACTGTCTAGCAACGGGAGCCAATTTGCTGTTGACACCATTTTCAGACCACCACTTCAGAGGATCACTCATACGATGAAGCGTGGACTCAGCTACATACACACGTATCATCTGCATAACTGAGGCTCGGCTTGCACTTGCACTTGCATCCACTGGATTAACAGGAACATCATGTTCAGCCTCTGCTTGTATATGAGGGTGAGACCCCTGTATCACTTGATCAAAGGCATCCCACACCATTGATTGAGAATCAACCAGTTGACAAGTTTCAATCGCAGCACGTTTTGGCGGCATCTCTCATCAGCACCTCATCAGCAAGCCAATCGTAGGCGCGTTGTCGTACTTCGGAGGGCATGAAGCGATCTTTAAATCTAGGGTCAAGCAGTGTGGCCACCATCAGCTGTTTCTCAGCGAAGACAAACTGGAAGCGTCGATCGAGAGAAGTGAGTAGTTCTGTAATCATGGTCTTGACGCCACGGCTGTCTGAATATTTCAGAAGCGCCATACGAATCACTGCAACCATTGGTTGTATACAGCTGCACAATGCGGAATCAGAGCTGACTACCTAGAAATTTGCATAAAACAAACCAAAAAATCAATTTATTATTATAATAAATTACTAAACGAAAATTTCATTCTCTCAGTCTCACTCTCATTCATGTGATTTGTCGACTCATTAGTGTAACTGTGTAAGTAGGCCTAACAAATAACAATAACTTAACTTTATTATTATTGACTCAATTACTCAACAATGCAAATTCAATTCACGATACATTATTAAATTTAATGTAATTAATAAATTAAGTTTCAGTGTCAATTTTGATTATTTCATTTTCATTTAATTATAATTAATATATGTTGCAAACTTACTATCATGGCTATAAAAATAAATTCATTTACCTGAGTAACATCCTCAATGGGCTGAAGAGCGACAATTGTTTTATCAATCAATTCCCACTGAGATACTGTGGGCAGATTGACGTCATACTGGCCGCCGTATGACGTCAATGCCAGTCGTTGTTCTCGCAGACGAACCAGCATGTAGAAAATGCTGTTCCACCTTGTTGGTTCGTCCTGGATAAGACGATGTTCAGGCAACTTATGCACCTTCTGGAATTCCACCAACCGGTTGTATGCCAAGGTTGAATGCTTGAAATGTCCAACAATGCGTCGACCAAGCGCTATTACGTTCTCTACTCCTTTGTGTGATTCCGAAGCATCTTTTACTGCAAGTTGGAGTGTATGGGCCATACAACCAGTATGTGGCAAGTCTGCAACTCTCATTGCCTTGATCATGGCAGCAGCATTGTCACGCAAGACGTATTGAACACGATCTTTACGCAGATTCCAACCATCGAGCATATCAGTCACAACTTTCGCCAAGTAGTCCCCTGTGTGTCCTTCCTCCAGATATTGGGCATGCAGCATGGCGTGGCATCGGTTGAATTTCTCATCAATCCAGTGAGCTGTCAAGGTAAGCAAAGCAACGCCCGGCGCACTGTCAGCAGACCACTCGTCGGTTGTTAATGCGATGAACTCACATGATGGGGGGACGAGGGCTTTACCAACATTCACACGGAGATGGTCGTACATTTCAGTGAGCAAAGTTGAACTAAAGTACTTGCGGCTGGGCAAAGCATACTTCGGCGCAACAAGCTTCATCAACCGTTTAAATCCTTCATCCTCAACGATACTGAAAGGTTGACAATCCAGTGCCATCATCGCGCCAATTGCAGTTGAGATCGACTTAGCCCTCGGATGGTCCATTGGCCAGGCCTCAGCCATGCCATAACACTGGGCCAAAGTAGGCTGAACAACACACTCACCAACAGTTGAACTTGAAGTGGATCCCTTAATAGAAATAGAATTCGGCATCGCAACTGCTGATTCTTTAGATTTGTTCAGTTCAAACTCATGGTACAGCACAGTGTGTTGCGATCGTAGGTGACTAATCATATTTGTCGTAGTAAAATTTTTTGCGGTTGTACCGCCTCTTGATATTTTCGCATTACACTCATTGCACACTACTTTAGTTGCATCAACATTATCAATTTTGAAATATTTCCACACTTTACTTTTATTTGTAGCCATTTCTAAAGTTCAAACAAACTTTTATTCCAAATTATAGAGCAGACGGTCACTCAATAACTTAGGATACACACATGGAGTATAGTGATGCTACGATTATCGAATTTTCGATTCGATTCGATTCGATTTCGATTATCGAAATCGAATCGATTTGATTTTTGAATTCGATTTTGATTTCGATTAAAAATTATTTGCTAAAGTATGGAATTTGAGAAAGATAATCATCGTTTTACACTTTGAAATACCGCTTTGCGAGTGAGCGGAAGTACCTTTGTTTGTTTATCATACTTTATCTGATGCGCAGAATATTGAACACCACTAATGGAGTATTTTCGACTTCCGCTGAAGAACTGTGGGTGTTACCACTCAACAAATAATTGAAAACCCATTAATCGGTATCGGCCGATAATCGGCCGATTGTTCGGTGCCGATAATCGGCCGGCCGATAATCGGCCAAAACGATATCGGTACACCTCTACTGAAAATGCGACATAAATATCCTACGGTTTATTTACTTAATAAAGTTTGTCTTGGTAGTATTACACAATGATCTTATGTTCTTGTTTATAAAATTAAAAAAAATAACTTCTGACCACTGGTTTCATTGTAATTGGAGTGATCGATGACTTCATATTTACTAGTAATTGTCAATGAGCGAAAAATGATACACCATTAGGAGGCCAATTGACCAGCACAATTTGCAAATGTATCGGTTTTCTCATTTGTAACGTTACAATGTTGGATAAGTAATTATCCTCATTAATGGGGTGGCGAGCTTAACTCGCTCACGGGGCATGATGCCCCCCTTTTTGCGCCCCGCCTCAACTTCGCCCCTAATCCTCCTCAATCATGCTGAACAAATTATTCATCATTGTCAAAGTTTTCATCAATCATTATTATACTATAAATGTCACAATTACTGAGTAAACGAAGTCACAACTGTAATCAATAATATATTATTAAGCCCACTACAAGTTCCAATATGACGAAACCACTCAATAATACGACTTCATGAAGGAAATCTAATGCCAAGCAAATGAAATTCGAATAAGCATAATTAAAACAAAAATATTAAAGCCCGTGTGCCAACTGCGACCACTTAGTATATTTCATTCGGTACAAAAAGTAATATTTTTTTCAGTCCCATGTAATATAAATTAGATCATATCAACTCTCCTCCCATCTAGGTCTACTCAAGCTCCAGCTGTTCAGGAAAATCTAAGACACCCTTGCTATTCGCGATTCATATCATTTGCCAACCGATTCTCTAAACCCATATAAATAATCACTTCCGTTTTATGAAAAAAAACAAGACTTACTTGAGGAGCAGACGAACAAATCTTCCAGTTATTGGCGTGGGGCAGGTAGCGTTGAGAGTTTCCTGGTTCAGAGAACCAACTTGTTTGTAGCAGACGTTTCCTGTTATGTTTGGAAAATTGGTCAATTTTCTTGGATCTTGGTCAAATATATCGATCTTAAAGTTTTGGAGTCTATAATAGTAGCCTTGGTCAATCCTAGAAATAAATTAAAAGAGGAGAACAACGATTAAACTTGTCAGGGCGATGCTGGGGTGTCTGTTGAAAATTGTTCCGATGGTGGGAATATTTTATTAGACTTAAATACCGTCCAGGTTTCTATGAATACTTTTTTTAAAAGGTGTATCAAAGCTCACAGTCATTAATATATATATTGAAAAAAAACATGGTGGTTTTATGGCTTACCATATGATCGAACTTCGTCATCTTTCGTTTTCATAGAGGTCACACTAATGTTATGCCTTACATTGATGTTTTCTTTAATGACCAATGAATGAAATATAGAGAAGTCTCTCTAGGCACTGGTCGCAGAGTTTATAGCCTCAGTGCGCCTTAGCCACGTAAACAGGTGCAAAGGGGTGGCTGGAGTATAACTTAAAACTAGACTGTACGTAGACCGTAACTATACATTTCAAACATTACGATAAAACCTTGAATGGTTAATAGACCGTGAAAAAATATATGTCATATCTTTATATGTTAAAATCTACGTATACAACCTAAAGTTTGATGTATCTTATGTACCTTACGTAACTTATGTACCTTAAAACGTATGCTAAACCTTGAAATGTACGCTTATAGCGTAGATGTATACTGTACCTTAAAATCTATGCTATATCTTAAAATGTACACATATAACTTAAATGTTATGCACCTTAAAATTTTTTAAAATATATAACGGAGGAATACAAAAGCTATGAATGAAATCGAACGATGCACATTAAATTTTTTGAAATCAAATCGAGTAAAAAGAATCTGAATTAGCTTCTCTACCTGTTGGTCACTACTATTGTGTCCACTACGAACTGGCCTCTCAGGTCCACCATCCACCAAGGCATGGTCTCACCCTGCGTGTGTTGACAATGTCCATGAAAAACGTCACTGTCTTTGTTTCCATCAACGGCCAGGTCAGCGCTCAGAGGAGTACCGGTAGTAGGAAGACTAAACGTTGTACTCTGCACAGCTGGTTAATATAAGGCAGCATTGTACAGTCCGTTAGCCATGTCGTTTAACAGCAATTGAATAAACAAGGAAGGTAATAAGTACATTGTTCGCCAACGTGTATCTTATTTCGTTAATCCTACAAAGTAAAGAATGTTGGATTCACATGTGAAACGAGCCTTAAATTTGTATACAATCAATTTTTTTGGTCCTTATTTTAAATTCCTATACACATTTCTAAAAACATATATAATCCTTGGTGTCTACTACAGGAAAATATTTTTTTAATTGTGATGGTTAATTATGTTTTGTATTGCTTTCTTATCTACATCACGCCTAATAAAAGTTATGTTTGAATTTTAACAAAGTCTAGCCACGAAACGGTTTTTGGAAGATAAAAATTGTTGTTATTTGTATTAATTCATATTTATTAGGAAATTGTTTTCCTAGGCTCAAGATAAAAGTGAAAAAAAAAAAACAGATTAAAAAAAAATCACAATGTCTTGGTTACCAATCAGACACGATTTTTCCGAAAAGATTTGCTTCACAATTTAAACGAAAACACATTGATGGTATGCAGTATTATTTAGCCACATTTAAACTGGACAAATACCTTGAAAACACAAGATGAATTTGAATAAGCATATATCTGTTGTCAATGTTCTAATAAATTTACTTTATCCCCTTTCCATCGATACCACTCCCACCCCATCTCATACCAACAAGATCAACACAATAAACCTTAAGACAGGTCTATTCAACATTTAAAAATGTTAAAATGGCCGCTGTGTTTTAATTTTATTTACGATTGGCTAGAATCAACTACAACCTACTCAATTATTTCATATTCTTTTCGATATTATCTTCATCGATGATCAACGCGAGACTTCACCAGTTATATTGTAGTTAAATATTAATTTGATCGAAACTGACAGACAAACGATCTATTAAATGAAACTATGTCTCTATGGTCTAGACCAATGATTTTCAAATCTATCGATTATACTCTGTGGACGCATCTTATCTGTTGACGTTTCTACCCTGTGGACGTATCGACTCTATTGGCTGGACCTAACTCACTTAGAGGATCGCTGGCGATCGTTCGTTAAAGTTTTGGACAATAAATGTAGCTACCAAAAGGAGTGAACTCATTCACTTTTCATTTTTTTTTAAATAGTATGATAGTTTACGTATAGTAAATAACATATTGTTGTGACCCTCTTCCTACTGACCCACGACTCTGCGCCATTTTTTTCACCTGGACAGGTGTGTAAAATAAAGAGATGGGGGTGGGGAAAAAAAACAACTGTCGCTCCCCTCCAAATATTATTAACGTTCTTTGTTGGTACATTGATCAAAACTTACTGCCTCCAAACCTCCTAAAACTGTCTCTTGTTTTCCTCAAAATTGCACCCCCTCTCCCTTTCTTGCAACCAATGAGCGGTACACATGACCCCCGTTAGTCGGATGTAAACCTAACATATGGGGGCTCCTGTAATATTTGTGCAATATTTGGTTAAAATATACTAGCCATTAATAGCCATTAATGAAGACTTATCATACACTACTATCTCATGGGACATGGCATAGAGATTTATCATACACAACTATCTCATGAGACCCGCCATGAAGATTTCTCATACACAACTATCTCATGTTCCTGTTAATAAAGATTGATTTAATCCCTCCTGACCGATGAGTTCTATATAACTGGAGCATTTAATTCTTTAATGGTTACTAGCGGTCAACACCTTTACACTCTCCAATAATTGTCTGGGACCTTTTTGTGGGCTGGGTGAGATTAAAAAAATAACATCGATCGGGACCCAAGGAAAGTGAGGCAAGCATTCACCGAAGTTCGTACTAGGGACCTTTCGTATAGCAGTGAAATTAGCCAGTTTAAACAAACAAACAAATAACATATATACTTTTTCCCTTTCAAGTTTTATTTTGTTTAATAATATTAGTTGTACAAATTGTAATGGTCCGTGGTAAATTATAATGCTATGATGTTACTAACTTTAAAAGCAGACGAACAAATCTTCCAGTTTTTGGAGTAGGACAAGAAATGACGAGAGCTGGCTGGTTCAGTGAATCATCTTGTTTGTAGCAGACGTATCCTAATATATTCGGAAAGTTGGTCAGTTGTCTCGGATCTTGATCAAATATGTCTATCGTGAAGTTACGCAGTCTATGAGACGCGTAAGAGTCCATTCTAAAAAATTGAAAAAAAAAAATTATATTTGTTTTATAAACCAAGAGCCAGTGTTGTTCTTAAATACTTCTGATAGGGGACGGGTGGGGGTGTAGGCCTATTAGTTTCGTTTAGCTGTAGATAAAATGTTCAGTAGATTAGTAATAAATAATATTAGTGCTACTACTAAACCCACGTGCCTTGTATGCCGTTCTATATAAAATTACAACAATACATTTGGGCCCTGTCAATGTGTTCCCTCCCTTTCAACATAAATCAGAGCCCGTTGTCGACGGGTGTGGGTGCTATAAATTACCTCCCATCCTATCTCCTAAGCGAACGGGCAACGTACTTTATTATAAGATCGGAAATGTTCAACCTGGTATCCAGAGTTGACCCCTGCGTTGACCTTAAGTAATTTAAAGCGGAAGTAAATGGAATCTTGAAAAGGGGGGAGTGGGGGAGAAAACAGGTACGAGCTGTGTTTTCGTTGCCTCCCTTCACTCACATGATACGGGCTCTCATTCTGCTCCGTGCACATTTATAGGGTGTGGGTGTAATACATGAAGGCGTACCTAAGGTAAGGTGAGGGGGTCATATTTCGAAAGTATCCGGGCCCCAGCTTGAGGGGGCCCCAAATTTTTTTTTGCATTAAATATTAAGTACATTACCTTATGTCATGGTTTCGAATGTCAAAATGCATGGGCCCCCTAAATGACCAAGCCCCCCCCCGGGTCCCGAATCCATAGGAGAAGCAGGGGTGGGGGTATATGGGTTGGGTTAATTGCTTCACGGAAGATGTCCTAAATTTACAGTCTGTGACACTGATCACATTTTTACAAAATGTATAGAACTTAAACATTACGACTAAAACTGTAAGACGCAAGATCTGTCTTGAGTGTTGAAGAAAATATCTATATCTAGCTCTTAACCATATCTTAATATTGTAATAGTATTACTAAATTGTATACGTCAATGGACAGTACTAATGGAGACATAGGATCAGTGGTTCTAAATAATTTTCACTTCATGACTCACTTTGACAACTGTTTTTTGTTTCCCCGCCCACATTTAAAACCAGCATCTTAAGCCTGTTCCATTCTGGACACAGGACGTGTTAGCGCATTTTCGTGTTTTGTATCAGTACGTATGTTAGCTTTCAGTAAATATTTGTAAATGTTGGAAATGTTTATAAATGCAATAGTGTAATGCATATAATCTGAAAAAAATATATTAAAAAGACGTTAATTTATATTTGAAAAAAAAAATTATTTTCTCTTAAATCTGACTACAAGTGGTCACTGAAATAGGACTCATAATTGAAACATTCTAAATTGTCGTCATTTAATCGTCCGAAAACTCCGTCAATTGTTGTTTTGATAAATTGTCGTTGCCAATCTTGTTTCACTTCCGTTCAATAACTCATTCATTTGGTGCGCTACCGCTGCATATGGTGTAGAATGGGGCCGTGAAAATGACATAATTATTAATATATCTTATATAGTAAAAAACGGTAAAAAACACTGATGCCCAGCCCTCAAAGGTCAGATCGCGAAATGGACTATTGATGCAGGAATGGCAGGCCAAGACCTACAAAAAAGTATATGCATCATGGGTCTAGGACTTATGGTTGCTGAGATATAGGGTGATGACGGACAGACGGACAAAACGGGGACAATAGCGCAATCGACTTCTCGAAAATGCGCTAAAAACAATAACAAAAAAAAACATCAGTTGCCATTAAGGGACACACATATAAACAGTGTCTTTCATAGTGTGTAGAGATTTGTATTTTACTTTAGAGATTTCAAAATGTTTATTTTAAAACATTCAGAGCAATATGGTTATAATAACGCATCACAGGTTTTTAATAGTTTATTGAATTCTCGACCCACCTGAAATTCGTCCGCGAATGATCGCGACTACCACTTTGAGAAACACTGATGTAATGAATACCTTAACTTTCTCTACACTGAAAAAAGTCAGGACAGATTTATAGATGTACGTTATATGTTTGATGTACATTATAATGTACTAGCTGTACCCTGCAAAAAACCTTTGCATAGAGTTATATCCCCTTAGGCTTGATCTGTAGGGTAGGTTATTTTTAGATTCGGGCAGATCCAATTTTTTTCATGATTTTATTTTAAACTGGAATATTGTTGTATTCATACTTTACTTTCGATTTAACGCAGAACCCACACCGCTATTATGTATATATATATGATTTACTAATGTATGATGTATTTTGTACATTAGAATGTATCATTAACTAATGTATGATGTGTGTTACACATTATAATGTATGATTTACTATTGTATGATGTGTGTTGTACATTAGAATGTATGATAATTGTATTGCCGTGATGTCTGAAAACAATTTTTTTTATACTTTACAGTATTTTAAGATACATATCATCAAAGTATTCAATTTAATGACATTACCTGTTGGTTATTTTTATGGTGTCCACCACAAACTGACCTCTCAGGTCCACCATCCACCAGGGCATGATCTCAATTAGTGTGTGTTGACAATGTCTATTGTGAACGTCGGTGTCATTGTTTCCATCAACGGCCAGATGAGCGCTCAACGTACCAGTGTCTGACGCACTGTAAGTGCTACTCTGGAAGGCTGGTTTGTACAAGGCAGCATTAAACAGTCCATTGGTCATGTGACTCAATAGTATATACATAAACCAAGATGTCAGCGATCGATGCATCGTAGATCAAGTTATATATAAATATATTTTGTTAATCCCAGTGTAGAAACAAAACAGAACACGTGATGTCGATATGAGCAGACGATTTAAAGCTACGTTAAGTTAGACTTTCGTATTTTTGAAAAGTTATAACATAAATTTGCACAGTTTATAGTAATCTTAATATAGTATATCGTTTAAGCAACAATAAAACAGTTTAAAAAAAATTATTACAAAATCTTCTGAGATATAGTCAGGGACTAGAAGAAATGTATTTAATTTACGATATAAACACACTTTAATTTACAAGATAATCAGACTTATTTTACAAGATAAACACATGCAATCTACTAGATAAGCACATTTCCACCTTCAATTTTTTCGTTTTTCTATCACTGGCAAAAAACCTCTACCACAAACAACGACCAGGCCGGAACTTTGTTTTACGGTCTAATAAATGTATCTACAGAAATAAAAATATTTTTTTTTGTTTAAATTTGTCCGGGAAAACTTTCCTCTCCTTCACTTGTTTAATTGAAACGTCCGCCTTAGCGTCTATGGGTGAAATCGATATAAAAAAAAATATGTATCAACTAGGCTTTGCCTTATTGGAAGTTGACCAATAGTTGTGACGTATTACATGGACCTAATTATTGTATCTTTATAGAATAAACAACAAAAGTACACACACATATATATATAATCAATAACGATAAATATATAATTTATGATTGATTTATATATATATATATTAAATTGTGTTTTTCTCGTTTGCTTCAAGGCTGACTGACAAGAGAAATCGATTGCTGATCGGTGTATTATTAATATTCAGTTTTTGTGTTATTTACATTCATGGTCGGTGTGTGAGACCATCCCCCTTCATGTTGTAGTTAAATATTTATTTGATTTTTCTCCCACACAGGTACCCCATATACCCCATCATACATCTTTACAAGAAAAAAGGAAATCGCCATGCCTGTGACAATCACCGCGGTATTTCCTTGCTATCCATAGCAGGGAAAGTCCTCGCCCGACTCCTCCTCAACAGACTCAACGTACACCTAGAACAACAAGGTCTCCTGCCTGAAAGTCAGTGTGGGTTCAGAAAAGAACGGGGAACAGTTGACATGGTGTTCGCTGCCAGGCAGCTCCAAGAGAAGTGTCAGGAACAGAACACTGATCTGTACTCTACTTATGTTGACCTCACCAAAGCATTTGACACCGTCAGCAGAGATGGCTTATGGAAGATCATGGCTAAATACGGATGTCCCTCAAAGTTCGTCTTCATCGTGCGACAGTTTCACGATGGCATGCAGGCCAGGGTGCAGGACAACGGTGAAGCATCCCAACCATTCGCAGTCACAAATGGAGTGAAACAGGGCTGCGTCCTAGCGCCGACCCTATTCAGTCTCATGTTCTCCGCAATGCTGACAGATGCCTTCAAAGGCAGTGAGATGGGCATTGGGCTGAGATACCGCACTGATGGTGGCCTATTCAACCTCAGAAGGCTCCAAGCCAAAACAAAGGTCCTGACAGACACCACGAGAGAATTCCTATTCGCCGACGACTGCGCTCTAAACGCAGATTCAGAAACCAACATGCAACACTGCGTCGACCAATTCTCACGTGCATGCCTCAACTTTGGTCTCACCATCAGCACACAGAAAACCGAAGTGATGTACCAACCAGCCCCAGGCAAACAATACATTGACCCCAACATCCACGTTAACGGCCAGAGACTGAACACGGTGGAGAAATTCACCTACCTTGGCAGCACTCTCTCTCGTTATGTTGTAATGGACGACGAAGTTATCGCACGAATCGCCAAAGCCAGTGCAGCCTTTGGTAGACTTCACTCCAACGTCTGGAACAGAAGAGGTATCAGCCTACCCACCAAGTTGAAGGTGTATCACGCCATCGTCCTCCCAACACTACTGTACGCAAGCGAAACCTGGACAGTCTACCAGCGCCATGCCAAGAAACTCAACCACTTTCACACAACCTGCCTCAGGCGCATAATGAGGATCAGATGGCAAGACAAGGTTCCCGACACTGAAGTCCTTGCCAGAGTCAACATGTCCAGCATCTACACATACTAATGCGCTCTCAGCTTCGCTGGGCAGGCCACCTCGCTCGTATGCCAGACCACCGACTGCCTCGAAAGATCTTCTACGGAGAACTCCAGCAGGGAAAGCGCTCTCGCGGAGGCCAGAAAAAGCGCTACAAGGACACGCTGAAGTCCTCTTTGAAGGCTTTCAACATGGATCCTGATTGCTGGGAGGAAGATGCCCAGGACAGAGCTTTGTGGCGTCACTCTGTTCACATAGGCGCTGGGTTATGTGAGGCAAATAGAACTGTTGCTGCTGAAACGCGACGTCTGGCTCGCAAAGCTCGCGTTGCCGACCACCATCTGACAGCCACCATTCCCTGTCCCCACTGTCATAGACATTTTCACGCAAGGATTGGACTAGTCAGCCATCTGCGCACACACCGACATCCACCAACCAACACTCCAACCTCTGATGACTAGATGGTCTTCATCGAATACGATGGACGAACTATATATATATATATATATATATATATAAATATATATATATATAAATATTTATTTGGCACACAAACATTTAGCGGATTGGTTGGTTGGGTTGTAGGAAAGAAACTCGTATGTTAACCGAACTCGGGTTAACAAAAGTAACTAGTTGATGATTAAGTAGATGTGATTGGTTTCGGTTGATTGACCACAGTTATTCACTTAGTTCATCACAATTTTATTATTTGTCGGGGGAGGGAGACAAATAATTATTTGTTTTTAATTGACATCAAAACACTACTGTCCTAGTTTTTAGAAAAACCTCAGGACGAAGACTAAAAAATGTACAAAAAGAATTTTTTTGTCTGATAGTGTGTATCTGTAATATTGAGATGAAATCTATAAGATCCGATCAATCACTAGTGATACTGTTTTAATGGTGCCCTTCTTTTATCCCCACTATAGCCCATAATGCAATGACCTTGGAGGCAACACGGGAGATATAACTGGGGGAATATTAACCGTGACCATGAAATATACATTGGTCCTAACAGGAGATCGAACCAGGGATTCTTTGGTCGACAGCCTATCGCTTTACCACGCGACCATGCAATAAGGGTCACCATATTGTATTCCAAACAATTTTTGAATTAAACTAATGAAAATTACACTTAAATGCCAATATATCCTATTCCTGCACATATTGTGTTTAATTTGATTCTTAAAGTTCCATCAGAGAAGAGGAAGTTACTAATGTAGATTTTAGCCCTTTGTAAAGCCCAGTGGGAACTTTTACCAGATTCTGAGTAAATTCCGAAGTTCTCATGGATGTTAGTTTTTGTCTTCTATCATGTCTGTTTTTATGTCTGTCTTTGCAAAAAACGGAGTGGAATGTATTTTGGTGTATTGAGAGGACAGTACTAATACCTTGAATCCACAGTCCAATGTATCAATTTAGTACTGGTTATTTGTTTAATATCTTTAAAATGGATTAGACATTAATTGAACAATATAACTGCCCAAAAACATTTTACATATAGGAGGGCATTCGAACAATTTGATTGTGTTATAAGATCGATAATTGTAAAAGTATAATTATGTACACCAACTACACTTTTGTCCATTGAGGTGTTAGTTTAGTTTTATGATTGATTCAAGGTATAGAAATATGCTTGTTTTCTTTCATGGAAATGTGTACAGACAGACAAACAGACAGACAAACAGACAGACAAACAGACAGAAACACATAAATACAAAAGTTTGCATTCATAGAAAAATCGATAAATACTTTGGAAAGTCTCTTAACAATTATGTTGTGTATTAGTTTACGAGTTGCGCAGCAGAATATCTGCTGTCAGAATATTATATGTGGGTGTGAGAACTGTGTTGGGTATGTTAGCATGTTTGAATGACATGGTTTGGCTTTGATCGTGAATAGGTTGGAAGATCAAAGTCCTGAATGGAGGGTGACCGGAGTGACCAGTGTGACCAGTGGAGCATGGCTGTATTTGGTTGAGGAGATCAGGGGGTTTAGGAGGGAAGGTGGTTGTAGGAGAACGTGGAGAAGGGAGTTAACCTACGGCAAAGAGTTTATCGTATGGGGCAGGTGCTAGTTCACGAGTGTAAAAGTTGGGCCACTGGTGACTATACTATTTGTCTGGACTTTATTATTATTCTGCAATCATTCTTTTTATAGATTTGAAGGATTAAACTTTTGTGTTTTTATGAATACATTGTTTCTATTACTGATTGGATATTTGAAGTGTTCGCTGTTGTGTATTAGTTTATGAATTGCGCAGCACCGTGTTCTATGTGCGAGTTTTTCCCAAGTGTTTTTTGATGTGTGGTGTTCAAGAGGCAGCTGGGATGTTGATCTCAAAGATTGCGGACATATTATATAGTATTAACGAAGGCGATAAAGATCCTGTACACAACAATTCATTGTTTTATTATGCTTTTGTTTGGACACTAAATACATTGTAGAATTTTTAAACGTATTTATAAATACAGTGTTTCAAAAATACAACAACTGCACTTTAATCATTTTTTACATGTATACAACTTGTTGGTTCCACTTAAGGAAATAAGTAAAAGAGTTAACATGTTGAGTTGAGCACGTAAACAAAGAAAATGGCCAACAAATTTATTCTGCCTGAACTGAAAAACAATAATTTCTGTAGTGACAGAATGTAAAATAAAAACAACCACCAAATTTCACTTTATCATTTAGCTTAGTCATGTGTGTGTATAAAGTATGCGTATTTTAAATTTAGATACATCCATATGTAACTGTTTTCTATAGAGCTTGCCATCTAAAAAAAATCTATGTTAACTGCGCACTGGTATGGAAAAATGTTGCCTGCATTAACATCCAAAGAGTTAATTGATCGTCTTGCTGTTCTGGTATCCGGTGATGGAACAATGAAGTTGCTGGGAGTAACGAAATTGCCAAATGGAACTGGAGAGGCCGAGGTAACTGCCGTGTTAAATCTTATTCAAGAATGGAACATTGCTGATAACATCAAGTTCATGTGTTTCGACACTACGGCTAGTAACACTGGCATAAATGCAGGTGCATGCATTCTTCTGGAGAAGAAACTTGGCAGAGAATTGATCAGCTTAGGGTGCAGGCGCCATATAATGGAACTCATTGTGGTAATGGTGTTTATTCACTGATGGACCAAATATCAAGTTATTCAAGAGATTTCATAAATATTGGGGCTCAATTGACACATCAATGTATGCAAGTGGAATGGATGTAGATTAATTGCAGTGGTTCTCAATCCAGTTCGGGATGAACTCATTCACTTCATTCAGATTCAGCTAACAGTGTTTCAGCCCAGAGATGATTATCGTGAGCTTCTTGCAACTGTCACTTTTTTCTAGGTGCAGCTTGTGGTGCAGATGAAAAGATTCTGGCTCCTGGAGCTTATTAACAGACCCGATGGATGGCAAAACTGATTTACAGCCTTAAGATGTTCATTTGGTGTTCTCAGTTCCAACTTACTGCACGTGAATTGTCATCACTGGGTAACTTCAACACCTTGATACTTAAGGTCTACCTCAATTCTTGGTTTACATCACCATGTGCTACATCTGCTCCCCGTAGAGATTTGCAGCTACTTCAACAATTGGAGAACTACAATGAAACAAATGGCACCGTTGCCAAAGCAGCAATAAAATCATTATCTGGACACTTGTGGTATTTTAGTGAAATTCTGGTAGGTTTTTTTTTTGACAATGATTTTCATCTGAAATCAAGTAAGTCATGGTTGCAGCACTTAACACGATAACAACAGAATAGCATTCTGTCCAACATTACAACAAAATAAACTTTCTGATTTCTGATTTATAACAACTACATTGTTGGCCAGAAGAAAGTTGCGAGTTTGAAAGTCGTCAATGATGCAGCCGAGCGTGGAGTGACCCTGAGTCAAGCATTCAATGGAGTACTAACCAATCAGTAGGAACAGAAACAGTTTTTGTTAAAAGTAGTAGCGAAACACCTTCGTTACTTTCCTAACAAGTCCACCCTAACTGCCCCAGCCGCAGCTAGAATATCATTACTTGGACTTAAGGACATGTAATTAGTGAATAGTGATCTTTCAGTCTGAACTATGTTGATTGACTCTTTATGTTAGGTTCTGAAAGTTACTATTCTGTTGCAATGTACAAAACAGATGTTTGTTCTCTTTTACAGCAATAGGTGTCTCCAAATAACTTTTGATTTTTTTGTGTTACAGCAGGATTACCGTATGGTAATGTCGCGAAAAACTGATTATTGCAAAACTTTGACACTGTTGAGCTACGAATAAATATTATCAGAAAACATTCAAATTTTGCCAATTTTATTCTTATAACATTACTAACACATTTTGGGGGTGGCAGGATAAAAACTCAGAATTTTTTTTTGAGTGGCACCCTTATATATATATCAAAGTGTATAACATAAGCAATGAATGTAATCGAACCATGTAAATTGAAATTTTCAAATAAAAACGTGGTAAAAGAATATGAACTAACTTCTATACCTGTTGGTCAGTACAATGGTGTTCACTACGAACTGGTCTCTCAAGTCAACCAACTACCAAGGCATGGCTTCATTCTGTGTGTGTTGACAATGTTCATGGAAAGCGTTGCTGTCTTTGTTGCCATCAACGGGTAAATCAGCTCTCAATGAACAGGGGCATTGAATGTGGTACTCTGTAAAGCTGGTTTGTATAAGGCAGCGTTGTACAGTCCGTTAGTCATGTCGTTTAACAGGAATTGAATAAACAAAAATGGAAGTGAGTACATTGTTAGACAACTTGTATTTTATCTCGTTAAGTGTACACATAACAGAATCCTGGATCATCATATAAACCAATCCTTCAATATTTATCAGTCAGTCTTTTTTGTATTAATTATAATTTCCGATTAACATTTCTAAAAAACATCTACTCCTTGGTGTCTAGTCTAAAACAGAAAAAAAAAATTGTTTACTAGTTTACAATTTTTTTTTTTGCATTTTACATCTTCAGTAGGCATAATTTACGAATTATGTTTGAATTTTAAGAAAATCTAACAATGAAACGGTTTTTGGAAGATAATGATTTTTATTTGTATTAATTAATATTTACTAGGAAATTGTTAATTTTTTATTAGGCTCAAGACAGAAGTGAAAAAAAAACAGGTACAAAAAAATCTCAAAGTCTTGGTTGCAAAACAGATACAATGTTTCCTCAAAAATTTGCTTCACCACTGAAAAAAAAACAAATTGATGGTTGCAGGTTTACTTAGCCTCATTTAAACTGGACAAATACCTTGAACACACAAGATGATTTTGAATTAGCATATTTCTGTTGTAAATAATTTTTCAAATTTTATTTTCCCCAATCCCATCCGATCTCCAAGCCTACCATTCCCACCCCATCTCCCATCAACAAGTTCAATACAACGAACCATAGGTCGGGTTAATTCAATATTTGAAAACTAAAAATAGATAAAATGCCCTTGTGTTTTGTTTTCAGTTTATTATACGATTGACTAGAAACAACTCCTGCATTCTTATTTATTTAATATTCTTTTTCATATCATCTTTATCAATGATCAACTTGAGAATTTTTCAGGTATATTGTAGTTAAATATTAATTTGATCGAAACTGGGAGACAAATTATCTATTAAATGAGCCGATGTCTCTATAGGTCTAAACCAATGATTTTCAAATCGATCGATTCTACTTTGTGGACGCCTCTATTCTGTAGACGTTTCTACTCTGTGGGCGTTTTGACTCTGGTGGCTGGACTTAACAAACTTACAGGATCGCTGGCGATCATTCGTTAAAATTGTTGACAATAAATGTAGTTAAAACAAGGATTGAACATTACTTTTCATTTTTTGAAATAGTGTGATCGTTTACTTAAAGTAAAATGGAATAAAAAAAATACAAAAAAAAAATGTCCTTATTACGTTTCCTCACATAACTAATAACACGACATATGGAAGACTTTCTCATTATGTAACAGAACTTACCCCCACTCCTGCCATTTCCCAACATATAATAAACACAATCAAATTAATCGTGCTTTATTGTCTCATCTCATTTATCTGTAGGCCATCTGTGAATCTGAACTGACGTTTAGACTTTCATGTTTATCATTTCAAATATTCCAAAAAAAAAAAAAATCGAATATTTAGAGCCTATAGTTTAAAATAGTTTTAAAAGCACAATGTTGTGGAAGGCTTCACACATTAAAAAAAATGTAATACTAGAGATGCAAATCAGGTTTTTATTTAGCTAGAATAGGAAAACATGTGGTTTATGTGTTTATGTTTTAAAGTACAGGTGTGTGTTTTAAAGTACAGGTGTGTGTTTTAAAGTATATGTGTGTTTTAAATTATGTGTAAGTATTAATTGTCCTACCTACATCTCATCTGATCATCACTTGGTACTATTCCCTGCTTGACTGTTAGTTTTGCAAAATTTTTCTCTCATAAAAAAATAGTACTATCACTTTTTATATTCGTCGTAATTTTCTCTTTTTTTTTTTGTTTTAGATAACTTGGTTCTAAAAAGGATTTCATGATTTGATTTTCTCATAAAGAACCCCGCCTCTCTTCAAAAAGAACCACGCCTCTCTGTCAGGGATGGCTCGATGGTCTTCTTTTACCTTCTTTCTTTTATTTAATTACTTTTCCTCTATTTTTACTCTTTCACAACACTCTATGCATCTCACAATTATATTCAATAAAATGCGACAAGTCAGATGGATTGAATAAAATAAATCACAATCACTTTATATTTACTCTAATTTGTTGACAAAAGTTAAATAAATCACCAGTATAGATTTACAGCTTCACAGATACATTACAAATTATCAACTCCTCGAAAACAATCACACACTTCTTACTAATTCCTTCGTTTCTTCCTAATCAACTACCTTCCTTCCTTAAACTTAACAAAACCCCCTCCCTTTATGTCTTGACCTGTAAATCTCCGCGTCCCTACAACTGACCAAGCTGTCCCTTTCGCCCCGCCTTCGTCTTCCCACCCGTCTAATTACGTAACATCTAACTCTACACGCTGCTGCTATTAATCATCAGTCCTGACCTATTTTCACTGTCAGTGCGATTCGTTTGTCTATTTATCTATGTATCTATCAATCTATCACTCAATCTATCTGTCTATCTATCTAAACAATATGTCTGTCTATCTATGACTATCTATCTACTTTCACTATCCTTACATCACCTTTCCCTCTCAGTAAAAAAAAAATTCGCACAAAGTACGCAATTTTTAAAAAAATACAAAATTAACAACCATGTATTACAATGTACAACAAAAATACCACCTCCAATAAAAAATAATACAAAATCAGATTTGACGACAAAATGTCAAAAAATAAAATGTAAAAAAAAAAATCATAGACACATCTTATCAATAGACATCGTAATAACCATCTTCAAAATTGTCTTATAGCTTATCTCTAAATATAACGACATAAATCTATTCCGGAAATCTCATATATCAAACCTCAATAAAAAATGCATAAATTGTATGGTTTAGTCTCCTTATACAAATTTTTTTTTTTTTTTTTTTCAAAACCAATGAAGGCTAATCTTTTACCACCTACATAAAATAGGAACCTTCAGAGTTAAAGAAAATAATGTTACTAATGTCACATAAAAAAAATTACATTTAAGTCGCCTTAGATATATTTGTCTTAAACCTTAAGTGAGGTATGTTTTTTTTTCCAAAAACAATGAAGGCAGACTTTTTCCCAACTACACTTTTATGTAGGCTCCTTCAGAGTTAAAGAAAAAAGAAATAACAGCACTTATCTCCCTCAAAACGATATGAGAGGAAAAAAAAACATGGGTAAACATGATGATTGTAAAAAACGTAGAAAATGTTAAGGAACATTTAGATTTCATGATATGAAAAAGGACAAATGTGCAAAAATATAAAAAAAAATGTGATTACATCAATGGTTGACATTGATAGGCAAAATGATAATGAAATGAAATAAGAGGGCAATATTACAACAACAAGAGAAATATAAAAAAAATCACTTTTTCATTGTGGTCATACGTCACTTGGAGATTTCACCACGATAATGAAATAGTTCAGTTATTAGTCTCGATAGAATATCAGCCAATGCATTCTGTTTGCCTGTAATGGTTTCGATGACAAACTGATGATCCTGTAGCATGAGCGATCATCTAATTAGTTTGTGACTGTGCTTTGAGACTGTATATCTGCGATTAACTTTTCACACCCTACTGGCGGTGTTAAATTTCCTGAGCAGATTACTATGCAATATAGATTCTTCTATTTTCACTGTCCGTGCGATTCATTTGTTTATTTTTCTATGTATCTATCAATCTATCACTCAATCTATCTGTCTATCTATCTAAACAATATGTCTGTCTATATATCTACTTTCACTGTCCTTACACTCTCTATACAAAGAACCCTGCCTCTCTAGACAAAGAACCCCTCCTCTCTACACAAAGAACCCCTACTCTCTACACAAAGAACCCCTACTCTCTACACAAAGAACCCCTCCTCTCTACACAAAGAACCCCTACTCTCTACACAAAGAACCCCTCCTCTCTACACAAAGAACCCCTCTTCTCTACACAAAGAACCCAGCCCCTCTTTAATAACAACAACCAAATCGTGACTTCATAAAATGCCGACCTTGTTAAAATGTTGATATAAATCTTACACACTTACAAAGATTATATAATAATACAGACGCTATATAGTTCAAAGATTATGTGCGTTTTATTTCAATTGAAATATGAAATCTGTCATGTAAAAGAATTATCTTGAAGATAAAAATGCGTTCCTGGAGCAGACGTTAAGTTTGACCTCAGATCTATGTTAGGGTTGACACTGAAGAGTTGACATGTTTTTGAGGTCGTGACCCAGTTGAATGCTGTACACCTGGATAGCCATCGGGCAAAACATTCTTCGATACATTTGTAAGGATCACTGACGGTCAGTGTGTCCAGTACTAAGCCGGACAGTTTGGTGTTCATCTGTATGTAAAAAAGATTGTCGCCGTAAAGAAACTGACTGACCAGAACTTCCATTTCACAAATGTGTAACACGTCTACCGTGGTGAGGCTGAAACTCAAGGAAAAGGATAAAACAATATTAACAATATACTAAAATTTTATGACATCAGTGGCGTACCAAAGGATGGGCGACATGGACTTATCATGCACAACTATCTCATGAGATCCGCCATGACATCAGTGGCGTACCAAAGGATGGGCGACATGGACTTATCATAAACAACTATCTCATGAGACCCGCCATGACATCAGTGGCGTACCAAAGGATGGGCGACATGGACTTATCATACACAACTATCTCATGAGACCCGCCATGACATCAGTGGCGTACCAAAGGATGGGCGACATGGACTTATCATGCACAACTATCTCATGAGACCCGACATGACATCAGTGGCGTACCAAAGGATGGGCGACATGGACTTATCATGCACAACTATCTCATGAGACCCGCCATGACATCAGCGGCGTACCAAAGGATGGGCGACATGGACTTATCATGCACAACTATCTCATGAGATCCGCCATGACATCAGTGGCGTACCAAAGGATGGGCGACATGGACTTATCATGCACAACTATCTCATGAGACCCGCCATGACATCAGTGGCGTACCAAAGGTTGGGCGACATGGACTTATCATGCACAACTATCTCATGAGACCCGCCATGACATCAGTGGCGTACCAAAGGATGGGCGACATGGACTTATCATTCACAACTATCTCATGAGACCCGCCATGACATCAGTGGCGTACCAAAGGATGGGCGACATGGACTTATCATGCACAACTATCTCATGAGACCCGCCATGACATCAGTGGCGTACCAAAGGATGGGCGAAATGGACGCTCCCACGTACCAAGGGACTGCCGCAACGTAAGTTGCCCCCCCCCCTTCTGATCACACAAGCCCAATTAACGCTTAGTCAATTATGTGATACTGTTGTACCTGTTAAGGTTCCTTAGGGCAGGAGCCCTAGGTTACATCCGATTTACGCTTAGCGGTTGTAAGATGGGGGGGGGTGTCATTTTGAAGAAAACAAGAGACAGTTTTACGAGATTTAGAGGCAGAAAGTTTCGATCAATGTACCAGCAAAGAACGTAACTTATATGGGTGCAATATTTGGTTTAAATATATCGTAGAGTAGCAGCAAGAAAACTTTTTCTTCAACATAATAGCCATTACTAGCCATTATTAGCCATTAATAGCCATTATTAGCCCACATTTTTTAAACATAGTAGTATACACTAGGTCAGTGGCTCTCAAACTTGTACGCTTCCCGATCCAATATGACAGGTACTGTTTTTTCATCGAGGCCGGTCAAGAAGACGTATCATACACAACATCTCATGAGATTGGCCCAATAGACTTATCATACGCCACTATCTCATGAGACCCGCCATCCAGATTTATCATACACAACTATCTCATGTTCCTGTTAATGAAGATTGATTTAATCCTTTCTAACCACTGATGTCTATATAACTGGAGCACTGAATGCCTTAATGGTTACTAGCGGTCACCACCAACAATTGTCCGAAAAACCCTTTTGTGGGCTGGGTGGGCTTAAAAAACATCGAACGGACCCAAGAAAAGTGAGGCCAGCATTTACAGTGGTTCGAACTCGGGACCTTTCGGTTAGCAGTGAAATTAGTCAGTTAAAAAAACCAGAAAACTAACCACATAGATACTATGTCCCTTTCAATTTTTTTGTTTAAAGTATTAATTGGACAAGTGATTGCCCAAGAGAGGATAGAAAAACTCTGATACTAGAACGGTCGTAGCATTGTTAATTAGATATGACCATAGAGGGTTGTATTAGAAAAACAAAATTAATACAATATACTTTGTAGTCATAGGTCGAAATAATTTTAAATTTTTAATGCGGTTGTTAACACCATCTGATTGAACATAATCAAATATTTAAATATACATACTCATATACTCACTTAAACTGTAATAATCACTGGTAAATTATAATACTAAGATGCTACTAACTTTAGATATACATTGTACGTACTCTTACTTAAATTGTAATGGTCACTGGTAAATTATAATGCTATGATGTTACTAACTTTAAAAGCAGACGAACAAATCTTCCAGTTTTTGGAGTAGGACAGGAAATGACGAGTTCTGGTTGGTTCAGTGAAGCAGCTTGTTTGTAGCAGACGTATCCTAATATATTCGGAAAGTTGGTCAGTTGTCTCGGATCTTGATCAAATATATCTATCGTGAAGTTACGCAGTCTGTAATATGCGTTTAAGTCCATTCTATAAAATTGAAAACAAAAATGATATTTAAAAAAAAAACCCAGAGCCAATGTTGTTTTAAAAAAATTTCTGATAGGGGACGGGTTTAGGGTGGGGTACAGCTCCATTCAGGATTTACATATTTTCCTAATCCAATAAAACATTAAAATTGAAAAATTATTCTGCACTATCTTGTTCCTCAAGAGAAGTTTAAAAAGTTCTATATGAAAGGTGTGTTCAAATTCTACTATAGGCCTGACTTCAAGGAACGGTCTTCTAATCACCTGTCAGGTAAGTCGAACTGAAATATTAGTTTAATAGCCCATAATGCCTCACATAACCTCGTTTTCTTGTGAACTTTCCATAAAAAAAAAAGATTTGGATGAGGGTGAATCTGTCCTTGTGGTATTTTAACTAGAGAGGAAAATTTAAAAATTACTACAGCTTAGTGTCTTCAAATTACGGATAGTCACAAGCTAGCAGGCAGCCTTTGCCATGACCGCTGTCTTGGAGTAATCAAAGTCTTAAACTGAATGGGTGAGGTCAAATATTTATTTGTACACAGCCACGTGACAGATGAATAATGAAAAACTCAAATCGGATGTGTGCACAATAACAAACAATGACAATTCAGAGGCGTAGCGAGGGGGGACAAGGCGACTTGCGCCCGGGGCATTTTACCTTTTTAATACCTTTTTAGCGCCCCCCATTCGAAAACCATATAATGTTATATGTAAAATATACCATTTGGCGCCCCCCATTCGAAAACCATATAATGTTATATGTAAAATATACCATTTGGCGCCCCTGAACCTCGGTGCCCGGGGACATATGTACCCCCGCCCCCCAGCTACGCCTCTGACTTGATTGAATATGTAGATATAGCTCTTTAAAAAAAATAACTCTTAGTTGACAGCTAAGTCATCAAGATTGCAGGTTAAACGAGTTTATCTCTAAAAGTGCTCTTAGCTATTTCTGCTAGCTAATATTACTGTGTGGCTTGGGGCGGCTAATCGCGGCACCTCACACCAGCTACAGCTTTGTATCGACTCGTGGAGTCGGGAGTCTTAACCAACCCGTGCAGTATGTACCTCTCGTGGAGTCTGGATGGAGAATGGACACTATGAGTAGTTCAACTCATCTTCTTTTACACTTTCGGGCCCTCTCAAATGTCATTCCCCCTCCCCCCCGCCCACCCCTCAACTCTTTCGAAAGCATGGTCGTTGCCTTCTAATGAACAACGACTCGGTGCCATTTTATCACCTGGACAGGTGCGGTGCCTGATATGACTGTAAAAAGAGATGGAGTGAAAAAAAAAAACTACCGTTCCCTACTCTCCCCCAGCTGGCGCTAGCATTGAGAGACACCAATCACGTGACCTGGTTGAAAAAAAAAAGGGGGGGGGCGGGGATCTACTTCGGAGCATTAGATACAAGCTAGTGACCAGAGACAACGGACAGTTAGTTATTTTTAGACAGCGAGTTCGTTACTTAGGACGTATAACATTCGATTCGCACTTAAGTGATTTCCTATTGAATGTATTTGTTTTGTTTAGTTGTAGATTTAATGTTCAGTAGATTAGTAATAAATACATAATATTAGTTGAAAGGGGGGGTGGGTGGGGGAGAAAACAGGTACGAGCTGTATTTTCATTGCGTCCCATCACTTACACGAATGCGTCTTTCTAGCTTTGACGTATTCTTGAATTCTACAAACAGGACTAATATATCAATATATAGAATAGCGTCTTGCAGTGCGGTGTCCCGAATGGTTGGGCGATGAAGAGTATTGTATATATACATATATATAGACGATTTACTAATGTATGCTGTATGTTATACATTATAATGTATGATTTACTATTGTATGATGTGTGTTGTACATTAGAATGTATGGTAATTGTATTGCCATGATGTCTGAAAACAAATTTTTTATACTTTACAGTATTTTAAGAGAAATATCATCAAAGTATTCAATTTAATGACATTACCTGTTGGTTATTTTTATGGTGTCCACCACAAACTGTCCTCTCAGGTCCACCATCCACCAGGGCATGATCTCATATAGCGTGGATTGACAATGTCCTTTGAAAATGTTGGTGTCATTGTTTCCATCAACGGCCAGATGAGCGCTCAACGTACCAGTGTCTGACGCACTGTAAGTGCTACTCTGAATGGCTGGTTTATACAAGGCAGCATTAAACAGTCCATTGGTCATGTGACTCAATAGTATATACATAAACCAAGATGTCAGTGATCGATGCATCGTAGATAAAGTTATATATATATATATATATATATATATTGTTAATCCCTGTGTAGAAACAGAACAGAACACGTGATGCCAATATGAGCAGACGACTTAAAGTTACTTTAAGTTAGACTTTCGTATTTTTGAAAAGTTATAAATAAATTATACACTAAATATACAGTAACAATGAATCAGTTAAAAAAAAATATTTACAAAACTTCCGAGATATAGCACAAATAGTCAGGAACTAGAAGAGATTCATTTAATTTACAAGATAATCACACTTAATTTACAAGATAAACACTTTTAATTTACAAGATAAACACTTTTAATCTACAAGATAAACACTTTTAATTCACAAAATAAACAAATGTAATTTACTAGATAAAAACATGTAATATACAAGATAGACACATTTCCACCTTCAATTTTTTCGTTTTTCTATCACTGACAAAAAACCTCGACCACAAACAACGACCAGGCCGGAACTTTGTTGTACGGTCTAATAGATGTATCTACAGAAATAAAAAACTTTTTGTTTAAATGAGTCCATTGAAAACTTTCCTCTCCTTCACTTGTTTCATTAAAACGTCCGCCGTAGCTTCTATGGGGAACTAAAATAAATAACGTACCCACTAGGTATTGCCTTATGGGAAGATTAATAATTGTAGCTATATAGAATAAACAACAAAAGCACACATAAATCGATATATATATATATATATCGAATTTTGTTTTTCTCGTTTGCTTCAAGGCTGATTGACATGAAAAAACGATTGCTGATTGTTTTTGTGTTATTTACATTCATGGTCGGTGTGAGACCATCTCCCTTCATGCTGTAGTTAAATATTTATTTGGCGCACAAACAATTAGTTGATTGGTTGGTTGGGTTGTAGGAAAGAAACTTGTATGTTAGATTGAGATAAAATCTATAAGGTCCTATCAATAACTAGTGGAACGGTTTTTATGGTGCCCTTCTTTCATCCCCACTATAGTCCATAACAACCACGGGAGATATAACAGAGGGACCTTAACCGTGACCATGAAATATACATTGCTGTTCACAGGAGATCGAACTAGGGACTCTCCTCAGGTCGACAGCCTAGCTCTTTACCACGTGACAATACAATAACGGTCGCCATATTGTATTCCCCCTCCCCCCTCCACAATTTTTGAATTAAACTCATGAAAATTACACTTAAAATGTAAACTTATCTTATTCTTTGCACATATTGTGTATGATTTGATTCTCAGTGAAGATAAAGTTATAAATGTAGATTTTAGCCCTTTGTAAAACCCAGTGGGAACTTTGACCAGATTCTGAATAAATTCTGAAGTTCTCATGGATGTTAGTCATGTGTATATACAGTATGCGTAATTTAAATTTAGCTACATTCATAGAAAAATCCATAAATACTTTGGAATGTTGATAATTAATTACTTTTTTTGGAAAATAAATACATTGTAATATTTTAAACATATTTATAAATATAGTATTTTAAAAAATACAACAATTGCACTTTTAATCTCTTTTGAGAAGTATTAACCTTGTTGGTTTAGCTTAAGAAATTAGTAAAAGAATTAAAATGTTTAAGTTGAGTAAGTAAAGAAAATGGCCAATAAAGGTATTCTGCTCGAACTGAAAAAAACAATAATTTCTTTTCATCATTTATCTTAGACATGTGTAGCTGTTTTATTAAGAGCTTTCCATCTCAATAAATTCTATTTTGGATACAGCTGGACACTCATTATTAGGGAGCGACCGATAATCGAATCGGTATCGAACCGATATTGGCACTATCGGTTAATATCAGATCGGCCGATTTTTGTAGGGAGCGACCGATAATCGAACCGATATTGGCACTGTTGGTTATCTATCGGACCGGCCGTTTTTTGGCTGCCGATACATTGTTTTTTTTCACAAATCTAGTAACTCTAAACTGGTTTTGGTTTACAGAAATAAAGTTTACTTACAGACTTCCAGTTAACTGTTCACCTGAGTGAAGTGATTTACTGATATAATTAAGTGTTTTTAATTTTTCAAACTTTTTTAAAAATCTGCTTCAAGTAAATTCAGTAAAAATTACAAAGATTAAAGAAGAAAATTATTTTAATTTCATCACAACTTTCACAAGCTAGTGAAGTTACAATTAACAATTAATACATGTTTACTTTTTTAGTTTGACATTAATTAATTATAGCTTTATCTTACTTTTCTGTTTGTGTACAAGTAAAAAGTAAAAACAACAAATTTTTTGTTATAAGTTTAATTTTAAATAATAAACATGCAGATTTCTGAGATTATTCAGGCATTGTTTGTGTTTCTGACTTCGTTCTTCCGGTCTGTCTTTTCAAATCGTTTGTTCTTCTAATCTTCTTCATATGCAAGACACCCTTTCATTAATAGCAAAATATCGGTATCGGTATCGGCAAAAATACTGGATAAAAATATCGGTATCGGACTATCGGTCGCTCCCTACTCATTATTATCATCATTGCCCATCACCCATGGCAGGGTATAGGCCACCAACAACAGACCTCCAGAGTTCTCTGTCCTTTACCATCTTCTCCAGCTTATTCCAGTTGTGTCCCAACTTTATGGTGTCCACTTCCAGGTCTCGACGCCAGGTATTTCTTGGGCGGCCTCTCTTCCGTTTACCTTGGGGGCTCCACCACACTGCCTGCCTTGTGACACTGGCTGCTGGTTTGCGTAGGGTGTGTCCTATCCAGCCCCATCGACCCATTTGCATCTCATCTTCAGCTGAAATTTAGCAGGTCTTTATCAAAAGGCTGATATTGCTAATGGTGTCTGGCCAGCGAATTTCGAGCTGTACACTGGAATTGGGATAAAGTTAAACTGGTTGACAATCATTTGCAGAAAACAACTGACCCAATAAATATTCAATAATTTATCTAACTCCCATTAGGAACCAACTAAAATAAAAAAATACAGAAAACCTTACATACTGATGGTTGGTGAAAACATCGCAAGATTGTTTCTCTGAATATTTTAAGCATGCAAATTTGTTCTATTAACAAAACGTCAATTTTGACTCAGTGTTGAAATTGGACAGTTTTAGTTGTGGCCCAAATTTCTCTTCACCAAGGCTGAGAGTGCAAAGGATATAAGGGCCCCATAAAGGGCTAGACTGTCCTGCCACTTGTTCTTGCCCATCTAACGTCAGTTTCCTATTTTAAGGTGATTGGATCAGGCGAGTATTGGTGGGAAACGAACCCTGATTCTTCAGGTTAACAGTCACACTCTCTACAACTATTTTTTTTTCCTCTTGGCCCTCCTCTATCTATATAAATAATAGCGGTGTGGGTTCTGCACTAAACCAAAATTAAAGAATTTCATACAGCAGTATTCCAGTTTAAAATATTAAACATGGCTCCATCCGGTCTCGATTAAATATTTCTTTAAAAAATGTTCAGTTTTATGAAACCTAAAAGACCCAAATTTTAAAAAGTAACGATAACATAATATCATTCAAATAATTGCTGTTTTTTTTTTACATCAGAAAGCATTTTAAAATCGACAGTCGTAAACAATAGTAATAAATCGGCGATGAGAATAGCAAGCGCGTTCGTCGTAACAAATTTCGAAAGTTCGATCTAATATGAAAATAAAAAATTCTGCTAATTTCTATACAATAAGTTCTCAGCTATTATAATATTTCATTTTTTTTTAAATAAACAGTGCTTTGATTTATTTTTTTTTAAATTACAAAAAAAAGTTTATATTTTAAAGACTTATAAGTCAAGAGCAAAGTAATCATCCAATCTTTATTTCATACTATTTAATTCTTTTTAACGGATCGACGAGGTGGATGTATGGTTAAGGTCCATTTTATTGTTGTTGTTCAAGGATGTCTGCAAACGCGACCTCAAATTGACTGGCATCAGCCTCGACAATTGGGAACAGCTCGCCGACGACCGGAACGGGTGGCGACATGCTGTTCACAAAGGCATCCTTAATTTGTGAACAATTAAGGAACCAACAGCAGGAGACCAAAAGACAGAGAAGGAAGATCGCACGGCAGAAACAGGCCCTCGGTCCTCCATCCAGTTTCATTTGAGGCCACTGCGGAAGAGTTTGTCAGTCCAGGATCGGTCTGCTGAGCCATTCAAGAACCTGCTCTCAAAAACACGACTAGATGACTAACCTAGAGCGCTACCATCATCTTTCGAGATGGACGGTTAGCCTACTACTATTACTACCACTACTACCACTACCACTACCACTACCACTACCACTACTACTACTACCACTACTACTGCTACCACTACCACTACTACCACTACTACTACCACTACCACTACTACCACTACTACCACTACTACCACTACTACTACTACAAATACCACTACCACTATTACTACTACCACTACTACCACTACCACTACTACCACTACCACTACTACTACCACTACTACCACTACCACTACCACTACCACTACTACCACTACCACTACCACTACTACCACTACTACTACTACCACTACCACTATTACTACTACCACTAATACCACTACCACTACTACCACTACCACCACTACTACTACCACTACCACTACCACAATACTACTACTAATATTGTTTTTGTATATTTTTTTGTGCATTTTTTAATGCTAGCCACCCAGGTTCGATTCCACTCACGGACATTTAAAAATTTTTTTTTTTATACTTTATCCTTTCGTTTTTTTCTCTTAATGAAAATTAACAACAACCAATTATATGACTTTGACAAAAAATGTTTTTTTAATGTATTCTTCACCTTGTTGCAAGGAAAAGTAACAACAAATAATTCCATTTCATTCAGAGGCTCTATGAAAATTTATTTTAATTGAAATAATTTTATCCTTTAGGATGGTGTAATGAGAAAAAGCAACAACTAATTAGAATTTTAATTTTGTTCATAACTTAAAAAAAAAAAATTTGAAAATATGTATCAAAGCTGAACAATAGTATATCTCTACGCAAAGACTTTGCAGGGTACAGCTAGTAATAGAATAATAACAAGTGGCATAATGTAATAAGTGAAATCAAAATGTGCCATGACTAAATTAAATTTTAAACAATCACATTTACCTCTATTCCAGTGATGATTATAATGGGACATAAATGGTGAAATAATGTATCTGGGTGACCGAACTTTGTTCGGACCAAAAATATTTTACCGTGTCAATGCTCTTAATGCTCTTGATAATAATGTGCACAAAGCTACTCATAAAATAACAGACACAGGTAAAAAAGAAAATTATGTTATATGTTTCTAATGCAGAGGCGTAGTGAGGATGACGGGGAAAAGGGGGGGGGGTCATCATGCCCGGGCACTACTCATAAAGGGGCGAAAAGTGATATATTTAACATATAATATTATATGGTTTTTGAAAGGGTGGGGGCGCTTAAAAGATATTGTGCCCCAGGGTCGAGTTAAGCTCGCTACGCCACTGTTCTAATGCACGATAGTTGTCAAAAATTATTATCTTGAACATAAAAATGTGTTCCAGGAGACGGCACTAAATAGGGCGTCTGGTCATAGGAAGGGTTGACACTGAACAGTTGGCATGTTTTTGTGGTCGTCACCCAGTTGAATGCTGTACATGGGGATGACCTACGGGCTAAGCACTCTTGGACGCAACTGGCAGGGTCACGGGCGGTCAGTGTGTCCAGGCCTGATCCAGGCAGCTTAGTGTCCAGTCGTATGGTGAAGAGACGCTGGTCATTCAGAGAGTCATTGACGAAAACTTCTACTTCACATACATCTAGAGTTCCTATGGTGACGCTGGGACAATACAAGAAGGAAAAAAAATAACAACAACAACAATGAGAATTAAATAAAATCATGAAACTAGAGGCGTAACAACGGGATGGGTGACAAATGCCACCCAACAGGGCGTGCCACCACATGAAAGTCTGCATTCCTGAGTGGACCCCATACCATCCATGATACCAGATCGACCCCTCCCCCCCAGTCATTCCACATACATACATACATACATACATACATACATACATACATACATACATATATACATACATACATACATACATATATACATACATACATACATACATACATATATACATACATACATACATACATACATACATACATACATACATACATACATACATACATACATACATACATACATACATACATACATACATATATACATACATACATACATACATACATACATACATACATATATACATACATACATACATACATACATACATACATATATACATACATACATACATACATACATATATACATACATACATACATACATACATATATACATACATACATACATACATACATACATACATACATACATACATACATACATACATACATACATACATAGATACATACATACATACATACATACATACATACATACATACATACATACATACATGCATACATATATATATATATATATATATATTTATATTTTAATAATAGGTTGAAAGTTGCCTTGACAGGGAATTTAAAGCCTTCGCGGTAAAACCATACGAATAAAATGTAAAAAAAAAATTAAGTTGTTTTAAAAAAAAAAAACAACTCAAAGATGTCTAATCATTTGTAATTACTATTAATTAATGTCTTTTAATAAAAGGTTATATTTCAGTACTAGATAGACGGTGTTATCAACAACATAAAGAAGGGTCAGAGGTTACACCTTTATCGTTTGAAGGTAGATCGCTTTTATTGGTGTGTGAGGGGAGGGGGGATGAATCGAAGGATCATGCGGTCAAGAATGTACTTATGTCCTCTACCTGTCTTATACCCATGTTCTCTACCTGACTTCTACTTGCGCCCTCTACCTATGCTATCTACCTATGGCTTATACCTATGTCTTCGAGATGTCCATTTATCCTTTGTGGTTAACAGGAATTAGGAGATAAACATCTCAAATTGTCAGGGATCCGTTAACAGGCCCGTCCAGTACTGAAAATTACATTCCCGAGTCTTTGTAAATGGACCTACATTTTTTTAAAAATAAAAATTGTTTTTTTATGATGTATTAAATTAAGAACCTCATGTTTGTTATTCTTGTAGTTGTTATTGTAAACCCATGTTTCAGAATATCATGTCTTCAAATCTCGCGCCTTACTTCATAAGCAGACGAAGAAATCTTCCAGTCACTGGAGGGGAGCAGGTAATGTTGAGTGTTTCTAGCCACATTTGACTTCTTTCTTTGTCGCAGACGTTTCCTGTTAAATTCGGAAAGTTGGGAAGACGTCTTGGATCCTCGTCGAAAACATCGAAACTAAAGTTTTGCAATCTTGTGTAAAAGTTATCGTCTATCCTAGAGGTTTACGAAAAAATGATTATATTGTTACAAAGGTAAGTTGCATTATATAAGTATTACGAAATTACAATACATATCTCTATAATTATAAGACGCATTTGCTGTCTGTCTGTCTGTTCCCTTACAACTCAAGATCCAGACAACCAAATAACGTGAAATTTGTTACACATACACATAATTACATGGGGAAGGTTAAAGGACAGGTTTCGTTTCATCTCGATGGGTAGTTTAATTGTAATTAATTATTTTTATTTTAGTATTTTACTATATTAAAGTAATCTCGACGGCGCCATAAATAAAATTCCTCTGCGACGTCATTTCCCGATGATACATTTAACATTTTAAAATTCGTCTACTAATAAAGCCGAATAGAACTTGCGCACTGGTGCTGTATCGTGCCTTTGTGCTGCAAAAAATTGTTGTTGTTTTTTCATGCTCCCTGATTTGTACAGTTTGAGGAAGGTAAAGGAATGAAGAAGGATTTTAGAAGAAGTGTGAAGCCATAATAATAAGTATATATATATATATATATATATATATATATACATATATATATATATAGAGAGAGAGAGAGGGAGGGAGAGAGAGATAAAGAGAGAGAGAGAAGGGGGGCAGGGGGAGAGAGGAAAGGAGGGTAGGAGGGAGGGGGAGAGAGGGAGGGGGAGGATGGACAGGAGGGAGAGAAGGGAGGAGGAGGGGGAGAGAGGGAGATGGGAGAGGGAGGGGAGAGAGGGAGAAGAAAGGGAGGGAAGGAAGGAGAAAGGAAGGGAGGGAGAGAGGAGGTAGGGAGGGAGATGAGTTAGAGGAGGGACGGGAGGGAGAGAGTGGGAGAGAGGGAGGGGAGAGATAAAGAGGGAGGGGGGCAGGGAGGGAGAGGGAATGAGGGAGGGAGGAAGGGGGAGGGGGGATAGAGAGGGTGGAGAGGGGGAGGGAGGGGAGAAAGGGAGGGAGGGAGGGAGGAGAGAGAGGGGTTAGGGATGGATAGAGAGGGTTGGGAAGGAGAGATGGAGAGAGGATGGGAGAAATAGGAGGAAGAGATAGAGAGAGGGGACAGGAAGGGAGAGAGAGGGAAGGAGGAAGGAGGAGAGAGGGAGGGGGATAGACAGGGGGGATAGAAGGAGGGGTAGAGGGGAGAGAGGGAGGGAGGATAGGGAATGAGAGAGATGGTAGAGAGAGGGAAGGAGAGGGAGGGAGAGGGGGAGGGAGAGAGAGAGGGAGAGGGGGAGGGAGAGGGAGAAAGGGAGGGAGGGAAAGGGAGAGAGAGGGGGAGGGAGGGAGGGAGGGAGGGAGGGAGAGAGAGAGGAAGGGAAAGGGGGTAGGGAGAAAACAGAATGTAAACAGAAAACCTAATTTAAACCCGGGGAAAGCCGGGTACTTGCAACTAGTGATTTAATAAATCACGTTATATTTAATAATTTATACAAGTCGCGTAATAATACACATGTTATACAAAGTGACCCTATAACACATATCAGACAAAGCGACGTCATAATACACGTCATGTTCCTCTTTTTTTTTTTCAATAGTAATAAAACTTATTGCGAATTCTGGTTCACGGCTTCTTACGAACATCATTTTTTTTTTCATTTTGAAATAAATTTATTGTATGAGTAATTCTTATAGTACTGAGTCCGCTCTCGACATAATACTTTATTCAGGAAACTTTGCTTACAGTATTAACAAATTTCATCTTGAGGGAAGGGGAGTTGGGGGAGTGTGGGGGAAATTTGGTGGATTGTTAGACCTCCCGCCAAAAAAAAAATGGGCGGTTTTTGTCGGCTGCTTTAAATGTAAAATTAACAAAAAAAAATAATTAACGCACACTATTTGTAAATTGAGGAGAGGGGAATAAGAAGAGAGGGGAATAAGAGGAGAGGGGAATAAGACGAGCAATTTGTTTTTTGTTTATTTTGTTACAAATTGTCGCGAGTCAATGAGTTTGTTCAAAATAAAACCCTTTCAAAGTGGATTATTATAACAGCATTTTGCTATCAAACACATTTTTACACATTCTTCTCAGTTGTATGTAAATATAATATTTAAGAAAATGGTTAAAATATTCAAATAATTCTTATATCCGAACAGGTTTTTTTTTAGATGGACGTGAATTACTAATGTTTGAGAAATACTGCTTTTAAATTATATTAAATACATCTATGTATATATGTTTATATATCTCTATACCTATAAGAGGCATTTGCTGTCTGTCTGTCTGTCTGTTCCCTTATAACTCAAGATGCAGACAAACAAATAACGTGAAATTTGTTACACATACACATAATTACATGGGGAAGGTTATAGGACAGGTTTCGTTTCATATCGATGGGTAGTTTTATTGTAATTAATTTTTTTTTTATTTTAGTATTTTACTATATTAAAGTAATCTCGACGGCGCCATAAATAAAATTCCTCTGTGACGTCATTTCCCGATTCGAATAGAACTTGCGCGCTGGTGCTGTATTGTGCCTTTGTGATGCAAAGAATTGTTGTTGTTTTTTCATGCTCCCTGATTTGTACAGTTTGAGGAAGATAAAGGAATGAAGAAGGATTTTAGAAGAAGTGTGAAGCCATACTAATAAGTATATATATATATATACTAGTTGCAAGTACCCGGCTTTGCCCAGGTTTAAAATAAGGTTTTCTGTTTACCTTTTGTTTTCTCCCTCCCCCCTCTCTCCCTCCCTCCCCCTCCCTCTTTACCCCTCTCTCTCTCTCTCCCTTTCCCTCCCTCCCTTTCTCCCTCCCTCCCTCTCCCATCTCCCTCTCTCCCCCTGTCCATCCCCCCTCCCTCCCTCTCTCCCCCTTCCTCCTTCCCTCTCTCTCCCTCCCTGCCCTCTCTCTTTCTTTATCTCTTCCTCACATTTCTCCCATCCTCTCTCTCCCTCTCTCCTTCCCTTCCTCTCTCTCCCTCCCTAACCCCTCTCTCCCTCCTTTCCCCCTCCCTCCCCTCTCCACCTCTCTCTCCCTCCCCCTTCCTCCCTCCCTCATTCCCCCTCTCTCTCCCTGCCCCCCTCACTCTTTATATCTCCCTTCCTCTCTCCCTTTCTCTCTCCCTCCCTCTCATCTCCCTCTCTCCCCCTCCTTCTCTCCCATAATCTGAATTTTTAATAGGTTATGCGCGCATCGGGAAATGACGTTATAGAGGAATTTTATTTATGGCGCCGTCGAGATTACTTTAATATAGTAAAATACTAAAATAAAAAAAAAATTAATTACAATTAAACTACCCATCGAGATGAAACGAAACCTGTCCTAAGTAAATAGATATGCAATTTGCCATTCCCACTTCGACAATAAGAGTTTCTTGTTTCTTGCAGTAAAATAATTTAGCCGAGAATTGTTTTTACCACTATTGATTTCACCAGACCATGTTTACAATTTGAGTTTCCGGAAGTTACACATCTTTTGCTTTAGAAACAAAAATGCAGTAACATATTTCTGTCTCCCACCGATCTCTTATCATAATAATTAATTACAATTAAACTACCCATCGAGATGAAACGAAACATGTCCTATAACCTTCCCCATGTAATTATGTGTACGTGTACCAAATTTCACGTTATTTTGTTGTCTGGATCTTGAGTTATAAGGGAACAGACAGACAGACAACAAATGCGTCTTATAAGTATATATATATATATATATATATATATATATATATATATATAGAGAGAGAGAGAGAGAGAGAGAGAGAGAGGGAAAGAGAGAGAGAGAGGGAGAGGGAGGGAGAGAGATAAAGAGAGAGAGAGAGGGGGCAGGGAGGAGAGAGAGAGGAAAGGAGGGTAGGAGGGGAGGGAGGGGGAGGAGAAGGAGGGAGGGGGATGGACAGGGGGAGAAAAGGAGGGAGAGAGAGGGAGATGGGGGGGGAGGGAGATGGGAGAGGGAGTAGGGGGAGATGGAGAGAGAAAGGAAGGGAGGGAGAGGGGGGGTAGGGGGAGGGAGAGAGAGGGGAGGGAGGGAGAGAGAGAGGGTGGGAGAGAGGGAGGGAGAGAGATAAAGAGTGAGGGGGCAGGGAGGGAGAGAGAGAGAAATGAGGGAGGGAGGGAGGGGGAGAGAGGGGGAGGGAGAGAGAGAGGTGGAAAGGGGAGGGAGGGAGAAAGGAGGGAGAGAGGGGTTAGGGAGGGAGAGAGGGGAGGGAAGGAGAGAGGGAGGATGGACGTTGGGAGAGAAGGATGGGGAGAGGGGAGAGAGGGAGATGGGAGAGAGATGGGAGAGAGGGAGGGAGAGGGAGGGAGGGAAAGGGAGAGAGGGGGGGAGGGAGGGAGGGAAAGGGAGAGAGGGGGGAGGGAGGGAGAGAGAGAGGAAGGGAGAGAGGGTGTAGGGAGAAAACAGAAGGTAAACAGAAAACCTTATTTTAAACCTGGGCAAAGCCGGGTACTTGCAACTAGTATATATATAAAGTATATTGTAAATGAAGTATAAGATATACCTGTAATATGATTAGCTTAAAGTGTTGTATAAACCTGAAACGTTTGTGTGAACATTAAAATATTGGATATCTACTTTACCATGTATCATGCATTTAAAAAAAAAACCACTGCAATGTATGTTACATAATGTTTATTATGATACACGTTACAAGTGTGATATCTTTTGTGATGACGCCATATTTTAACACATTTTATAGTTTAAATAAAAGAAGAACTTTACCAATGCTTACCCACCTGTTTGTTAATCTTATGGTGTCCACCATAAACTGACCCCTCAGATCCACCATCCACCAGGGCATGACGTCACTTAATGTGTGTTGGCAATGCCCATACTGAGCATTGCTAATTCGGCTGCCATCAACCGCCAAATGTGCCACAAAACTAAAATACGTACTGCTCTGTACAGCTGGTTTGTACAAGGCAGCATTGTACAGTCCGGTGATCACTTCATTCAATAAGAAGTGAATGAACAATGAGATTAATGAATACATCCCAGGTTAGATTTTACTTTCACTGCAGTGACAAAGAATTGATTCGTTGGTTATGGCTTCGTTCCAAGAAGTTTTGTCTAATTTTAAAAAAAAAATTCTAACAGTTAGTAGTATAAAAATGACAAAAATATAAAGATTTCATATGTCAATAATACAAAAAAAATCCTTTCCTGCTCTGTCGGCAATCCCGTGTCTGTCACACAAGATCGCGTCAGTACACGAGATCCTGTCTGTCACAGAAGATGGCGGGAACATTTACTGGCTACATAACTGGCATGATGCATCTCCCAACTGGCAAGCCAAGCATGATGCCCCCTACGTGGCTGCCAGTTATGATATTGGTGTTTTCGTATATAGAGTGAAGAGCTGGGCAAGCAACCTACACTGTTACATATCGCTGGCTTGATGAAGATAGTCTTACGGCCAACCGACCGTAATAAAGTTTCGACCGACACGATCAAAACAATGACGAATTGAGAGCGATCTAAAGAACGATAACAACAATTTTTTTTTTTAAATAAAAGGGGGAGAAGTCGGAGGAGACCTCAATAGTGTTAGGAAAACAACTTCCAGTGCCTGGGATGAAAAAAATGTCTGCAGAGTCGGGGATAAATGTCTATGATTTCATCCCCGGTAGGGATATATTAGCTAAAGCGAATCCGGGGATGACAGTTCTCAGTGCCGCGGATATCCCCGGCGGTAAATCGAGCCCTGGTATAGCTAGATTCAGAGTTTAATCGCCGGAAGTTGTTTTTGTTAAGCTTATTTTCTTTGGGATGAACTAAATAACATATGAACATTATTTGATGCACTATTAAGTGTCCCTATTCTCAAATGTATTTTGGCTACAATAATCTGTTCATGTCCTTTGGGGCCACTTTCAGTACACAGATATGCTATTTTTGTAAACAGGCTGACTGTTAACGTGGTCAAATATATTTATCACCATTTTCAACTCCAACTACACACCTTCTCACCCCTCCGTGTACCGGGCCTTTGTTTACTAGTCAAAAAGAACGTCTCCAATTATAAACATAATTATCTGACAGTATTTTAAATGAAACATTAGTAAATAGGCATGGGAAAAACGAAATGCATAAGGACTTAACAGTTGTAGTCATTGACGTGTATGAAATGCCATTGATTTAAATATATTTGTATATTCGCAAGCTCATGACAGGGGTTAAACAAGCCCAAAAGTCGTCTAAAGTGCGTAGTTAAAATTAAGACAATCACATCCTATCGCAAAATACTCCTTAAGCATTATCACGAAATATACAGCGCCTCACTATAAAATATTGAATTACTCTAAGACAGGGGTGGGCAAACTTTTTCGACGGAGGGCCACATTGAAAACATGATCATAACCTTGTATTTGTCCTTTTATTTCACATTCACGCTTTATTACACATGCACATTACATTTTAAAATACAAACATATACTTGCACATGGGCCGCACGATATACTAAGGCGGGCCGCATGCGGCCCGCGGGCCGTAGATTGCCCAGCCCTGCTCTAAGACACTAAATACAGAGCCCTGAGACTATGAAATAATGAATTACACATAGGCAAGGATGAAACAGATGGAACACAATAGATGCTACTAAAGAATATTAAAAAAGGTGATGACATTATAAATACCATATCTTTCGTAGCTTTTACTTAAGTTCAAAGCATATAAAAAATTGTTTTACAGTAGCATGCTTCATTGGAAGTGGAAACGAAACGGCCGAAGTATCAAACACATTTTTTGTTTTTCTTTGAATCGATAGTGAAAGTATTATGATGGTATAACATCCACCCCCCCCCCGATAGGCGTAGCTGGGGGTAGACAAGGGGGGCATCATGCCCCGGGCTCTAAAAACAAAGGAGCGCCGAATGATATATTTTGCATATAATATTATTTGGTTTTCGAATGAGGGGGAGCTTAAAAGGTATTGTGCCCCGGGCGCGAGTTAAGCTCGCTACGCCACTGCATCACCTCCTGCCCTCCCCCCCCCCCTCCTAAAAGAGAAGACAATGACTCTGCAGGCCTAAAGACTATTCCATGGGCAGTTTGTTCCACTTCACTTTTAAGTCTGCTCAGTTGGAAGTAATTATCACTTTGTCTATTATTAAAATTCTTTATTATTACTATTGTTATATATATACTCTTTGCAATTTAAAAAAAATCGGAATGAGATTTTAAAAGATACGATATATATTCAATTAATCAATATTTTCAATTTAATGTCCAGGTTGTGGCCAAAGATTAAAGATACATTTATTTTAGAAATTAAAACCAATCAATTGAGACATTGTTTTTTTTTTTGTTATTTCGAAAAATGAAATAATTTTATACATATTTTTTTTTTCGGTTTACAAAATTGACGTGCCAGGCACATGTGTTCATTTATTTATTAACTGAATTTTACAAAAGGTTTATCTTTAACCCCACCCCCTCACCCCACGCCTCTTTCCAAACAAAAACCCATTGTTACATTTGATGAGTAGACCATTGAATTCGATTAAAATGATCGATGTTATGAGTATGATCGACTGGTAGGGTTTAGGTGCCTTGTGTATTAGTAATACCCTTTAGGTACGATCTATACTTTTAATCAACATGATACTATTACATATACTTTGTATCACCGACGAGAGCCGCATTACATATAATAACAAATATTGTAATAGCCTCAGAACTGTTAACGTAATAGTATTTGATATTGAAATGATGAACAAGAGAACGGATTCAACAAGAAGTATTATTGCTGTACGTAATATTGCTGTACGTAATATTGCTGTACGTAACAAGATCTAGGTGCAGTCAGCGACGAACTGTGTGAAACAGGTTTTCACAAAGAAATAGCAACGTTGGAAAACAGATATCAAGGGAGGTATGACAGCAGCATGTTAGGCGATTTCTGTTAGTTTTTACAGCGAGAGTGTGACACTGATTACAAAAGAAAAGCAACATCGTTTAATTATTTCTTACTTCAAAATGCATTTTATTAGTAATATCTGAGGTTATTTGTACATATAATACTGTATAGTTGCTTCTTCTGTTCTAATTCCATGTACATTGTAGTTATCGTTTTTAAATGTAGAAAAAGACCCCTAATGTAACCTTGCCTATGGCCCCAAATGTAACCTTGCCTAATGCCCCAAATGTAACCTTGCCTATGGCCCCAAATGTATCCTTGCCTATGGCCCCAAATGTAATCTTGTCTATGGCCCCTAATGTAACCTTGCCTATGGCCCCTAATGTAACCTTGTCTATAGCCCTAAATGTAACTTTGCCTATGGCTCAAAATGTAACATTGTCTATGGCCCTAAATGTAACCTTGCCAATGGCCCCAAATGTAATATTGTCTATTGCCTCTAATGTAACCTTGCCTATGGCCCCAAATGTAACATTGTCTATGGCCCCAAATGTAACCTTGTCTATGGCCTCAAATGTAACCTTGTCTATGGCCCCAAATGTAACCTTGCCTATGGCCCCTAATGTAACCTTGTCTATGGCCCCTAATGTAACCTTGCCTATGGCCCCAAATGTAACATTGTCTATGGCCCCAAATGTAACCTTGTCTATGGCCCCAAATGTAACCTTGCCTATGACCCCAAATGTAACATTGTCTATGGCCCCAAATATAACCTTGCCTATGGCCCCTAATGTAAACTTGTCTATGACCCCTAATGTAACCTTGCCTATGACCCCTAATGTAACCTTGCCTATGGCCCCTAATGTAACCTTGCCTATGACCCCTAATGTAACCTTGCCTATGCCCCCAAATTCTACTTTGCCTACAGCCCATCAAATATAACTTTCCCTAGATCATTCCTCCCCCCTTCCTCCAAATCTAACGTTGTCTAGGGGCCTATAAAAATTTTAGACCAGCTATTCGTATGACATTACGTTATCGAAATAATCCCGGTAAAAGACCAAGTAAAATTGTTTATTTACAAAAATCTGTTATATACTTTAAAAAAAGAGCAAATGAACATTGACTTTGTTTTTTACACTGTCCTCTTAAAATTAATGATTGTCTTAAAGTTGATGTTATGGTCTGAAGGTTAATTTATGGTCTTACATTTGATGTTATGGTCTCAAAATTGATGTTATGATCTTAAATTTCATGTTATGGTCTTAAATTTATTTCATGTTATGGTCTTAAAGTTGATGTTATGGTCTCTTTAGATTTTTCTGCGATATTAACCTAAAATTATAGCAACTACCGATTGAAATTTTTTCTTCAGATTTTATTTAGAATGACTTAAAGAGCTAAATAGAACCTCTCCAATTTCATCAAAATACATTAGCAATAGAACTAATGCAAACAGGGAAATATTGCACTGAAGAAAAATACAACTATAAAAATATAACTCTTTTACGTGTGACTTAAAAATAGATCAAATATATTGATTCTTTAAGTTAGCATTAGAGGATGTATCAATGGTTGTGTTAAATTACCGGCCACTCGGCGTATGGGGGTGGGTCGGGTGACTTGGATAAGTTACGGAAACCCAAACAGCAGAAATGGATTGCGTCTGATTTGGAGACCACCTTCAATCATATCACCATCAATCATATCACCATCAATCATATGACACCATCAATCGTGTCATCATCAATCATGTCACCATCATACTAGAGTTTATTCAATGACTTTCATCTCTAGTATGCGTGACATTTACTGTACATAAGAAATTCTAATCTGCTTTTCTGGTCTCTACTAAACGTTTTTAAAAGCACGGTTCTTTTAAAAACCCACCACAGGGTTCTTGGTAATACCTTTTGTTTTGAAATGTGTAGTTGTCTAAGCATCTACCTTAATATGGTGATGCAATATGACACTTTTGATAAGTTCAAACTTCTACTTCTCTCAAGCATGCTGTTTCCAAACAGTGTAGTAATCGTGCAAAGCTGGCATTTATTTTAAAGCTTTTCATTCTAATCCGACACGTACATCAGCTAATATATATTTTTGATGTTATGGTTCCTTTAATAGTTGTTGAGTCCGAGTGTTTCAGTTTTATATTTTTTTCTCTAAGACCTGTTGTAATATATTTAATTTATTTTATGCCTTTTGTAATGTATTGTTTATTTATTATTAACATATTGTAATATGCAATTAATTTAAGATTCCCACAATAAAAGTGAGAATGGAGTGAGGGTATGATATTTAAAAATTAGAATATTTTTTTTAACCCTGCAACATTGTGTATATTTATTTTACCATGTACTATATTTAATAAAACATATGTTCATACTTTAATCAACAATATACATTGATTATATCTATAATTCAGATACACAAGTATTGATATATTCATATTATTAAACAAATCAACTGCGGTAAATAATTCAACGTGCATATGTATATAGTATATGTTTAAAGTTTACATTTAATATATAAACATTCGGTAACAGCAACAGAAATATATTCATACTTTAAATAATGTATATTTTCCTATATGTTTGTATGTGCAAACTGATATAAAGTATGAGACATATGATATGAAAATAACAACATAGTTATTTCCCTTTTCCCCATGCGCCCCCCCCCTCCTTTCCGTCAGCGGCTCATAGTATTTGATGTGTTTGATACTTTATATTAATGTTTAGCATAAACTCTAGAGTCGTTTTTTAATGCCCTAACTTTGTCAATAGACCATTTGAAAAAAATAAACAAACAATCTTGCCAACTGATTATTCAGATATCCAGGTACATCAGGAACAAACGCTGATGAAGGATCTAATATTGATAGAGAACCAACAGGCTTTCACTTGATTATTATTTTAAATAGTTTCAGTTTGAAAACGTATTCCGTTAGAAGACTTTAATTTTCATGTCGTTGAAATATAATCATAGAAAACTAATCCTATTGGTGAAAGGAAAAAATTATATTACTAGCTGTACCATGCAAAACCTTCGCATAGAGTTATATCCCTTTAGTCTTGATCGGTAGGCTAGGTTTTATTTAGACTCGGGCAGATCCGATTTTTTTCAAGTTTGTATTTTAAACTGAAATACTGTTGTATAAATTCTTTACTTTCGATTTAACGCAGAACCCAAAATCGCTATTATTTTATTAGACTATTATATTATTTACACAAAATATTTTCTCGATTTGACAAATGTTTCTGGTAACAGCCAAACTGGTTATTTGTGAGCTCGGTGAGATCAATAGCCTAATGATTTTGCTGTACGTAATGTTCCTGTACATAATAGTGCTGTACGTAATATTGCTGTACGTAATAATTTTGCTGTTCAAATACTGGTTCGTTGTTTATCAAGCGTCTTCCTTAAACTTCCATTTCAAAGTCACGGAAAAGAATGTTTTCATAAGGCAGTAGGGACATTTTTAATACCAATTTAAGATTATCTTTTTATATGGTATTAATTGAAATAGAATAAATTGTTTCAGAATTCATTGATTTTTTTTTTATTATGTCATTTGAAAAATTCCTCCTTTATAATAAAACTGCTATGTAAATCTGTATCTTGCAGCCAGTCTATTAGAAACTCGATAACAGTAATTGGATATTTTTTTTTTAGTCAACGACTAAGAACTCTTTGAATAGCAAGGAGCCTTATGTATAAATATATATTGTGTGATTATAACTCAAAATATTTGTACAGAGCCAATGTTTGTCTTTAAGTAATAATTTAATGAGTAAATTGTTTCTAATTGTAAACAAAACGAAAATAGTCATATGTTGTAAAATATCTAAAAAAAAAATAATTAAATAGAATTATCTTGAATATAAAAATGTGTTCCCGGAGCAGACGATAAGTATGACGTCAGATCTATGTTAGGATTGACACTGAAGAGCTGACATGTTTTTGTTGACGTGACCCAGTTAAACGCTGTACAAGTGGATGACCTACGGGCCAGACATTCTTGGCCACAACAAATGGCATCCCTGACGGTCAGTGTGTCCAGTACTGAGCCTGACAGCTTAATGTCCGTTCGTCTGGTGAAGAGACGCTCCTCTAAAATAAAGTTGACGAAAATCTCCATCTCACAGAAATGTAGAACTTCACTGCTTCTACTAGAACAATAAAAATATATAATCAAAATCATGAGTATGACATGAATACATCACAGGCGTGAAAGGTACCACTTAATGTATGTCACCGCGACTAATACAATCTTAGGCTAGTGGTGGTGGTTGGGGGGGGTATTAAAATGTGTTACCGACTTGGTATCGAGATATCTACAGAACGCCACTTATTTCTCCAGTAGACTCGGGAGTCACTTCTGCTTTTCCTATTAATAATAACGACTTTATTCCCCCCCCCCCCCCGACCATTTTTTCCCCCAAAACCCCTAATATTTGATAACAATATCCCAGGTTTGCCGAAGCCCTGCTTTGAAGGTGTGTGTGAAGTTCCATGTAAGGATGAGATGAAACCTTTAGGATCCTATAAACCAATAATGGGACAGTTTTTATGGTGACATTCTTTAGTACACGCCTTAGCCTATTGTGCAATGGCCATGGAGGCACCACGGAAGATACAGCAAGGACTTTAGCCATGACCTTTAATATCCATTGGTCCTCGCCGGAGATAAGACCAGTGACTCTTAGGTCGCGTCAGTTGAGCGCTTTACCACACGACCATCCGGCCACTTGAAGGTAACGACGGCTGAAAAAAATTTGAAGTTTTAAAACTTGTAGCAGGAATATTATAAGGGGATAGAACCCTATGCAAAGGTTTTCCAGGGTACGGCTAGTTATGAAAATAACATTTGATAATCTCAGAAGTGAAGAATAACTAAAGAAGGTGGGCCGACTATTTTTACAAATTGCCTGTAAAATCAATTTTTTTTTTGCTTAGATCCCAAGTATTTTCCTATCGTTTTTTTGATACTTTAAATCTGGAATGGGGGCAGTATTTTCCGAATGGGGGCAGTATTTTCCGAATGGGGGCAGTATTTTCCGAATGGGGGCAGTATTTTCCGAATGGGGGCAGTATTTTCCGAATGGGGGCAGTATTTTCCGAATGGGGGCAGTATTTTCCGAATGGGGGCAGTATTTTCAGAGTTCGCTGGGGCTCCTAGTTCAAACTGTAAAATCTATCGGACATTGTGGTCCAGTCAGTTCGAGTATTTAAAACCAATATCCCAGTCATAATAAAAAAATATAAAAAAGTAGATAAAAAAGTAGTATATAACAAAGACGTACTGCAAGCATAATCATAATAAATTCGTTATTTTCCAATATGTCATTATCTGCTACATTCAACTTGGGTAAATACATTATAAGTAAAGCGCTAAGCTTGTCCGGGTCGCGTGTGGGGAATCCGTTCTATAAATAAACGAACTCCAGAAATAAATAAAAAAATAGTATTTGATAAAGTAATCACGTGGCCAGCGAGGTCACGAAAACATAATTCAAAATGGCGTCTTCAATTCCATATTTTGTTTTAAAAAATCTACAGTTTTAAATAGTTTCTTTGGCTTTTTATTATGAAATGTAAAAGTCCTAAATATTAAATAATAATATATAATATCATTCAAATTATTTTCGTTTTTATTACAACAGATAGCATTTTAATCAGACTAGGTCACTAGCGCGCTCGTAAATATGTAAATAATGTTTTGTTTTGATTTTAACTAACAATAGAATTCAGGGCAAAACGCTATAAATAAAAATCCTCTGTGACGCCAAATGAAAAAAATAAAAACTCTGCACTTGATTTCACGTAAATCGGCTGCGCATTTGATAATCGTGCTCAGTTATTATAGTTTGTTAACATTGTGTACTGGAGGTTATTGTTCCCTCGATGGATTACTTTTTGATGATGGTTTGTTGGTTATGGCAGCCACATCTTTTGACATATAAAATGAAGGTCATTTCTGCACATTAGGAAGGTGGCATAAATCAGCACCTAATTTGATTAGGAAGGGGTTTAACATTACACCTAGATATTCCGGGCAACGCCGGGCTTAATATCTAGTTGTCTATAAACTTTGTCGAATCTTTGTCCAATAATACATGGAGTTATTTAATTTCATATTTCTAACCACTTAATTAAAAATATGAATATATCTATCTATCTATCTATCTATCTATCTATCTATCTATCTATCTATCTATCTATCTATCTATCTATCTATCTATCTATCTATCTATCTATCTATCTATCTATCTATCTATCTATCTATCTATCTATCTATCTATCTATCTATCTATCTATCTATCTATCTATCTATCTATCTTTCTCTCTTTCTCTCTTTCTCTCTTTCTCTCTTTCTCTCTTTCTCTCTCTCTCTCTCTCTCTCTCTCTCTCTCTCTCTCTCTCTCTCTCTCTCTCTCTCTCTCTCTCTCTCTCTCTCTATATATATATATATATATATATATATATATATATATATATATATACCTAAACACAAGAGCTTCAACATCTATTCATGGGCCCCTTCCAATCCTAACCTAAAAGGACCCATTTATTAACCACACCCGACATTTCTTTTGAAGTCTTACAGTATATAAATATACCCTACATGGAACAAGTGTTAGGTTTGTACAACCAATGTTATCAATGTCAGCTGCAAACCACAACAAGTTAGAATTAATATTAAAAGTGACCATCAGCCCATTTACAAAGTTTTTCTAATGGTGTCAAGAGGAAGAAATGAGGGGGGGGGGGTCAATTGTTCTCCAGTGTCGGTCATTACAAGACTCCCACTAAGTACGCCATTATTTTGACCTACTTGAGGAACAATCATATATATATATATATTTGAATTTGCAAAGTAACAAAAATTTCACATACATTGACATATGAAACATTCGATACTATATTATTGTTAAAGAATAACAAGATCTTACTTGATGATTATTCGTACAAATCTTCCTGTTATTGGAGTGGGGCATGTAACGTAAAGTGTTGACTGGTTCAGTGAACCAGTTTGTTGGTAGCAGACATTTCCGGTAATATTCGGAAAGTTGGTCAGCTGTCTCGGATCATGGTCAAATATATCGATGACAAAGTTTCGCAGATTAACGTACAAGTCGTAGTCCATCCTGAAATTTGAAATAAGAAATATCAAACCAGGATCGTCTTATTGAAATGGTAGCCCACTTGTTAGAATCTTGATGTTGTAAGTCTGTTATATACATATATCAATGGTTTGTAAGCCAAACTAGTTTTGTACACACACACACACACACACAAAAACACACACACACACAAACACACACACACACAAACACACACACACACACACACATTAAATTAAATTTTAAATTAGATCAGGAAGAAATGTTTAAAATACACATAGGAAAAAAAAAAGCTAAAATGCTCTAAGATGTTTTATAAAACTGCAGTGTGAGTGTTAAGTGAAAGTGTTCGTATTCCAGAGTATGTGCGTTTTTGGGTTAATTTTTCCCCCCTTTAATGTTAAGTTTATTGAGTTCTACGTGTTCGCAGATTGAGTTATTTATAGCACTTATATCATCATACTTTGTTCTTAACAAGTATTGCCTTTGGGAACGGGGGGAGGGACTTCAAGGACACTAAATAGGTCATTGGTCTCAAAATTATGCACTTTGTCGTTTAGCCAGATGTACTCAACAGATTGTTGATACTTATTTTGACCAAGGGGTCAATTTTATGTTCCATGTATGAAATTCGCAGCAGATTTCTCAGGGACCTGGTGTCAGTCGCCAAAATCCTTCTTACTACCTTGGAGCTCAGTGTCCACGATTCGCAACCATGGAGAAAGATGGGGATCACTAATGACTTGCACATCATGCATTTGGTTCTGAATAACCAAAGATCTTGCTTTCTCACATCCTGGCAGCTTAGATCAAGGCAAACATCACTGTTGCAGTTCTATTTATTATCTCACAAGAGCGGGTTCGATTCTCAAAGAAATCTAAAGCCCGGTAACCTAGAATGTTCCCCCATTTCCAGCCTTTATTTCTATTTTACAATGTTTTTATTAACTTCACTTCTTGTTTGTCTTTCCGGGGTCATTTCTTGTTTGTCTGTCCGGAACTCTGCAATCCAATTTTAGACCACTTTCCGATAAGCTATAGCTCTGATACTTTCAATATAGCTCAGAACCCGATGACAATGCAATATTCTTACTATTTCATTATGATTTTATGAGTTTCTTAAGTATCTTCCGAAAACAACTTTTTTATTAACTTCACTTGTTTGTCTTTCCGGGGTTACTTCTTGTTTGTCTTTCCGTTGAATTTCGCAATCCAAATAACTCTTCGTATGTATTAATTGAAAAAAAAAACAACTAAAAAGTGGAACAATAAAATTACATTATAAAAAAATATTTTATAAAAAACAACGTTTTTCTTGCGTACTAAAAAGCAAAAAATAATTTCTGAATAAATTGGTCACACGGTAATAGACTTTATAAGAGCTTCTAATTTTTATTTTTAAAAGAAAGAATAAATGATAAATGCAAATTAATACCACTCACTACCTATTGGTCAATCTAATTGAGTCCACCACGAACTGGCCTCTCAGGTCCACCATCCACCAAGGCATGGCCCCAAACAATGTGTGCTGACAGTGTCCGTTGTGAACGTTGGTGTCGTTGTTGCCGTCAACGGCCAGATAAGCTCTCAATGTACCGGTAGCAGCCGCAGAATACGTTGTACTCTGTACAGCTGGTTTGTACAAGGCAGCATTGTACAGTCCATGAGTGACGTCATGTAATAGGAAGTGAAGAATTATACAATTCAGCTGTACGTACATAGTTGATCAACTTTTGATTTCTTTCACAGCTTTTGTAGAGACTATACACAACACCAGGCGTCGTCATCAGCCTATCATTGACACTGTTTCAATTCAGCCATTTTAGAATGTTTAAAATATCTAATAGATATTGTACCATAAAAGACATTTTAAAAAAAGGTTTTGTTACAGCTAAAATTATCATAGTTCAAATTGTTATTATTCAAATTGTTTCAGTTCTAGTTTTAATACTGCATATGGAAAGTCTTCCCCTACTTTTCTTTTGAAATCTTGCGAAATCCTCCAACAAAATCTGAACAAGCCAGTAGAAGTCGTATAATTACGTAATAAAGTATTTTAAACAGTCAATATCCCTCAGATATATCACTAAAATTAAATAATAATGAATCTTCTACTACTATGTCGGATCTATCATGGGTCAAACAGATAAATGCCAACTAAGCAAGGAAAAAATAAAACTATTTGCTTTTAAATTATCAGCCGAAGCATTGAAGTTTACCAACCACAAGTGGCATCAATGGAGACGTCCTAAGTTGTTTTTTTCTATCGTGTAAGTCTGATTAGTTGGCAACAATCGCTTCCTTGTCGAACCTAAACAATCTTATTAATATTGTCTTTTTTCCATCGTGTCAGTCTGATTAGTTGGCAACAATAGCTTCCTTGTCGAACCTAAACAATCTTATTTATATTGTCTTTTTTCCATCGTGTAAGTCTGATTAGTTGGCAACAATAGCTTCCTTGTCGCACCTAAACAATCTTATTTATATTGTCTTTTTTCCATCGTGTAAGTCTGATTAGTTGGCAACAATAGCTTCCTTGTCGAACCTAAACAATCTTATTTATATTGTCTTTTTCTATCGTGTAATTCTGATTAGTTGGCAACAATAGCTACCTTGTCGAACCTAAACAATCTTATTTATATGGGTTTTTTTGATCTATCAGTTTCAAGTGTGATCGCAACTGAAAATGATACAACCTAAAATGTATGTAAACTTTACAATATATGATACATCATAAAATCAGATCCACCATACACCAAGACTTTGTCTCAGCTGGTGTGTGGTGCTACAACTGTTACCATCAACAGATAAAGATGAGCGACAAAAAGTTCATATTCCCTTAGGTTTTTTTTTTGTGTTCGTCTTTACAGACAAAAAATAAAATAGTCGAGTTAGCCAGTCAGTTAAAGAATACAACAAACCATGTCTTGGCTACAAGTCAATGACATTATCATACAGACTCCTTAATTCAATGAATAAAAATAAGCGGCACAGAATAATAATAGGCCTAAATATACACCACACACTATATGGGCCTAGATATGTACCACATAATATATAGGCCTAAATATGCACCACAGAATATATAGGCCTAAATATGCACCACAGAATATATGTGGGTCTAAATATACACCACACACTATATGGCCTAGATATGAACCACAGAATAAATATATATAGGTCTACATATCGAAATAGTGGAGTAGCCAGCACCAACGGGTTCAACAGATGAGTCTAGATTGTATGGCTGGATATATTTGTAAACTATTCTAACTTGCTTCTGGTCGAGATACGAAACAAAAAAAATCTTCAACTCATTGAAGCTGAACGAAAGCGTTCGACACAAAGTTGACATTTATCAATTATCTTTACACTGAATTTGTCTCTCCCCCCCCCCCCCAAATCCGCCACTATTAAAACCAAGTACATCGAAACAAACCAATCAACGTGTGGAAACTATTGATTAAAAGCGACTCATCAGCTGGTCACAGATACCATCTTGTCAATTATGTATATACTAGCTGTACCCTGCAATACCTTTGCACATACAGTTATATCCCCTTTAGATTTGATCAGTAGAACTAGGTATTTTTTTTTTGGTTTTTGGACAGATCCGATTTTTTATGACTTTATTACAATTTAAAGATGCAATATATTGTAGAAATACAAAAAAAAAAAAAAAAAAATAATTTAAATGGAATAATTTTACATTTTTGTCTTTAGGTTTCATCTTTGAAAACCGCAGAATCTATTCAAAACTGTAGATTTAAAAAAAAAAAACATTTATCGAATCGATACGCCGGAAAAACTCCGTTTTGAATTCTTGATTTCTTCCTTCGATATAATATAATATATTCTTTGTTATCTTCATTTATCATCGACATGATAGAATCTCCGATCATATACTAATATTTATCGTTTTTGAAAGTTTTAATTAAAAAAAAACCGAGTCTAGATATTTGTTCATTTTTATTTAATTGGGAATCTTAAACCGACGACATTAATTGACTTTGATAAAAAAATGTATATATAATATTTATATTATCGGTAGGCACGAATTCTATAAACTTATGCCATCTTCAATACGCCCCATCAGATAGTGCCATCTCACACACGCCCCTTTAAGATACTAAAATTTTACATACGCGCCCGTCAGATAGTACCATCTTACAAACGCCACCCTCAGATAGTGCCATCTTAATACGCTCCCATCAGATAGTACCATCTTACATACACCCCCGTCAGATAGTACCATCTCACATACGCCCCCATCAGATAGTACCATCTTACACAGCCCCCGCCAGATAGTACCATCTTACATACATCCCCGTCAGATAGTACCATCTCACATACGCCCCCATCAGATAGTATCATCTTACACAGCCTCCGTAGGATAGTACCATCTCACATACGCCTCCATCAGATAGTACCATCACACATACGCCTCCATCAGATAGTACCATCTTACACAGCCCCCGTCAGATAGTACCATCTCACATACGCCTCCATCAGATAGTATCATCTTACACAGCCTCCGTCAGATAGTACCATCTCACTCAGCCCCCGTCAGATAGTACCATCTCACTCAGCCTCCGTCAGATAGTACCATCTCACTCAGCCCCCGTCAGGTAGTACCATCTCACTCAGCCTCCGTCAGATAGTACCATCTCACTCAGCCCCCGTCAGATAGTATCATCTTATATAAGCCCTCTTCATATTTTGCCATCGTCAATACGCCACTGGCCCTATTATGCCATCTTATCTTTTATAAAATCCTTAAGTTATTATAATATTTAAACGACACCTATTATAGTATGAGAGCAACCGATACATTAATAAAACAATTATTGAACATATTTTTCTGATTTCAAACATTATTTTATTGGAATAAATTACTTAATCGGACAAAGTTAGTTTGGTCCGATAGGCAACATCTAAATGAACTTTCCTAGACCAAGTTAAATGAAATTTAGACAATACAAATTGCAATGACTGGGATACCTAAAGTCTAAGGAATTCTATCATGTCATTGTTTAATTTAAACACATTTTCAGCGTATTTCCCTTTTCTATTTTTATCTTAAACACTGAGGAATCGCCTAAAAAGCAACACTGTCTCCGTGGGCCTTTCAATCAATTACTTTAAAGGACGAAATATTGTTGATCAAGCAAACTGGTAAACAGCTCTCCTAGGAACTCATATGTAGATAGCCCCGTAGCGTGAAAATTCTACAACAGGGGTAAGGCAGTGGCAGGGGGGGGGGCAGGTAACACATTTTACTAATTAGAACAAATAAGCGAGGGGGGGGGGGCAGACAAAACGCAGTGAAAAATTGTAGTGAAATTGATGAGAATTTAAAGGTTAGGCTGATAACACTGGTCTGCGTGATTTTTGAGGGCTGAGTTTTTTTTTACAAATTTTCTAGTTCAATTTTTTCCGCTGATTTCAAATATGTAATTTTTTTTTTTTCAATCAGGTCAAGTTTTTATTTTACTTGAATTTTTTAAATGCTCCAATAACTATAGTCTACAGTACCTGGCAATAATTGAAGAAACAACCGATAGAATTTCCCATTATTATAATTTTAGCATTTTAAAAACAGCTAACAGTAAATACTTGTGTTTATCTTGGTATAATTTGTTTTCATAAGAGATAGAGAGAAGTTTCAATTTATTTGTAGCATTCATTGAATGTGAAGCTATTGTTTATTTACTAATATAAATATATGTTTTTAATCTTGTTTGTTGCTTATTTATACTAATTTGAATGTAAAATTTTTGCCGTCTATTTGTTATTTGAAGCATCATTTAAGTTTTCATTTACAAGCAAGGAAAGCAACAAGTGATTCATAAAATCTATCATGCTTATTTTGGTATAAAACTTGGCGACCTGGACAAACCCTTTGCACCCCACATATGCTGTAAAACATGTGTCGAGGGTCTACGACGTTGGAACAAGAGGAACCAACCGTCTATTCCTTTTGGTGTGCCAGTGGGTTGGAGGGAAGGAAATATCACACTACTGATTGCTATTTTTGCATGACAAATCTAGATGGTATAAAAATTACTGGCTCCAGTCTGTACTACAGCGGCGAACATTGCGGCCCCTTTTAATAAGAAAAAAAAAATTAGTACCGTCAGGGCGGATCGCCTCCTCTGCCCCCTCCCCCACCCCTATTAACCCACTGCTCCTGAATCCCATTTTGAGGGGAAGGGGCTGCAAAGGCCAATTGTATACTTGTTAAAACCTCGGGGGACGGGTGGTCGTGTGGTGAAGAGCACTCGACTGGGTTCGTGTAAGTCCCTAAGTCTTTAAGTTAAGGGAGTAAAGGCGGCGGTTCGTTGTGCTGACCACACAATCCCCTTCATAGGCCGAGGTTATAGAAACAGATGAATTCTACACTTCATCTGCCCGGTGGGCCCGCAATGGCTTAAAGGAACTATTACTTTTTTAAAAAACCTGGCTTTACACCTTTGAATGACGTAACGTTTTATTTTAAGGGGGGGCGTTAAAAAGGTATTCAAAGGGTATTGTGCCCCGGGGGGCGAGTTAAGCTCGCTACGCCTCTGCATCACCTCCTGCCCCCTCCCCCACCTAAATGAGAAGACAATGACTCTGCAGGCCTAAAAGCATTGTATTAGGATTGCCTGAGGTCGTTTGTACATATGATACTGTATAGTTGCTTCTTCTGTTCTAATTCCATGTAAATTGTAGTTATTGTTTTTAAATGTAGAAGAATACCCCCTAATGTAACCTTGCCTATGGCCCTAAATGTATCCTTGCCTATGGCCCCTAATGTAACATTGCCTATGGCCCCAAATGTAACCTTGTCTATGGCCCTAAATGTAACCTTGCCTATGGCCCCTAATGTAACCTTGCCTATGACCCCTAATGTAACCTTGCCTATGGCCCCTTGTTACGATCGCACCCCCCCCCCACATCACAGTACCCCATATTACGTACCTTTCATCCCCACTCCTTAAGCACAGTTTAAAGTGACCGAAATCAAAGCCCTATTGTCAGACTTTGATGTCCGTAACGCCCCTCCCATATTCTTCTCCCGAAATCAAAGCACCACTGGACTCTGGTCAAACCTCCGAGTCAGGCTTTGATTGCGTAACGCCCCTACCCCTATTCTCCTCCCGAAATCAAAGCACCACTGGACTCTGGTCAAACCTCCCGAGTCAGGCTTTGATGTCCGTAACGCCCCTCCCCTATTCTTCTCCCGAAATCAAAGCACCACTGGACTCTGGTCAAACCTCCGAGTCAGGCTTTGATTGCGTAACGCCCCTCCCCCTATTCTCCTCCCGAGATCAAAGCCCTACTGGACTCAGGTCGAAACACCCCTCCCCCATCCCCACCCACCAGATCGGGGACCAGAAGTTTTTAGCTTAGTTTTAGCCAGTGTTAGATTGGAGTTTAGACAGAGATATAGTTTTATAGATTCACTGTTGTATTAGAGTTTGTATGAGATAGTCGTGCAGTCACGAGTAGTTAAAATAAAGTTCATTTAGTTTATATTTCAAATCAATAAGCGTTGACTTATCTGTTGATATATCTGTGTGTTTCACTGTGTGTTTATTGATTATCTACAAAGAGCCCGTAAATGTAACCTTGCCTATGGCCCTAAATGTAACCTTGCCTATGGCCCTAAATGTAACCTTGCCTATGGCCCTAAATGTAACCCTGCTTATGACCCCAAATGTAACATTGCCTATGGCCCTAAATGTAACCTTGCCTATGGCCCCAAATGTAACCTTGCCTATGGCCCCCAAATGTAACCTTGCCTATGGCCCCTAATGTAACCTTGCCTATGGCCCTAAATGTGACCTTGCCTATGGCCCCTAATGTAACCTTGCCTATGACCCCTAATGTAACCTTGCCTATGGCCCCAAATTCTACTTTGCCTACAGCCCATCAAATATAACTTTCCCTAGATCATTCCTCCCCCCTCCCTCCAAATCTAACGTTGTCTAGGGGCCTATAAAAATTTTAGACCAGCTATTCGTATGACATTACGTTATCTAAATAATCCCAGTAAAAGACCAAGTAAAATTATTCATTTACAAAAATCTGTTATACACTTGAAGACTACCATCAATCATGTCACCATCAATCATACCACCATCAATTAAATCACCATCAATCATGTCACCATCAATCATGTCACCATCAATCATACCATCATCGATCATATCACTATCAATTATATCACCATCAATCATATCAACATCAATCATGTCACCATCAATCATGTCACCATCAATCATGTCACCATCAATCATACCATCATCGATCAAATCACCATCAATCATGTCACCATCAATCATGTCACCATCAATCATACCATCATCGATCATATCACCATCAATCATAACATCATGAATCATACGACACAATCAATCATATCACCATCAATCATATGACACCATCAATCATGTCACCATCAATCATGTCACCATCATACCTGAGTTTCTTCAATGACTTTTATCCCTAGTGTGCCTTACATTTACTGTACATAAGAAACTCTTAACAAAATCCTGATCTGCTTTTCTGGTCTCGACTTAAAAACTCACCACAGGTTTCTTGGTAGTTGAGATTATTACCTTTTGTTTTGAAATGTGTAGTTGTCTAAGCACCTACCTTAATATGGTGATGCAATATGACACTTTTGTTAAGTTCAAAGTTTCTACTTCTCTCAAGCATGCTGTTTCCAAACAGTGTAGTAGTAATCGTGCATAGCGGGCATTATTTTAAAGCTTTTCATTCTAATGAGACACGTACATCAGCTAATATATTTTTTTTGATGTTATGGTTCCTTGAATACTTGTCGAGTCCGAGTGTTTCAGTTTTATAATTTTTTCTCTAAGACCTGTTGTAATATATTTAATTTATTTTATGCCTGTTGTAATGTATTGTTTATCTCTTATTAACATCTTGTAATAGATCTCCACAATAAAAGTGAGATTGGAGCGAGGGGTGCTTTTTAAAAATTAAAATATGTGTGTAACTCTGCCTCATTGTGTATATTTAATTTTCTGATTAACTACCAGGCACTACAACACTCAATGAACAATTGTTCATACTTTAATCAACAATATACATTGATTATATGAATGAGTCAGATACAAAAGTATTGATATATTCATATTATTAAACAAATCTACTGGGGGTATATAATTAAACTTGCTTGAAGTATGCACTTAATATATAATAATTCGGTAACAGCAACAACTATATATATTCATACTTTAAATCATGTATATTTCCCTATATACAGTATGAGACATATGATATGAAAATATCAACATAGTTATTTCCCTTTTCCCTATGCCACCCCCCCCCCTTCCCGCCAGCTGCTCATAGTATTTGAAAGTTTAGCATAAACTCTAGAGTTGTTTTTTTAATGCCCAAACTTTGTCAATAGACCATTTGAAAAAATAAACAAACCATCTTGCCAACTGATTATTCAGATATCCAGGTACATCAGGAACAAACGCTAATGAAGGAGTTAATATTGATAGAGAACCAACAGGCTTTCACTGGATTATTATTATTATAAATAGTCTCAGTTTGAAAACGTATTCCGTTAGAAGACTTTAGTTTTTATGTCGGTGAAATAGAATCATAACAAACAAATACTATTGGTGAAAGGAATGCAGTGGGTATTCGGTTAACGAACTGTTCGGACAGCGAACAAATCGGACAACGAACACTTTCAGGAAAGATTTTTGTGTTCGGACAACGAACAAAATTCGGATAACGAACAAAAATTGATTCTAACGAAAACGTCTCGGCTCTCGGAACACCCGACATCAGTCCTCAATTTGTCCTGAAAATGGATGTGCGCGTACGCTGACACGTCATCATTTATACTACGTAGCAGTGAGGCAGCACCATACGACGCGTAGGGTAGTGTGCGACGACACTTTGTCAATTGTGTACCATACATATGTAGTTGGTTTATGTCCTTGTGGTTTTTGTATGTGCTTCTCTAAACGCCTTATAAAAAACCCCTGAAAATTTGACAATATTATGGGACCTTAAAAGAGTGGAGTGTCAAGAACTGTGCTCACCATAAAAACCAAGCAAGAGATTATAACTAACGTAGAGAGTGGACAAATAATAACTGATGTTACCAGGCAGTACGGCTTGAGCAGGTTCACAGTAGGCACAATCCTAGCTACAAAAGATTTCATCAAGAAGACTCAAGCCGCTAAAGGAGTAACGAAAACTACATTTGAGAAGCAAAAAAAGTGTTATCCATGATAAACTCGAGAGTTTGCTTTTAGTTTGGATAAATGAACGGGAGGTGAAAAGGGATGTAACTAGAATGGCCATCATTCAAGAGAAGACTGGAGAAATTTTTGAGAAATTGAAAGAACGAATTCCAGGCTCGTCCTCCGAAAATCTAGAATTCAAGGCTACCACAAGCTGGTTTACAATATTTTAAAGGAGATCTGGCATTAAACAAGCTGATGTCAATAGGGTTGCTGATCTCCAGCACCGACATTGCTATCAATCATTTCCTGAAAGTCCTGAAGGAGAGAGAAAAACAACCGACAATGGACATGTTCTTTAACGCACAAATAAAAGAGAAAGAACTGATTAATAAGCAAGACCAAATGTATGTATCATATTTGTAATAAATAAACTTACTAAGAAATTATTCTTGTACATGACAATTTTTTTTTAATTTAATTTTTAGGATCTCCAGAACGAATTAATCGAATTTCCATTAACATATATGGTAAATCGATGATCGGTTAACGAACGATTCGGATAGCGAACATAATTGTGGAACGGATTAAGTTCGTTAACCGAATATCCACTGTATATTATATTACTATTATATTATTTACGCAAAATATATTCTCGATTTGATCGATGTTTCCGATAAAAGCCAAACTGGTTATTTGTGAGCTTAGTGAGATTAAAAGCCTAATGATTTTGCTGTACTTAATATTGCAGTTTTTTATATTGCTGTACACAATATTGCTGTACGTAATATTGCTGTACGTAATATTGTTGTACATAATATAGCTGTACGTAATATTTATTTTTGTACGTAATATTACTGTACTTAATATTGTTGTTCGTAATATTGCTGTACGTAATATTGCTGCACGTAATATTGCTGTACGTAATATTGCTGCACGTAACAGTGCTGTACATAATATTGCTTTCAAATACTGGTTCGTTGTTGATCAAGCGTCTCCTTAAACTCCCAATTCAAAGTCACGGAAAAGAATGTTTTCATGAGGTAGTAGTGACATTTTTAATACCAATTTAAGATGATCTTTTTATATGGTATTAATTGAAATAGAATAACTTGTTTCAGAATTCAGGTCCACCATCCACCAAGGCATGGCCCCAAACAACGTGTGCTGACAGTGTCCGTTGTGAACGTTGGTGTCGTTGTTGCCGTCAACGGCCAGATAAGCTCTCAATGTACCGGTAGCAGCCGCAGAATACGTTGAGCTCTGTACAGCTGGTTTGTACAAGGCTGCATTGTACAGTCCATGAGTGAAGTAAGGTAATAGGAAGTAAAGAATTATACAATTCAGCTGTATGTACATAGTAGATGAACTTTTAATTTCTTTCACGGCGTAGAGACTATACACAACACCAGGGGTCGTTATCAGCCAATCATTGAACGTGTTTCAGTTCAGCGATCTTTGAATGTTCAAAATATCTAATAGATATTGTACCATAAAAGACATTTTTTTTTTAAAAAGTCGTGTTACAGCTAAAAAATATTATCGTTCAAATTTTTATATTTCAAATTGTTATTATTGTTTCAGTTCTCATTTTAAAGTTCAGTTTTTACAGTTAATATGTAATGTTTTCCCCTACTTTTCTTTTCAAATCTTGCGAAATCCTCCAACAAAATCTGAACTAGCCAGTAGAAGTCATATAATTACGTAATAAAGTATTTTTTCCAATCAATATCCTTCAGATATATCACTAACATTAAATCTTCTACTACTATGTCGGATCTATCATGGGTCAAACAGATGAGTGCCAACTAAGCAAGGAAAAAACAACAACAGTAGTATTTGTTTTTAAATTATCAGTCCTAAGTTGTTTTTTTTCTATCGTGTAAGTCTGATTAGTTGGCAACAATAGCTCACTTGTCAAATCTAAACCCTCTTATTTATACTGTTTATTTCTATCTATCAGTTTCAAGTGTAATCGCATTAAAGAATACAACAAACCATGTCTTGGCTACAAGTCAATGACATTATCATACGGGCTCCTTAATTAAACGAATAAAAATAAGCGGCACACAATAAAAAAAAGCGCTAAATATGCACCACAGAATATATATAGGCCTTAATATGCACCACAGAATATATATAGGCCTAAATATGCACCACAGAATACATATAGGGCTAAATATGCACCACACACTATATGGGACTAGATATGTACCACTTAATATATATAGGCCTAAATATGCACCACAGAATATATATAGGCCTAAATATGCACCACAGAATACATATAGGCATAAATATGCACCACACGCTATATGGGACTAGATATGTACCACTTAATATATATATAGGTCTAAATATGCATCATAGAATATATATAGGTCGAAATATGTAACACATAATACATTTAGGCCTAAATATGCATTACAGAATATATATAGGTCTAAATATGCTTCACAGAATATATACAGGTCTAAATATGCATTACAGAATATATATAGGTCTAAATATGCATTACAGAATATATATAGACCTAAATATGCATTACAGAAAATATATAAAGGCCTAAATATGCTTCACAGAATATATATAGGTCTAAATGTGCTTCACAGAATATATACAGGTCTAAATATGCATTACAGAATATATATAGGCCTAAATATGCACCACAGAATATATATAGACCTAAATATGCATTACAGAAAATATATAAAGGCCTAAATATGCACCACAGAATATATATAAGCCTAAATATGCACCACATAATGTATATAGACCTAAGTTTGCACCATGGAATATATCAAGGCCTAAATATGCACCACAGAATATATAACGGCCTACATTTGCACCATGGAAAATATATAGGCCTAAATATGCACCACAGGATATATATGGTTCTAAATATACATCAATCACTATACGGCCTAGATATGAACCACAGAATAAATATATTTAGGTCTACACATTGAAATAGTGGAGAGGACAGCCCCAACGGGTTCAACAGATTGTATGGCTGGATATATTTGTAAAATTACATTTATATTCTAATGTATTCTGGTCGAAATATGAAACAAAATAATCTTCATTCAAGCGGAACGAAAGCGTTCGACACAATGTTGGCATTTGTCGATTATCTTTAAACTGAATTTTTAAAAAGCTAACAACAATCATATTTCCTCCACTCCCCTCTCCCCCCCCCCCCCCGCCCCTTATAAAAGCAAGCCCATCAACGTGTGGAAACGATTGATTTAAAACAACGACACAGATACCATCTTGTTTATTATTCATGTACTATCTGTACCCGCTAAACATTGGCAGCACTTTTTAAAATATTAATAACTATGAATTAAGTTTAACAATGTTCATAGCGTACTTATAGATCTACCTTAATTTAAATAAACTTTACTTTTTACGTGGTCCCTAAAAAGACATTTTTATTAAAAATCATGGTCGCTTTCAAACTCAAGTTAATTGTAAAATATTCATTAACCCTGAAAAGGACTTTGAATATTCAAAATATGATAGTAGCCCAAAAATGGACCGTTAAATATAATACAATAAATGGTAGTGGCCCTAATAAGGACCGTTAAATACAATAAAATGTAATAGCCCTAAAAAGGACTGTTAAATAAAATTAAAGGTAGTCGACCTAAAAGGGACATTTTAGATAAAATACCTGGTGGTGGTTAATTACAGTTAAACTAAGTTTTTGTAAAATGTCTACTGTTAAATTTTTAAAATTATGTACATAAGATTTTTTTTATTGCATCAAGACCTCTTTATACCCAGGATTTTTAGTAATTTTTTTTCTCCCTAGACTATGACAGAATCATAACTCCTGACCATAGAAAAAGCAACATAAAGTTGACCATGAGTAAAATTGGCTTGAGTATATAAATACAAACTTGTCAAAAATCTGTCCCTGTGATTTATTTATGGTCATTGAGTTGGACAACCTTATAAGGAACTGTTTTATTATCAGTTGAAAAGGCAAATTTGTATCTGATTATTTAGTGTTATCTGTGGTATGAATACTCTGTTCCCATGAAATCTGCCAGTTATAATTTCTGCATCTAAGAATGATGGGAAAAGCTTTCTTATTATCAGCCTTATACCATTGCATAGCCATAGTCCTTGTTTTGGATTAAGATTTCTTTATAATTACCCCTTATTTAAGTCTTAATTTGTGTGGTGGGATGCCTGTTGGTGTAAGACTGTGGAGAAATTCGAGAGGGTGCAAACATTGACTATACTCCTCATCTGTTGAATCAACATTCATTCATGTCTACGGAGTCATCATTTTTTGCACAGAGGATAGCTTTTGAATAATAGGTTGTGTCATCAAAGTCATTATCTTCCCCAAATAAAAAAAATAACACAATCTGTATCTTTATCGAAACAGCCTTCTTGTATTATAATGGATTCCCCCAACATACCATCTCCTATTTCAGAAGCCAGTCTGCACATTCTTGTTTACTATACTTTGTTCTCATGTTCTGAGATAATTTTTTTAAATAAACCACCGATGGCTTTGGTTAATACAGCTCCCTACTATATAATCCCTTGATGCTCTTGGAATAACTAGTAGATGCTGTCGGAAATCTCCCATCAAAATAACTCTCCCTCCGAATAATGCATCAATTTCCATTAAATCTTTTAATAATCTATCCACAGCAATAAAACAATGAGTGGATAATATTGGAGCCTCATCCCATATAATCAGCTTTGAATTGTTTATAAGCTCTGCTTAATATGAATTGCCTTTAAGCTTGCATGTTGAGCTTTCATTTATGGAATGGGGATTTTAAATAAAGAATGTGTCGCCAATGAGAAGTGTAGCAGCTATTCCATTTGAAGCGCAAGGTAAAACTATATCTCCTTTACTTCTAATTATATAGATTAATGTATTATACACAAATGTTTTTCCAGTTCCTACTGGCCCTTCTACAAGGAAAGTTTTGTGTTCCCTGTTGTGTACAGGATCTTGTTAGGCCCTTAATTTATCTCCTTCATCAATACTTCATATATGTCAACACTCTGAAACTTGGGAAAAACACACGCTATTACATAGCAGCGAACACTTCAAATATCCAGTCAGTAGATACGAACAAGGTATTCATCAAACGAAATAGTATATATGTTTAATTCATCAAATCTATAAAACAGAATCCACAAATAACATAAGTCCAGACAAATGGTATTATTTTAAATAAACTTTCTATAGTATAGAGATACATACTAAACGTTTTTTTCAGAATGTATCCTTTTAGTTGTTTTAATGAAAAGTAACTAATTAGATCTCTTTGACATTTTATTTTATTGAAATAATTTATCTTTTAGGATGTTGTAAGAAAAAAAAGCAACTATTTCATAACTTAACAAAAAAAAATTGAAAATATGTATCAAAGCTGAACGCAGAGGCGTAACAAGGGGTGGGGGGTTAAAAAAACAATTTAAAAAAATGTCTCTGTCAGGAATCGAACCTGGATAGTCTGCATAAAACTGAGTCAAACCAAAGCTCCTTACCCATTCTGCCAGCACGTCACATAAACTGAGTTACAATTTTAATGTACTATTAGAAAAAAAATGCTCGGTTATGTTTTGACTTTCTTTTGACCTAGTTTTAGGCCTATATTCTTATTTTGTAATTTAAAATAAATATTATTAAAGCTGAGAACTTAATTTGTATAGAAATTTGCAGAATTTCTTTTTTTTTTAACATTATATCGCTAAAAATACGGAGTCCTTAAAGTCGCGCATGCGCACATCTATATTCGGACCCCGGACAAAAAATACGGAGTCCTTTTTTCGATCCCGTAGCCACTGCGTAACTGTATTAATTACTTTGCATTATAATTGTGTATGGAAATCGCTAATATCTTTTAAATTATTAGATGCTCCACACGCAGCACACAAATTAGCTTAGTAAAGTGAACAGTAACATTATTTAATTTTTCAAGTTTTAGCTTCTTCATCTCCTCCCCCCCCCCCCCCACACCGAAAACCTTTGAACATTCCGGTAATGTGTATGGACAGTTGGAGTCAGTGCATGTCATCGTGATTGACCCCACTCCCAACCCCCTCCCCCACCATATTCCCCCTCCCCCACCGTAACCCGCCAATCATCCTGCTCAAGGCCAGACCCACACTGTCAGTTAGGTAAATAACTTGTTTTCTTTTTTTTTTCCCCTGCTGAACTTCAATTGACCTCTCTGCCTGGTTTGATCCATTTTTACTTCATCATCATGAATGGAACCTCTATCTACCCCGTTATAATCTATTTGTTACATGATGAACAACCCGAATTGGTGATGGTTGGGGGTGGGGAGGGGGGGGGGAGAGAAAGACTTAATCTTTTTTTTTTGTTGTTGCAATACTGAAAGTAAGGAATACTGCAATACTGAAAGTAAGGAATACTGCAATACTGAAAGTAAGGATGACTGCAATACTGAAAGTAAGGAATACTGCAATACTGAAAGTAAGGATGACTGCAATACTGAAAGTAAGGATGACTGCAATACTGAAAGTAAGGAATACTGCAATACTGAAAGTAAGGAATACTGCAATACTGAAAGTAAGGAATACTGCAATACTGAAAGTAAGGATGACTGCAATACTGAAAGTAAGGAATACTGCAATACTGAAAGTAAGGAATACTGCAATACTGAAAGTAAGGAATACTGCAATACTGAAAGTAAGGATGACTGCAATACTGAAAGTAAGGAATACTGCAATACTGAAAGTAAGGAATACTACAATACTGAAAGTAAGGATGACTGCAATACTGAAAGTAAGGATGACTGCAATACTGAAAGTAAGGAATACTACAATACTGAAAGTAAGAAATACTGCAATACTGAAAGTAAGGAATACTGCAATACTGAAAGTATGGAAAACTGCAATACTGAAAGCAAAGAATACTGCAATACTGACATTAAGGAATACTGCAATACTGAAAGTAAGGAATGCTGCAATACTGAAAGTAAGGAATACTGCAATACTGAAAGTAAGGAAAACTGCAATACTGAAAGTAAGGAATACTGCAATACTGAAAGTAAGGAATACTGCAATACTGAAAGTAAGGAATTTTGAACAAAGTTTTCCCTGGATTCCACGTTTGTTTAAATTTCAAAAAGCCAAGCACGTTATGTCTCTGTGTGTTTTTTTTCATTATGCAACAACATTAACATTTTCTCATTATAGTGAAATTATTCTTATGTTTATTTTCTAGCTTTTCTTCTTGCTTGTTTTAATATAATTATAATAACAAATGAGTGGTTTTTGCCTTTCATATACTTTATATTTTGACTACCAGTAACTAAATAATCCATCTCACATTATTATTAAATGGTTTGTGTGTTTTGGTTGCTTCTACAATTTTCAATTCAAGCAACTTCAAAGAACGTATTAAAACTGTGTTTGGATGTATGACTGTATTGAATATTCTATTAACTTTAAATTTAATTGAAGTGTATCATTAATTTCTTTTGTTTGTATTGCTTTATCGTATTGTTTGTCTCATGAAGTCATCAGATTAAATAATTATTCCTTCTCTAATTCACAGTATGAACGAAGTTAATAAGTGATTCGAGATATACAGATAAAACCATTTGACTTTTTAATCGATACAGTCAATTTTATTTGAACAATTTCTCTGCGTTATTACATTGAAATAGTAACAATTTACGCTGTCTTACATTGTGTAGGCGATAATTTTCATTACATATGAATATTAAGTATTAAATAAATGTTATAAATGAAATTTAAATGCGACTATACTTACGGTTATTTTTTTACATATTCAATGTCATAGATACAAATTGTTTATTTTTATAGACAAATAAAAAATGGTAATTCATTGTCTGATGTAAAATGTGTTATTGAACAAAACATTATCAGTATAGATATAAACAATACACCAAACAAGCATTGACAAATGTTTATTAAAATAAAAGACGACAAGAGATCAATAATTTATTTCTTTAGCAACCGTAAAAGTGACTGTTAACGTAACCGTTAACGTATATGTTAAGTAAATTCTCCTGAATATAACAATGTGTTCCTGGAGCTGACCTTAAGTATGACGTCAGATCTAGGGAAGGGTTGATACTGTAGAGTTGACATGTTTTTGATGTCATGACCCAGTTGATTGCTGTACATGTGGATGACCTACGGGCCAGATATTTTTGGACACAACTAAAAGGGTCAGTGGTGGTCACTGCGCCCAGTTCTTGACAGTCTAGTGTCCACTGGACACTGTCCAGTCGTAATTTGAAAGGATTCTCCATAGAAAGAAAGTCACTGACGTAAACCTCCGTTTCACAAATATGTAAGATACCGTTGGTTCTGCTACCGCTGTCACAATAAAAGAAAAACAGGTTGAACACATATACAGTAAAGTAGCAGCGACGCACTAAGAGAAAAAGGAAGTAACAGCGACGCATTAAGAGAGCAGTGAAGTAACAGCGACGCACTAAGAGAGCAGTGAAGTAACAGCGACGTACTAAGAGAGCAGTGAAGTAACAGCGACGCACTAAGAGAACAGTGAAGTAACAGCGACGCACTAAGAGAAAAGTGAAGTAACAGCGACGTACTAAGAGAGCAGTGAAGTAACAGCGACGTACTAAGAGAGCAGTGAAGTAACAGCGACGTACTAAGAGAGCAGTGAAGTAACAGCGACGCACTAAGAGAACAGTGAAGTAACAGCGACGCACTAAGAGAGCAGTGAAGTAACAGCGACGCACTAAGAGAACAGTGAAGTAACAGCGGCGCACTAAGAGAACAGTGAAGTAACAGCGGCGCACTAAGAGAACAGTGAAGTAACAGCGACGTACTAAGAGAGCAGTGAAGTAACAGCGACGCACTAAGAGAACAGTGAAGTAACAGCGACGCACTAAGAGAAAAGTGAAGTAAGAGCGACGCACTAAGAGAACAGTGCAGTAACAGCGACGCACTAAGAGAACAGTGAAGTAACAGCGACGCACTAAGAGAGCAGTGAAGTAACAGCGACGCACTAAGAGAGCAGTGAAGTAACAGCGACGCACTAAGAGAACAGTGAAGTAACAGCGACGCACTAAGAGAAAAGTGAAGTAACAGCGACGTACTAAGAGAGCAGTGAAGTAACAGCGACGTACTAAGAGAGCAGTGAAGTAACAGCGACGTACTAAGAGAGCAGTAAAGTAACAGCGACGCACTAAGAGAACAGTGAAGTAACAGCGACGCACTAAGAGAACAGTGAAGTAACAGCGACGCACCAAGATAGCAGTGAAGTAACAGCGACGTACTAAGAGAGCAGTGAAGTAACAGCGGCGCACTAAGAGAACAGTGAAGTAACAGCGACGCACCAAGATAGCAGTGAAGTAACAGCGACGTACTAAGAGAGCAGTGAAGTAACAGCGACGCACTAAGAGAACAGTGAAGTAGCAGCGACGCACTAAGAGAACAGTGAAGTAACAGCGGCGCACTAAGAGAACAGTGAAGTAACAGCGACGTACTAAGAGAGCAGTGAAGTAACAGCGACGCACTAAGAGAACAGTGAAGTAACAGCGACGCACTAAGAGAAAAGTGAAGTAAGAGCGACGTACTTAGAGAGCAGTTAAGTAACAGCGACGCACTAAGAGAACAGTGAAGTAACAGCGACGCACTAAGAGAAAAGTGAAGTAAGAGCGACGTACTTAGAGAGCAGTTAAGTAACAGCGATGCACTAAGAGAACAGTGAAGTAACAGCGACGCACTAAGAGAACAGTGAAGTAACAGCGACGCACTAAGAGAGCAGTGAAGTAACAGCGACGCACTAAGAGAGCAGTAAAGTAACAGCGACGCACTAAGAGAACAGTGAAGTAACAGCGACGCACTAAGAGAAAAGTGAAGTAACAGCGACGTACTAAGAGAGCAGTGAAGTAACAGCGACGTACTAAGAGAGCAGTGAAGTAACAGCGACGTACTAAGAGAGCAGTAAAGTAACAGCGACGCACTAAGAGAACAGTGAAGTAACAGCGACGCACTAAGAGAACAGTGAAGTAACAGCGACGCACCAAGATAGCAGTGAAGTAACAGCGACGTACTAAGAGAGCAGTGAAGTAACAGCGGCGCACTAAGAGAACAGTGAAGTAACAGCGACGCACTAAGAGAGCAGTGAAGTAACAGCGGCGCACTAAGAGAGCAGTGAAGTAACAGCGACGCACTAAGAGAGCAGTGAAGTAACAGCGGCGCACTAAGAGAGCAGTGAAGTAACAGCGACGCACTAAGAGAAAAGTGAAGTAACAGCGGCGCACTAAGAGAGCAGTGAAGTAACAGCGACGCACTAAGAGAACAGTGAAGTAACAGCGGCGCACTAAGAGAGCAGTGAAGTAACAGCGACGCACTAAGAGAACAGTGAAGTAACAGCGACGCTCTAAGAGAACAGTGAAGTAGCAGCGACGTACTAAGAGAGCAGTGAAGTAACAGCGACGCACTAAGAGAACAGTGAAGTAACAGCGGCGCACTAAGAGAACAGTGAAGTAACAGCGGCGCACTAAGAGAACAGTGAAGTAACAGCGACGTACTAAGAGAGCAGTGAAGTAACAGCGACGCACTAAGAGAACAGTGCAGTAACAGCGACGCACTAAGAGAACAGTGAAGTAGCAGCGACGCACTAAGAGAGCAGTGAAGTAACAGCGACGCACTAAGAGAGCAGTGAAGTAACAGCGACGCACTAAGAGAACAGTGAAGTAACAGCGACGCACTAAGAGAACAGTGAAGTAACAGCGACGCACCAAGAGAGCAGTGAAGTAACAGCGACGTACTAAGAGAGCAGTGAAGTAACAGTGGTGCACCAAGAGAGCAGTGAAGTAACAGCGACGTACTAAGAGAGCAGTGAAGTAACAGCGGCGCACTAAGAGAGCAGTGAAGTAACAGCGACGCACTAAGAGAGCAGTGAAGTAACAGCGACGCACTAAGAGAGCAGTGAAGTAACAGCGGCGCACTAAGAGAGCAGTGAAGTAACAGCGGCGCACTAAGAGAGCAGTGAAGTAACAGCGACGCACTAAGAGAACAGTGAAGTAACAGCGACGCACTAAGAGAGCAGTGAAGTAACAGCGACGCACTAAGAGAGCAGTGAAGTAACAGCGGCGCACTAAGAGAGCAGTGAAGTAACAGCGGCGCACTAAAGAGAGCAGTGAAGTAACAGCGACGCACTAAGAGAACAGTGAAGTAACAGCGACGCACTAAGAGAGCAGTGAAGTAACAGCGACGCACTAAGAGAACAGTGAAGTAACAGCGACGCACTAAGAGAGCAGTGAAGTAACAGCGGCGCACTAAGAGAGCAGTGAAGTAACAGCGACGCACTAAGAGAACAGTGAAGTAACAGCGACGCACTAAGAGAGCAGTGAAGTAACAGCGACGCACTAAGAGAGCAGTGAAGTAACAGCGGCGCACTAAGAGAGCAGTGAAGTAACAGCGGCGCACTAAGAGAGCAGTGAAGTAACAGCGACGCACTAAGAGAACAGTGAAGTAACAGCGACGCACTAAGAGAGCAGTGAAGTAACAGCGACGCACTAAGAGAGCAGTGAAGTAACAGCGGCGCACTAAGAGAGCAGTGAAGTAACAGCGGCGCACTAAGAGAGCAGTGAAGTAACAGCGGCGCACTAAGAGAACAGTGAAGTAACAGCGGCGCACTAAGAGAGCAGTGAAGTAACAGCGACGCACTAAGAGAACAGTGAAGTAGCAGCGACGCACTAAGAGAACAGTGAAGTAGCAGCGACGCACTAAGAGAACAGTGAAGTAACAGCGACGCACTAAGAGAACAGTGAAGTAACAGCGACGCACTAAGAGAGCAGTGAAGTAACAGCGACGCACTAAGAGAGCAGTGAAGTAACAGCGACGCACTAAGAGAGCAGTGAAGTAACAGCGACGCACTAAGAGAGCAGTGAAGTAACAGCGGCGCACTAAGAGAGCAGTGAAGTAACAGCGACGCACTAAGAGAACAGTGAAGTAACAGCGACGCACTAAGAGAGCAGTGAAGTAACAGCGACGCACTAAGAGAGCAGTGAAGTAACAGCGACGCACTAAGAGAGCAGTGAAGTAACAGCGGCGCACTAAGAGAGCAGTGAAGTAACAGCGGCGCACTAAGAGAACAGTGAAGTAACAGCGACGCACTAAGAGAACAGTGAAGTAACAGCGACGCACTAAGAGAGCAGTGAAGTAACAGCGACGCACTAAGAGAGCAGTGAAGTAACAGCGGCGCACTAAGAGAGCAGTGAAGTAACAGCGGCGCACTAAGAGAGCAGTGAAGTAACAGCGACGCACTAAGAGAACAGTGAAGTAACAGCGGCGCACTAAGAGAGCAGTGAAGTAACAGCGACGCACTAAGAGAACAGTGAAGTAACAGCGACGCACTAAGAGAACAGTGAAGTAGCAGCGACGCACTAAGAGAACAGTGAAGTAACAGCGACGCACTAAGAGAACAGTGAAGTAACAGCGACGTACTAAGAGAACAGTGAAGTAACAGCGATGCACTAAGAGAACAGTGAAGTAACAGCGACGCACTAAGAGAGCAGTGAAGTAACAGCGACGTACTCAGGACTTTAGCGACCTGGTGAGCACGGTTATTAATCTACATGGTAACGCCACATTATTGTCGCACGGGGCATAATTGTAAAAATGCCTGTCCATTCATGTGTTAAAAATTCTTAGCTGGTCCTAATGCTGTCCCTTCCCCACTAGTGCCTGCACATTACAGATCGACTAAAACAATTCCTACAGATTTTAAACTTCTTTAGATACTTTCCTTTTTTATTCGTGTCAGAAAGGACAAGAAAATGGGGAACTGTCAAGGTAGTCGATCATCCACAAAAACGTATCGAACTCTAATAGAACATATTATTTATTGAATCTAAGGGGGTGGAGGCGGCCGACTTGCCTTTAAGTACCTCCCCTCCCAACATTAATATAATCAGTCTTGCCTAAATTTATGTATACTGTTGGGGTTGGTACACTGGTTTGACGCACAGATGCTCCTATAATGGATTTTTAAAAATTATGGATACATTTCAACCATTTGCAAAAAAAAGTGAGCTTTAAAAAAAAAAATCCATTAGCTCCCCCCACTATCATTCTCACACTCTCCACCCCGCCCCCCACCCAACCCAACCTACCAAGAAAAAAATTCAATTGAAAATAAAAAGACTAAATATATCCTTTGTGCAAGTCGTTTAAGGAACATTGCATTGTTGTATTGTGAGGTAACAGATGGCATTAACAGCAGGGATTAGGTTGGGTACCATATGCAGGGACCGTAATAAAAAATATGTCAGTTTTAAACAAAATTATAAAAAAAAAAAACGTTATAATGTGGCGTTTGCTCCTGCTTGTCTGAAATAAGTTCAGAGATTGTTGGTCCCAATGACATTTTCAGCAAAACGAAGAGATGTTTGTATTTCCTGACATTGGCTAATTTACCATAGGGCAACGTTTAGTGTTATTGTGCTTGAAATAATGTAATAATGTAATGATGCTCTACACCTTTATACATTAATTCTATTCAAACATACCTTGTGTAGAAAGTAGTTGATTGGTTGTGGATTATGGCCCCGTGCTAATTTACAAATGTCGTCAAATGTATCAAAAGTAGCATACAGCATATGGGCGATTTTTACAAAAATGTATTATAAGAATCAGACAACATCTTCGAGATGTACTCAAATGTATTATAAGAATCAGACAACATCTTCGAGATGTACTCAAATGTATTATAAGAATCAGACAACATCTTCGAGATGTACTCAAATGTATTATAAGAATCACACACCATCTTCGAGATTTACTCAAATGTATTATAAGATTTTTCTTTATTTTTTTCTTTTATTTTTTTAACGCCGCCATTGCCAACATGATAGGGTGTAGTGTACCTATCACACAAACATTGTTGGCGGCGCTGATGCACGTCTGCCATCCCTACAGAGCGGCGGGGTGAGTGTGCCCGCTATCATCTGCAGGGATAGCAGAAAGATGGGTTTTATTCCTTGCCTACACTGGCCTAACTAGTAGGGTGTATGTCATGCCGATGGGTTTTATATAGTATCGCTTAATCAAATTCACCCTCTAGTTTACTATATTTTGCCTTTTAAAATTTTTTTTGTAATTGTTAAATTCCCTGCTGTTTTTATCTCTTATGTTTACACTTGTCAATTTATGATATACCTAATAAAATATCTTTCACTGAAATTGTGTCGATTAATTTTTTTCTTTCCCCATGGTATTTGCAATAAGTAAATATTACAGAAAGGTAATATCTACTTATTTCCCTTTCCATTCATCTTTTTATAAAGTATTTATTTGATGAGACGAAGGGGGAGGGTGTGTGTGTGGGGGGGGGTATTATGTTAAGCGAAAAGAAAGTTATTAAAAACTATCGCAATAAACTACAATTTTGATAAAAGTAAGAATTGGATTTAAGATGGAAACAAATTAATTACTAGCCTATCATAACGCAATCGTTATTTGACTCGTATTTGCAAATTAATTTTAGCAACCTTACTGTCATCATTATCATCATCATTATCATCATCATTATTATCATCATTATCACTATAGTCGACATCATTATGTAAATCATTATCTTTATCATCATCATCTTCATCTGCACAAATTATCATTATTACCATCATCTTCATCATTATCACCATCTTCATCTTCATCATCATCACCATCTTCATCTTCATCATTATCATCATCTTCATCTTCATCATTATCATCATTTGATGCTAGCTACCCTTGATGGAGTTTTCAAACATAAACAAAATATCACAACCCCCTACTGGGGATCTTACGACAAAATGAGGAATGGGGATACCTGTCAACGGTATAGTCCCAGAAGACCCCCCCTCCCCCTTCCGACCTCTTCCGACAATAGCTGTTTAAGGGACCACTAAATGATTGAATACATATTTACTTACATATACGACAACGTGACCAAAACAATGGGGAAGAAAGGCGCGACTTACTTAATGAGCAGACGAACGAATCTTCCAGTTGTATGGCAGGCGATTTCTAGAGTTGCACTGTAAAGTGGATCATCTTGTTTGACGTGTCCGGTTACATTCGGGAAGTCGGTCAGTTGTCTTGGATCTTGGTCAAATATATCGATGGTAAAGTTTCGCAGTCTGGTGTAAAGGTTGTAGTCCATTCTAGTTGAAGATACTTTATATTACATAGGCATATAACGTTGTATATATTACATATGCATATTACAATATCTATATTACGTAAGTCAAATTGCAAAAATTAAATTACAAAAGTTACGGTATATTACATAATTGACATTAGTTTTATTACATTAGTTATATTATATAAATTATTTGAAAAGTATTATGTTAATAAGTCATTGTTTGAAAAGTTTGATATTACTTATTTATAAACCGTAAAATGTATGAAATTTTTTTGAAAATTCATGCTTCACTTTAAGATACATTTTATAACTTAAAATATTTACTCCAAGCTTTATGTAATCATCTAATAATATATTTTCGATTTGGGTTCCGCGTTGAATCGAAAGTTAAGAATCAATACAACAGTATTCCAGTTTAAAATACAATCATGAAAAAATCGGATCTGCCCGAAACCATAAATAACCTAGCCTACCGATCAAGCCTAAGGGGATATAACTCTAAGCAAATGCTTTGCAGGATACATCTAGTTAAAGTTATGGTTTAACTTCAATTGTATGATGTTTTGCAATATAGTTCTCGAACTGTATGCCGCGCGATCCATTAAGACAACTGTTTTGGTTTGGCTACGAAACAATTAGGAATGCGTTATTGTTTATATAATTTAACATTGGCAGTTTCATTAAAATGTAAGTTATTATATAGATGGGTGAATAAGAGGATCGCCTGAAATAGACACTTGAAAGTAAATAAAGTTCCAATAGACCTAATGTGCCATCTGGGCAGATGAAGTGTAGAATTCATCTGTTTCTATAACCTCGGCATATGAAGGGATTGTGTGGTTAGCACAACGTCACAGCCGCCTTTACTTCCCCAACTGAAGTGGGCTTGGGGATGACTTTCACCGAGAATCGAGCCCAGGACTCTCATGTTGACAGTCAAGTACCTCCTACACCACTTGGCCGTCGATCACCCTCTTATTGGCAAAATGATTCAAAATATTTTTTCCACCACCGTTCTGGAGCCTCTGTTGACAAAGAACTGCTTCGAGCACTATGGTGCTATATGGTCAAGCACATACACATGTGTCTAGGGATCCTAAGTCTATCAATATTTCTGCATGCCCTTTTTCACCCTACCCCCCCCCCCCCCCCCCCACTTCCAAAAAAAAAAAAAAAGCAAACTAACCTAAATAACTTTCTTGATATACTTTGGCATTCACATAGTTTTGAACATTTTCAACAACATTTTCGTTCCAATATTCAAAATGAAACAGATGTCAGGGAGCGTAAATTGTTAGCACTACCTGTTGGTCAATCTTATGGTGTCCACTTTAAACTGACCTCTCAGGTCCACCATCCACCATGGCATGACCTCACTCAGCGTGTGCCGACAATGTCTGTTGTGAACGTCGGTGTTGTTGTCGCCGTCAACGGCCAAGTGAGCGCCCAGCGAGCCTGTAGAAGTCGAGATAAACGTACTGCTCTGTACGGCTGGTCACGTCATTTAATAGGAAGTGAAGACACAAGAAAGCTGGTAGTAAATACATTTTCGGTTGTTTAATCCTTCACTGACAGTGTAGATACAATGCGCACCACGAGAAATGTATATGAGCCAATCATGGACCGAGTTTCAAATCAGCCATTTTTGTCCTGTTTAAAATATCTAAAAAAATCTTTGCACTGTAAAACACTTAAAATTTGTGTTTATAAAAGTCACATTTTAGCTCAAATTGTTATAAGTCATTTTTAAAGTTAAAATTGTTATTATTCATATTTTTACTATTCAAACTTTTAAAGTTCAATTTAACATAGTTTAAATTTGTATAACTCAAATTAGAATGGTTCATATTTTTATTAGTAAAATGATAACAGCTCTAGTTATTATAGTGCAAGTTTGTATATTTTTATATACCAAATGTAATTAATTATTTACATTAACGTTTCTTTAAAAAAAATCTTTACAAAACTTCAGAAAATATTTGATTTAGCCAGAAATCATTGAAAAATACGTTTTAAGTAATAAAATAATATTACCTTCTAGTTTTTAATCATATCAAGATGACCAATACCGAGTCTAATGAATACTGTTAGAATTGTCATGTACCAATAGTTGTCGCCTCACTAAACAATAACAATAAATGGATTTTGCCAAACTGTCATTCGAATCTTGCTGGTGAGATCGAAACAAGAAAGTCATGTACACACAACGTAGTGGACACTGGGTATTGAATCAACGCAAATGGACAACGCGAAGCGACATATCACACTCATGCCTTCATTGTTTCTATATCTTATGACGTCATTATTGTTGTCCGAAGATCAGAAAATGGCGGCTGTGTTTTGTGTTTTTGTTGTTTTTTTTTAAGTCTAATTCACTCGGAGCGATAGCTGCCTTGTTCAGTTGTTAATTCTCGATTCGATATTCGTTTCTTTTGCTATCGAGATTCGATTATCGCAGGTTCGCTGTAATTAAATAATGATTAGATCGATACTGACAGACACAAGGTCAATTTGCTGTGCCTATCTCTCTCTCTCTCTCTCTCTCTCTCTCTCTCTCTCTCTCTCTGTATATATATATATATATATATATATATATATATATATATATATGAGATGTTTAAAAGTAGACATACTGTTCTGGAATCACTAATACAGTGATAGTTTTAATTAGTTTAATAGAACGATTCTAACAACCAAAGTACCTTTTTTAAATTGTAAATTTTAAAATGTGTATTTGTTTGTGTAGACACTCGACCGTCGACCTGAGAGTCCTGGGTTCGAACCTCGGTTAGGCCGATGGAATTTTTCCAGGTGAATTTGATGCAAAGTCGTCCCACAAGTCCACCCCAGCTTAAAATGGGTACCTACACTTCATCTGCCCCGATGGCCCGTTGGGGCTAAGGGAACTTAATTTTTTAACTCTTTTTTGTGGAGACTTTGACCCCATGCATGTGATGCCCATGACAAGCATTGATAAATGGGCTGTGGTGTCTCAGCAACCAAGGAGCCCCCCCCCTCCCTCCACGTACAATTCTCTAAGCTGCTCTTTCAAAAGAAAAATTAAAGACGTTTTCCAACTGTTAGGAGCCCATTAATTTTGGCTCCCCATGTCCTCATCAGGTTCTACAGAAGAGGTGCTGCAAAAGACGCTTTTCAAAACTGAGATTTATAACAGGTGGGTCTGTGGGGAAAAAAATACAACACCAACTTGAGTTTCAGAAAGTGAGTCAGTTAGTCCTTCAACAAATACTTGTGTCTAGTGCTTTTATAAAACAAAAGAAACTTTAAGCTGCAATCAAGAAAATTTTAATATTGTAATGACTTAATACAAGAATGACTTATAATAAAAATAAAATAATAAAAAAATTAAAAAAAACAACCTGCTCGTCATGTGTTGAGTGAAATGATTGACTAAAATTGAAGTGTTTTTCTTTTCCTATCTAAAACAATCATACAGCTATAGATATATTTTTTTCATATCTAAAACAGTCATACAGCTATACATATTTTTTTCCCTTTCTATGTTTCTCATAATGGTAACTTTTTTAGAGCATTTTCTAAAAAAAATGTGTCTGTCTGTCTGTCTGTCTGTCCGTCATCACCCTAGATCTCAACAACCATAAGTCCTAGACCCATGATGTATATATCATTTTGTAGGTCTTGGCCTGCCAAGAAATGACTTTTTTTCCATTTCGCGATCTGACCTCTGAGGGCGTAAAAGGGGCCTTATAAAGTACCGTTTTTTTTACAATATTAGCTATATTAATAAAGGAGCGCCCTATATCTCAGCAACCATAAGTTCTAGACCCATGATGTATATATCATTTTGTAGGTCTTGACCTGCCATGTGTACATCAAAAGTTCATTTCGCGATAGGACCTCTTGGTGAAACTACGGGCTTCAGGGCTCCTAAGGGGCTTATATATTATATATATGGCTCCATTCTACACCTTGTACGTTCAATAACCCATTTCATTTGGTGCGAAATACTGCAGCACGTAGTTTCACCAAGATTTATTAAGAAACTCATCAAATGAAATAGTAAGCTTGTGTTCTGAGTTTAATTGAAAGTATGAGAGCTATGCAACAATTGACGGAGTTTTCGGACGATTAAATGACTACAATTTCAAATGTTTTCAATTATGAGTCCTATTTCAGTAACCACAAACCATTTGTAGTTAGATTTAAGAGAAAATAATTTTTTTTCAAATATAAAGAAACGTCTTTATAATATTTTTTACAGATATAAGCATTACACAATTGAATTTATAAACATTTCGAAAATTTACAAATATTTACTGAAAGCTAACAAACGTACTGATACATAACAAGAAAATGCGCTAACACGTCCTGTGTCCAGAATGGAACAGGCTTAATTGCTTGTTTTTTAATTACATGTTTAACCAAAGCGCAGCAAAAATAATATTTATAATATGTTGAACAATACATATGAATATAAGTAGTAAATCAATAACTTCTTATGAGCAATTTTTTTAAAATGTATAAATATCTCTCAACCATCTTGGCACTTCAGAGATGTTAAAACATTAAATGGTTAGAATTACATAACTATCAGTCGGGTCCGAACTAAACTCAGTGTGAGCTCATGATGGTCAACTTGACAGCGTTGCTGGGCTAAGCTTGCCGAATGGTCACCTGATGTCGTCACCTTTCCCTCCCCCATAAAATGAGAACTTATTTGTAGCTGAGAATGTTTTCGATTTTTCTACGAAAAATTTTGATAAAATTCTTGTTATTTATGGGTTAAACTGTCCGTGTAGTGTTTGAACTAGAGTGGAATGAAGGTTGATTTTTCAAAAACTATGATCTTAAAATTGGAAATTCAACTTTATCTGAAATTGTGTCTGTTATTGTGTGTGTTATTGTATATGTTATTGTATCTGTTTGAAAATGATTTATTAATAAAATAAACAACAAATAAAAAAAAAATTACAGTAACATCAAAATAGGAAAATAATCAAAAACAAAAATTGAAAATGGCGATGAGCTACCTCTAAAAGTTATTCAAATTTGCTAAAATTTTGCAGGATTCAATATAATTATATAAGGAACAAAATAAAAAGGTACAACATTCATATTTGAAACTTTTGAAAATGTCAATGTATTTGTGCACCACCCTAATATATATATATATATATATATATATATATATATATATATATATATATATATATATATATATATTAGGGCTGCTGATTAAACTGCATTAACGCGCGATTAACGCGTCAAAAAAAATTGCGATTAACATTTTTAACGCAACACCTAAATGCGTTAATTTGACCAAAATGCTGAAAGTTCAGAATAGCGCCAATCGATAAATTACGGAATTTCACTATACAATTTGAAGTTAAGGTCCGTTCACCTACTAGATCTACTACCCCCACTCAGCGGCATTTCGCGCGCGCACACACACACACACACTCCCAGGTATGTCTACAAAAGTCCCACTTGTAAAATAAAATGAAGATGTTTTTGTTATATAGCCCTTCGACAAGTAACCCCCCCCCCTCCCTTCCCGGTCGATGTAAAAAGATAAACTTTTCATTCATTTGTTTACATTATCTACTGTAGTACTGTAGAGTATTGTTGGAGGTAAAAGAACAAGTGTTTAGTGAACCCGGTTATTGTGTAGCATTTTATTTCGCATAATTTTTATCGATACAATATCTTGCTGGTCACATCCGCAACAGCTGCACTAATAGTTTCATACAGTTGACACTTGTAATCAATGTCTAGACTTAGATGAGGCACACATCTGTACAACCAGACAGTGGTTGTAATTTTAAGAATTTTTGTGACACTTAGCTCTTATACAGTGGTTCTGAAACTTTTGCGATTCTCGATACACCAAGAAGTTTTATTCATTTTCCACAGCACAGCCGTAAAGAAAGATACAAATGATCAAAGAAAAATAACGTTTATATAATTGTATTTGTTTTCGATCAACTAATTATGTATATGTTTGACGACACACTTTATAACAAGTCGCGACCCACATGTGAGACTGAGAACCACTGAACAAGGATGCTTACTTGCTCGCGTCGAAAATGAGTCGAACATTTCAAGGTCTGGCTTGTCAAAGACGTCACACACACACACACACACACACACACACACACACACACACACAAACAAAGGTTTATTACTCTATTGCTTAGGCCAAGTTAGTGTGTACGCATAACAACACGTTGTTTCAGATTCATATGTAATTATTATCGGGATTTCCTTTCCCTCCACTGTCGCATTTTGTCACAGTGTAATTCGGCAAAGTTGATAATCTTTTCTCCATTCTTATAATGGAATCGCAAACAGAAAAAACAATTTTGCACGGCAATTTTGTTGTCAAAACTAGTAGTATTGTTGTTTGCAAATATTGCAAAAAAGAATTTAAATACCATCACAGCAATTCATCTTTGACATATCATTTACAATCCAATCACGCGTTCATCAATCATGACATTTCATCGACATCGGCTGTATCAAGCGTTTAAGTCAAATCGACTCATCGCCAAACTACATTGTTTGAACATAAGGAAAAGGCAAAACCAATAAACCAAACTATATATAACAGAATAACCAACACTCTCGCCCAATGGGTTGCCAGGAATAATCGGCCAATAAACATTGTAACCGACGAAGGACTAAAGGATGTTATTCGGGTTGCCACTGGAAATCAGTCATAAACTTTTCCTTCTAGATCTGTGATCAACAACAGAATTGATGACTTGTACCACCAAGAGCGGCAAAACATTTCTCAAGCTATTTCAGTATACAGTATTTTTTCGATTAAAAATGCGTTAATTTGCGATAAAATTTTTAATTTTGCGTTAATTTCGATTAAATTTTTTAATCGAACAACAGCTCTAATATATATATTAATTGGCTAACATAGACGGTGGTTCGACCGACAGACCTACACACCGTGCGGTGTAAAGTATGCTCATGGCAATAAAAACCGCATGTCTGTACGTTACAAATACTTGGCACCGTACGAGTGGAAAGCTTACATCACTAAAAAAAAGTCTGAGTTCTACGTCACACCTTTGCGGAGTTAAAAAAAAAAACAGTGCGTGTCATCGACCGTCTCTATAAAAATAGTCTGGGGAATTCCAAAATTATAGAAACTAAAAAGAGACAATGTATGTTAAATGAGAGTATGTTTGATGCGCATTTAGTTCATCAAATGAATCTTTCTTGAATAAAAATGAAATGCTGCGGAATTCAAAACACAACAAGGATTTCTTATTAATGAATAAAGATTTTTAAATGATATTGAGTAGTGTGCGCAAATTATGTTTAATAGTCTGGGGTTGTTTTTGTTAAGCTTCTGTACCCATAATGAGGATTATTTTCTTTGGGATGAATTATATAAAAAGCTACTTTTTTTGTATATAGACTGATTATTATTAACGCGCTAAAATATATATTACCGAGTTGGTTGGGATAGGGGTGGGAATAAACCAAATGGTTGCGGAAAGGGGGGGGGGGAGTCAAGCAGACGATTCAAGATGCAACACCGCTATTTTATTAACCTCACGTCTCTCTTTTTTTTTTTAAATACGTCGTGTTATAAAAAAAAAGAACTGTTGGAATAGGGGTGTAGGGTTGTAAAGGAGGGGGGGGTAGGGAGAAGTGTCACATGGTATTATTAACAGGGTGAACATGCAGTTATACTAAATGCCCCTTTTTGCAATTTTGTACATTGAGACCCACTGCTATTCGGGCATGTCTTGAGTGGAAGGGGGGTGGCGGGCGGGGGAGGGAGGGATGGAGGGAGAGAAGGATAGTACTTTAAAATATTATGAATGAATTAAGATTAGTCAATGATACGGTGTTGTGAGCGCATCACCATTGACAACTCCAACTACGTGCCAAATAGCCGGTCCGGGTACCGGGCCTGTTCAGCGAGTGTATATATATATATATATATATATATATATATATGAACAAAAAGAAAAAAAATTACAGTTTGGAATCTTAAGTTTGTGCAGTAAACTCTAATTTATAAATTGAGAAGTGCATATGGTATGAAAAAACCACAAAGGACAGGTAGCTAGAATGCAAGGTGGCTTGATAAGGTTTAAAAGAAATTCTTAGGTAGACTCACAGGCCTTTCGGGTCAACAGTGACGCTCATTAGACCAACCGACAACCCATAAATAGCCAACCTACAACCCCTCGTGAAGGCTCACAACAACCAATCATTAATTCAGCCCATAACCCCTAATTAAACAATCCCACATTAAACTAGCTAAAAATCATTATTAAACCAGCCAGCAACCCCCTCATTAAACCATCCAGCAACCCCCTCATTAAACCAGCCAGCAACCCCCTCATTAAACCATTCAGCAAACCCCTCATTGAACCAGCCAGCAACCCCCTCATTAAACCATCCAGCAACCCCCTCATTAAACCATCCAGCAACCACCTCATTAAACCATCCAGCAACCCCCTCATTAAACCAGCCAGCAACCCCCTCATTAAACCATCCAGCAACCCCTCATTAAACCATCCAGCACCCCCTAATTAAACCATCCAGCAACCCCCTCATTAAACCATCCAGCAACCCCCTCATTAAACCAGCCAAAAACCCCCTCATTAAACCATCCAGCAACCCCCTCATTAAACCATCCAGCAACCCCCTCATTAAACCATCCAGCAAACCCCTCATTAAACCATCCAGCAACCCCCTCATTAAACCATCCAGCAACCCCCTCATTAAACCATCCAGCAACCCCCTCATTAAACCAGCCAGCAAACCTTCATTAAACCAGCCAGCAACCCCCTCATTAAACCATCCAGCAACCCCCTCATTAAACCAGCCAGCAACCCCCTCGTTAAACCAGCCAGCAACCCCCTCATTAAACCATCCAGCAACCCCCTCATTAAACCATCCAGCAACCCCCTCATTAAACCAGCCAGCAACCCCCTCATTAAACCATCCAGCAACCCCCTCATTAAACCAGCCAGCAACCCCTCAATAAACCAGCCAGCAATCCCTCAACCAGCCACCAACCCCTTCATAAAACCAGCCAGCAATTAATCATTAAACCAGCCATCAACCTCTCATTAACTAATAACATAATAATAACAAACAGAATGAACAACAGACAAAAGACTTTAAAAAAATATGTCAGTGGTCATTACAAATTATTATTTTGAATATAAAAATGGGTTCCTGGCGCAGACGTTAAGTTTGACTTGAGATCTAAGGATGGGTTGACACTGAAGAGTTGGCAAGTTTTTGATGTCGTGACCCAGTTGAATGCTGTACATGGAGATGACCTTCGGGCCAAACATTCGTGGATACAGCTGGAAGGGTCATTGGCGGTCAGTGTGCTTAGTGCTAAAGCTGAAAACTTAGTGTCCAGTCGTATGGTGAAGAGACGCTGGTCATCCAGAGAGTCACTGACGAAAACTTCTACTTCACATATATGTAAAGTTCCTATGGTGACGCTGGGAACAGAAAAGAAAACAAAACAGTGGAGGTAAATGTTTTCATGAAAACAGGCGTATCCAAGGGACCGGCTACAAACACAGCGAAGGCCCCACCAGCCACCAGAGCCTCCGCAAGAAATTATACATTCTGTTGCATATCCATTACAATCCATGACAAAAGTGGACCCCCCCTTCCCCCCGCCCGTAGTCTTCAAGTCATTCCAGAGAAAATTAGGGAAATAGGTGCTGCCCCACATACAAGGCTCAAGACCCCTGACAAGTGGAATTGTGTGACCACATCAATGGTCAGTTATACCCATTGTGCCACTTCTCTGACCACATCCACGGTCAGATATACCCACAGTGCCACTTGTCTGACCACATCCACGGTCAGATATACCCACAGTGCCACTTGTCTGACCACATCCACGGTCAGATATACACACAGTACCACTTGTCTGACCACATCCACGGTCAGATATACTCATAGTACCACTTGTATAACCACATACACGGTCAGATAAACCCACAGTGCCACTTGTCTGACCACATCTACGGTCAGATATACCCACAGTTTTTGATTATAGCTTCACGGTTTAATTAATAACAATATAAAGTTTAATAACAAAAAAAAACATTATTGAGAAAAAAGATAAAGTAATGTTTCTGTAATTGGAATGTTCGGTTAGCATTATTTAATCTGCGTTGTTATATCAGTAATGGTGCATCATGAAACCTGTTCAAGAATGCAATCGTGACAAGGAGCTGGGAGGACGGATGATCGTACGGTCTAAACCAGCCAAGAGCAAACTTACGGCTAGTGGGCCAAATTCAGCCCTCCAGACTGTTTAAACCTGCATGCGGCCATCTGGTCGTTTCAGGGAGTGAAGCACAGCAGTAGATTTGTATGTTATGGCGTTGACCTTAAATGTATGTTAGGTTGTGTCAATACTCAATACATTTTTCTCTTGGTGAGGCCCGCATGACAAATGTCGGAACCCAGTATGGCCCGCAACTCATAAAAGTTTGCCCACCCCCTGGTCCAGACCGTTTGACTATCCACTTCGATTCCGAGATTCGAATTCCATTGTGAGACCCGGGATTGATTTATACTAGTCCATGTGGAAGTTTCAATGTCAATCCAAACATACCTGACATTATTTGGGGGGGAAGAATGTGTTTTGTTTTTTGTCCCTTACCTGTGTCTCCCGTCGTGCCTACATATCCTTTTAAAAGAAAGTGACAAACCCCCTCCCCCCCCCTACTATTTTAGTGCTTTTAGGAACCAAAAGAAAAACGTCATACCTAGAGGGACCTGTATAAAGGACCTATCAAGCCAATAGACCTACTAATTCCATTCCAGAGTCTTTGTAATGGGCTCAGTTTAATTTATTCTTGCAGGACCTATATTTGTTAAAAAAATAAAAATATGCATCTTCTGTACGTTATGTTTTTCAAAGGACATTTTTATTTCGAAACTTTTTTTTTTAGAACTCATATCTCGAAATATCATGTCGTCAAATCACGTGACTTACTTCATAAGCAGACGAACAAATCTTCCAGTTACTGGAGGGGAGCAGGTAAGGTTGAGTGTTTCTTGCGACGTATTACTTATTTGTCTGTAGCAGACGTTTCCTGTTATATTCGGAAAGTTGGGAAGACGTCTTGGATCCTGGTCAAATACATCGAAACTAAAGTTTTGCAGTCTTGTGTAAAAGCCGCTGTCCATCCTTGAGGTTTAGAATGACCATGATTATTTTATTACCAAATTTACTTTATATTATATATGTATTATGAAAATATATTACAAATCACGTTATATTTAAAATTTGATACAAACTGACGTACTCATACATATGTTTTACAAAATGGAAACACAATTCATAAGCTATACAAAGTGATGTCATAATACATAAGATATACTAAATCACGTTTTATCACCTAAATGTATGGACATATTATCCGAGGTGCACATATCAGGTTTAAAAAAAGACTATACTGCAATAATCAAAAAGTTATATGTAATTCAGAATATTGATTTTGTATTAAGCGCTATTGGACGGAATGTATAATGTGAGATTTATTTTTATTTATACAATAAATGTATATTAAGTGCACAATCCCTTTACATCCCATGGAATTAAAAACACTTCGTCTGCCCCAACAGCCCTTTAGGGCTAAGGGAACTTTACTTACCTTAAAATCGAACATCTTTTTATACGTGCGTTAATATTTTAAAAGATATTGTACATTATATATAGTTTAAATAAAAACTGTCATATAAGCTAATGCTGCCAAATTACCTGTTTGTTAATCTTATGGTGTCCACCACAAACTGACCACTCAGATCCACCATCCACCAGGGCATGACGTCACTTAATGTGTGATGGCAATAACCAGAACGAAAATCGCTGATTCGGATGCCATCTACCGCCAGGCGAGCCACAAACTGATCTAACGTGCTGCTCTGTACAGCTGGTTTGTACAAGGCAGCATTGTACAGCTGCCCGCTGGTCACGTTATTTATTAACAAGTGAATGAACAATGAAATTAGTGAATACATCTCAGGTCAGATTTTTACTTTCACTGCAGTGACAAAGAATTGAATATCACACGTTAATATATATATATATATATATATATATATATATATGCCGTTGGTTGGTTATGGCTTCATGCCAGAAGTTTTTGTCTAATTTAAAAAAAAAAAATTCTTGCACTCATTAAGATAATGATGATAAATGAATAATACTTTATGTAAATTAAAATAATTCATATTGAGTCACTGCCATATGAATTAACGAAGACAATGACGAGGAAAAAAAAATAATTTACGGATGCTACTAAAAAAATAAAGACTTAATAAAATACCAAGTCAATTATAACTCCTTTGTATGTTTGAAACATTTGAATAAAACAAACAAGCAAAGAACATTCTTCTGCATAGAATCACATGCATTTTAATGGGGAAAACATCTACCGACGTACTCTATTCATGATGTAATATTACCCTCTCCCTCCATCTCCCTCACTCCCCCCCCCCCGCCCTCCCTTTAAAAGACAGGACAATTACCCCCGCAGTCCTTTGTTTTGAGTATGTTCTGCTGGAAGCATTTTCAATTTTTGATAGGAGTGAGACAATTCCAGACAAGTTTGTTGGATAAATATTTTTATGGAATTGTATTGAAAGACACGAGAGCGATTCACCGAGCCTTCAATTATTTTACAAGATGTGTCCAAAGATTACATTTTTTTTAATCAGCCAATCGCAGCATCTGTTACACATGTCGTAGTCTGCGAAGAAATGTTTTCTAATTATTATTTTTTTTAGACTGACTGGAACAGTAAACAATCAACGTATAGTATACTTATGATCATTTATTTATATGTTGAATATCTTATGAAGTATATGTTAGACCCCTACCCCCAAGTTTTTTTTTTTTACATTTTGATGTTAGGTAAACGAAAATTGATTAAAATGGAATGTCTTGTGTCTTATTGACTGGAGGCGTTTACGGCATTGTGTACTAGTAAATTTTTTTTAGGTATTATCTATATTTTTAATCAACAGGAGTTCATATACACTGAATAATTGATGAAAGCACTGAACTCAAAGAAGACCTACATTGGGCATTTGTTGGTCTGTAAATTATGATATAAGGAGTCGATATATGTTTGTGTGTATTTATTTACCCCACTACCTAATATAGTATTGAAGATACAAGTACAAGATATAAGACAGTAAAATTTCATTTTATTTCAGCTGACCTTCATTTTAACTGGAGAGCTCAAAGCTAATTTAATATTGATGTATAATATTGTGGGTTACAGAATTCATAGTGTTTTATTAATTCATTTTTCGGAATTCATTTTTTTGTTACTACATAACACTGATGATACACTATTCCCAAGCCACACACACACACACACACACACAAACACACACACACACACATATATATAAATATATATATATATATAAATATATATATATACAGGGTTGTTAACAATACTAATACTTCATGAAAATAGTATTGCCAATACCAATACAAATACTCAAGTAAAAATGTATTGCCAAAATCAATACCAATACTTTTGAGAACAACAAAATATTTAAGTAAAAGCAATAAATAGTTATAAAATACAATGTCAAAGCACAATTTTAATGCTAATCTCTTCACAACTTGGCAGCACCTAAGAAGACCATCATTTCAAAACGATCATTGCTTAGCCTAGAATGTAACTGCATAAAAACACGCCCACCCAATGAAAACAGTCGCTCAACTGCAGCACTAGTCGTAAGTCCAGTGTTCAGTTGCAGGTATAGTTTCTCAATGCTTGGGCAGGCTGATTGTGACAGCATTTCTGATGAGTTATCTTCAAGATATCTGTCTACTTCAGCAGAGTGGTTACTATTAAACAATACGTCCTGGTTCTGCCACCGTGCAGTAAAACAAGCAAAAAAAATCTGTAGATTCAGATATCTGTACTGCTGACTGTACTGAAGCTGCACCATTCTGCCGAGTAAGTTGAGTGGGCACTGCACTTAGTGCACTGCAGGCACGATTTAAGGTTTGTACAAATTCAGCATTGTGATCCAAGTTGTCTTGGTGTGGAGGTGGGTGGTATTAATATTGGTAGGGTTGATGGCTATGATTCCAGCGGTGATTGAATTTTTGTAGATTACTTTTAAAACAAGGTATTAAAATCGATACACAAATCAATACTTGATACAAAAAGTATCGGCAATACAGCATCCAATACTAAAAAAGTATCGCCGATACTATATTGGCCGATACCGATACTTTGATACTAACAACCCTGTATATATACACACTAGTGGAAAAGCCTGCTGAATCACGAAATCTCCATCGCGCTCCACTCGGTGCCGGGTTGAAGCTCTACCGATAGTCAATTTATTTTTAACATGTGTTACGATTGCACCATCTTTTCTGTAATTTTATTGCCATGAACACAATACATATGATAGATTTCCTTGTACACCACATTTTAGTGCACGGACCATTAACCTGAGGGAGACACACGCACGCATACGAAGGGCGATAATAAATATATATATATATATATATATATATGATCACTTATTGTTTGTTTATCGTGTTGTTCCCCTTTTGCATATTAGGTATTTGTGACCTGTTTTCTGTAAGGTCAAGCATGTATTAATACGAACGATGAAATTGTGTCATTCACTTATGGTTAAGGGCAAAACTTTACGGGTGAGATAAATTAGCACCCATATCTTTAACTAATGGTGTTTAGTTTGGTTTGGTTTGGTTAGTTGGTTAGCTTTGGTTGATTTGGTTGGTTTGGTTTGGTTTGGTTTGGTTCGGTTGGTTGGTTGGTTGTTTGGTTTGGTTTGGTTGGTTAGCGTTGATGGGTAAAACATAATTTGTTACGTATAAAATGTAGGTCATTTCTGCACATTAGGAAGGCATAAATCAGTACCTAATTAACCTATTCAATAGTATTTAAAATTCAGTAGTTAAATTGTTTTCCAGATGGTACAATTTATCTATAAATAAAATAAAATAATTCTGCACTTGGAATATCCTCTCTGACGTCATTTCACGGAAGTCGGCTGCGCATGCGGCAGAATGGGAACGCCGCCGCTATAAATAAACAATCAATTTAAGTCTTTTCCGTTTCGGACAAAGAACATTTTAGAGCATTTTCATGTAAGCAGATAAATAGAGAGGGAAGTAATCATGTTGAATAACTGTTACAAAAATAAATAATGATTACGCCCCTTTGATTAGCTTTTATTATTTATATTTAAAATATAAGGAAAAACGGTACTTAAAACGCCACCTTTTTCGGCCCTCAGAGGTCAGATCGTGAAATGGACTTTTGATGTACACTTGGCAGGCCAAGACCTACAAAATGATATATACATCATGGGTCTAGGACTTATGGTTGTTGAGATCTAGGGTGATGACGGACAGACAGACAGACTGACAGACAAAACGGGGACAATAGAGCATTTTTTTTCGAAAATGCTCTAAAAAAATAATTCTGCACTTGGAATTCCGTGTTAATAGTTCCTATTAAAGAAGACAGTAAGACAATATTTGCGCACAATACATTAGCAGCGGAAATGTTTTTGCTGGATGAGTGGACGATGGCATCGAACCATGCTTTAGATGCAATTGGTAGATCATTAAGTGATGTTGCTCAAACCGGTTATTTACTAAGTTTTTTGTTATGCATGGGTGCTTATGTGAACATGCAGGAGCTTATTTGAACATGCGGGAGCTTATGAGAATGTGTGAGATATATATATATACTTTTTGCAAGTACCCGGCTTTGCCCGGGTTTAAAATAAGGTTTTCTGTTTACCTTCTGTTTTCTCCCTACCTCCTCTCTCCCTTCCTCTCTCTCTCCCTCCCTCCCTCCCTCTCCCTCCCTCCCTTTCTCCCTCCCTCCTTCTCCCTCCCTCTCCCTGCCCCCTCTCTCCCATTTCTCTCCCTCCCACCCTCCCTCTGCCATCTCCCCTCTCCCCCTCCTTCTCTCCCCCGTCCATCCCCCCTCCCTCCTTCTCTCCCCCTTCCTCCTTCCCTCTCCCTCCCTGCCCCCTCACTCTTCATCTCTCTCCCTCCCTCTCTCCCACCCTCTCTCTCCCTCCCTCCCCTCTCTCCCTCCCTCCCCTCTCTCCCTCCCTCCCCTCTCTCCCTCCCTCCCCTCTCTCCCTCCCTACCCCCTCTCTCCCTCCCTACCCCTTTCTCCCTCCCTTCCTTTCTTTCCTTCCCTCCCTTTCTCTCTCCCTCTCCCATCTCCCCCTCTCCCCTCCTTCTCTCCCCTGTCCATCCCCCTCCCTCTCTCTCTCCCCTCCCTCCCTCCCTCCCTCCTACCCTCCTTTCTCCTCTCTCTCCCCCTGCCCCCCTCTCTCTCTCTCTTTATCCCTCCCTCCCTCCCTCCCTCCCTCCCTCTCTCTCTCTCTCTCTCTATATATATATATATATATATATATATATATATATATATATATAAATACTTATTATTATGGCTTCACACTTCTTCTAAAATCCTTCATTCCTTTACCTTCCTCAAACTGTACGAATCAGGGAGCATGAAAAAACAACAACAATTCTTTGCATCACAAAGGCACAATACAGCACCAGCGCGCAAGTTCTATTCGATCATAAGGAAATAACGTCACGGAGGAATTTTATTTATGGCGCCGTCGAGATTACTTTAATATAGTAAAATACTAAAATAAAAAAAAAAATTACAACTAAACTACCCATCGCGATGAAACGAAACCTGTTCTATAACCTTCCCCATGTAATTATGTGTATGTGTAACAAATTTCACGTTATCTGTTTTTCTGGATCTTGAGTTATAAAGGAACAGACAGACAGACAGACATACAGACAGACAGACAAAAAATGCGTCTTATAAGTATATATATATGTATATATATATATATATATATAAAGAGAGAGAAAGAGAGAGAGAGAGAGAAAAGGAGAGAGAGATCTTATAGGAATATGTGGTAGCTTAGGGGAACATGTGGGTGCTTATGGGAACATGCAGGAGCTTATGGGAACATACGGGAGCTTATGGGAGTGTTGGAGGCTTATGGGAATATGTGGGAGCTTATGGGATCATGTGGGTGCTTATGGGAACATGCGGGAGCTTATTGTAATATGTGAGATATATATATATATTAGGTATATGACTTCAGAACAACACTTGTATGGCATACCATCAACAGATGATTTTTTATTGTAGAAACACAAAACCATATCAAATTTATTTTAAAAAATTGAAAAATGTCACCCACCAAACATTTTTAAGTTTTAGAAAAATTGACATTTATTAATAATTTCAAGTATTGTTTCATAAACTTTTATTTGTAAAAATAAAACGTAAATTCAGTTTCTCTGGTGAGTGGCAAAGGGGAATAATATCTTGCAGAACTTTTATTGCCCTTCCTGCACAAACATTGCTACGTGGAGTGAGTATTGGAGATGGACTTTGAGACCAGTGAGTTCGAAGACAGCGCAACCCTTGGATAATCATTAACAGCATGGAAAAGAAGTTCATATTGTTCAGCATTGTAATGATGATCGAGAGTTCCATCGGGCATTGCTGAGGCCAGGCAGTGCGCTAAAATTAACTTTAGGCATTTGTTGAGAATTCTTAAAATGCTTAAAAACGCAAATTAGATGGTGCAAAAATTTCATATCATCTCTCCAACCTATTTCCTGTTTTTCTAAAATTGGAGCACATTTCTTTGTTTTACTTTCAAAATCTTTTTTTAACATTTCATAATCTTTAAGTATCTTATTTACAAATGGATGATGTATGTTAGGAGACTCAGTTGAATCACCAAGCAATGCATCTCACACGTGTATATGGTGCTGACAACTTATAAAGACTGGTGCAGACTCACCATGTTGAACAAACAGTTTCTGAAGCTTCATTTTTTTTAATATAACTACTTGGTGTTCTTTTTCTTCATAATTTTAAACTCCATAAGCTATTACGCAAAGTACTTATTAATGTTTCTTTTAGTTTACTTGCTTCTCTGAATACAGCTCGATAGACACCTGACTGAGAAGGAGTTGCTATTTTTACGCCGGACTTATGCAAAATTTTGCTTACTAATGCTGCTCTTCGAACTGGTAGTTTCCCAGATTGAACTAATGAAACTGCACTAGAAGTAGATTGCTGTGATTGTTTCTTATGTGTGCTTTGATCCAAGCTTTCTGTGGATGACTGCATTGCATCAGCACCATCAGAGCTACTTTGAGAATTCTCGTTATCACTTGAATCACTGGAACTTTCAAAACTGCTTTGTTGTTGTTGTGCCTCATTAATTTTGCACACAATTTTCTGTTTTGATGGATGAATTGTACTTTGACTAGCAATTTTAGTTGTAGTATATCCCGTCTTACCTACACTTTGAATTTGTTTTTCGTAAAGTTTTTTGTCCTCAGCACATAACCATTGACCAGTTTTGTTTGTGACATCAAATAACTTATCAAACTGCTCCCGTATGTCACCCACAGGTTTTTTTCAAATGAACATCATACCTTTTAATTAAAGTTTCAATTTTTCTGCTCACTGATCGCAAAGACAGTATTTGGGAATTTAAAAAGCTCCTTAATAGCTCTACTTCTTTCCTGAGTGCTGCAACTCTTTTCAATCTGGATTTTTCCATAGAGGCCAAGCCCATGTAGCGACCAATTATCATCCACTCTTTTGGTATTCTAGAATGTGAATGCAATGGCTCGATCTCGATTCCAATTTTGTTTCTTTTCTTAAGAGTGTTTTGAAATTTTTGTCAAATTACTCGCCCATTTGTCCTTATTTTTAGCAACGGAAAGTGATGATATTTTTTGTAAGACATTTTTAAGAATAAAATTAAGCAAAATTAAAATAATTATTCAAACTCAAGTATAATTGAAAAATCTAACATGGAGAACAGGAATTTTAATTTTAATGATAAACAACTGGAGTAAAAGTAAACTTCAGTAAAAAGAGCCAAATGGATTATTTTTAAACTAAAAAATGTTTTGGTGGGTGAACTTTTTCATCAAAATTGATGATTTTTTGTTGTATTTATTATTTTTATATAAAAGCTCATCAAAATCTGGCACGCCACTTGTAAAATTACAAAATTTGTTTTTAAGTCATATACCTAATATATATATATATATATATATATATTAGGGTGGGGCAAACTGGTGTTGTTTCTGTCAGACAATTATAAATAGTTGCTCCCTCATCTAGTGATCAATTTAACAATTCATGTTCATATGTTATTTTCGTGTCTAGGGGTCGCAACTTTGAAAAATACAGTTCTTATATTACATTTTATTTAACCCATAAAGCGCCAGGCAATATTAACGAAATGCATCTAGAATAGTTCTCATATTTAAGTTTGGTATAATTGTATATGTAAATGATAACTGTTTACATTACTATTATTATGTAAGCTTTTTGAATTTTTATTTCAATTTTACTATAAATATTTGTGCCCGGGTTTAAAATAAGGTTTTCTGTTTACCTTCTGTTTTCTCCCTACCCCCCTCTCTCTCTCCCCCTCCCATTCTCTCTCCCTCTCTCGCTCCCTCCCTCCCCCATCTCCCTCTCTCCCTCCCTCCTTCTCTCTCCCACTCTCCCTCTTCCTCCCTCCCTCCTTCCCTCTCTCTCCCCCTCCCTGCCCCTCTCTCTTTATCTCTCTCCCTCCCTCTCTTTTTGTATCTCTCTCCCACCCTCCCTCTCTCTCCCTCCCTCCCCCCTCTTTCCCTCCCTCCCTTTCTTTCCCTTCCTCCCTCCCTCTCCAATCCTCTCTTTCCCTCCTTCTCCCCCTCTCCCTCTCTCCCCTCCCTCTCTCCCCTCCCTCTCCCCTTCCTCCCCCATCCCTCCCTCTATCCCCCCTGCCTCCCTCCATCCTTCCGACTCTTTCTCCCTCCCTGCCCCCTCTCTTTATCTCTCCTTTCTCTCACACCCTCTCTCACTCTCTCTCTCTCACCCTCCATACCCCTCTCTCCCTCCATCCCTTTCTCTTTACCCTCCTACCTTTCTCTATCCATCCCTCCCATCTCCATCCCTCTCTCTCCCTCCCTCCTTCTCTATCCCCCTCTCTTTCCCTCCTTCTCTCTCCCTCCCTCTCTCACCCTCCCTCCCTCCCTCCTTTCTTCTCTCTCCCTCCCTGCCCCCTCTCTCTCTTTATCTATCTCTTTCCCTCCCTTTCTCTCTCTGTACAATTTATGGATCTTGATTTTACTTACCGCTTTTGTTTAGTAAAGTTTTCTCTAAAATGTTGTGTTCCGTGTACCAAAAAACTACTTATTATGCACAAAGGCAAGTTGGTGTGGCATGATACAGCACCAAATTAAAAAAAAATGTATCATCGACGCGCAATTCATGTAACATCGGTAAATGACGTCACATAGGATTTTTATTTATAGCGATGGCGTTCCCATACCGTGATTACTTTTATGTAGTAAAATACTAAAATTATTAATTACAATTAAACTACCCATTGAGATGGAACGAAACCTGTTTCATGACCTTCGACATGTAATTATGTGTACGTGTACCAAATTTCACGTTATTTGGTTGTATGGATCTTGAGTTCTTGAGTTATAAGCGAACAGACAGACAGCAAATGCGTCTTATAAGAATGTATATGTATATATGAAAATGTGCGGGAGCTTATGGGAATATGTGAGATATATATATATATATATATATATATATATATATATATATATATATATATACAGAGAGAGAGAGAGAGAGAGAGAGAGAGAGAGAGAAAGAGATTATGTGATTATGTGGGAGCTAATGGGAACATGTGGATGCTTATGGGAATGTGCGGGAGCTTATGGTAATATGTGAGACATAAATATATAAATACAGAGAGAGATAGCTTATGAGAATATGTGAGACATAAATATATATATATATATACAGAGAGAGATAGCTTATGAGAATATGCGGTAGCTTATGGAAACATGCGGGAGCATATGGAAACATGCGGGAGCTTATGGAAACATGCGGGAGCTTATGGAAACATGCGGGAGCTTATGAAAACATGCGGGAGCTTATGGGAATATAGTTAAATAGTAATATGATAGATTTTAAAAAGACAAGATGATGTTTATATCTCGCGAAAAATTGTGTGGAATACATGAACAACTTTTCAGTTTATTTCTTTTACATCAAATGGTATCCCTCATTGAATCTTGTCGACATGCACAATATTATTAATGTGAAAGTGTTTTGTGTGTGTGTGTGTATATTGTGCATATATGCTACGACAATTGTTCGTTAGCCGGCCAACGTCGAATTGATGATGTGAACAATATCTCACAAAACATTAAAGCAAGATAATTGAATTGCAAACAGATAGACCACTGACATATATTTTAATGTAATACATTTTTTTTCTGATATATAAATAAGTAGAAGAGAATATTTACTTAATAAAAAAATTTCTAATAATTCAGAGATTATGATGGTTACCAATATATTTATTTGTCGATTAGTTAAAAAGAATTATCTTGACGATAAAAATGAGTTCCTGCAGCAGACGATAAGTTTGACATCAGATCTATGTTAGGGTTGACACTGAAGAGTTGACATGTTTTTGAGGTCGTGACCCAGTTGAATGCTGTACAAGCGGTCGACCTTCGATCGAGACATTCACTGGCACATCTGGAAGGGTCACTGACTCCCAGTGTGTCAAGTACTGAGCCTGACAGTTTGGTGTCCATTCGTCTGGTGAAATGACGCAGGTCAAACACAAAGGCTTCGACGAAAATTTCCATTTCACAAAAATCTAAGATGCCATCGCTGACGCTGCGACGACAAAAAAAAAACGTTTCTGATTTAACTATACGATAAGAAGAGATGTCTTGCTTAATTAGGATAGGTCATGCAGTTGTGTAACTTAGAATAGGTCATGCAGTGGTGTAACTTAGGATGGGTCATGCAGTGGTGTAACTTAAGATGGGTCATGCAGTGGTGTAACTTAAGATGGGTCATGCAGTGGTGTAACATGGAATGTGGCCATACAGTTGTCTAACATGGAATGTGGTCATACAGTTGTGTAACATGCAATGAGCCATGTACACTTCACAGTGGTAATGAAGTTGAACACCTTGACTAAAATAATATTTACAGATGTTGAACGTAAAAAAAGCCATTATGAAAAGTTAAAATGTAACATTTCGTTTATTTTTATGCTAATCGTCTAAAACCAGTTCAATACAGAAACTGCTTTAAATTTTTAATCAGAATAAACCTTTAAAAAAATCAATATCCACTCATCAAATTCTCAGATTAATAAATTCATAAATTCACTCCAACTACACGGCTATGCTATTATTATTATTAACATATTCAATCAACATACTTATAATCCTTTAGTATACATACTACAGTTTTAAACCTTTACTTATCTTTAGACTACAATGGTTAATGAAAAATTATTACACATTAAAACGAAAGTATTTTTTCTTGAAATATTCAAAATCATTTATAGTTTTTATTATTTTTGGCAAATATGACCTACTTTAAAAGAAGTCGAACATATCTTCCAGTTATTGGATTGGGGCAGGTGATGTTTAGTGTTTCCTGGTTCAGTGAATCATCTTGTTGGTAGAAGACGTTTCCTACTACATTTGGAAAGTTGGTCATTTGTCTCGGATCTTGGTCAAATATATCGATCGTGAAGTTTTTAAGTCTAAAGTATAAGTTGTAGTCCATCCTGAGTAAAAATGAAAATAGCGTTGATCAAACTAGGGTCAGTTTCTATGCAAAAGTATTGGTGAGGATTGTATGGCTCTTAAGGAATGCTTGAACATAATTGTATTTGTATACATACTTGATAGTGATTTTATTTTTATAATTAGTTATGTTAAGTTTGTCATCAGTACTTTATATCAGGATCCACACAAATATTTCAGTAAAACTTCTAAAGGTAACTTTCATAGTTGGAAGAAGGAAGATTCAGAGAGTGAGTTGAGTGAATGGGAGACAGAAGGGATTTCTAGGCGGTCGCTGAGGAAGGGTTGACAGAAGGGAATTCTAGGCCAGGGGTCGGCAACCTTTTGAGACGGAAGAGCCGAAAGTTATCATTTACAATTTTTTAAAACATTTTTAAACTAGAGCCACTAAAATTGTTATTTCAATATTATGATATTTGATTTGGCCGCAACTTGACATCGAAAGAGCCGACCCCTGCTCTAGGCGAATGCTTTGCGCTCCGTGCGATGCGGACGCCAGTGCTGGAATGCAGATGCTCTATGTATTCACCGTGAGTCTAATGTAGTCCAGTCAATACTATATTAAAGCATATATTAATTGAACGTTTTAATGTGGAACATTGAGTGGATTCATCATCTGGTAGTATTCAGTACCTTTGTATATTGCTTTGTATTGCAGTATATTGTATTGTTTAACAGAATACAGAAGTGTATAGAAGTATATAGCAGCATAAACCTGTGTATAGCGGTATAGTGTATTGTGAGAAGTATATAGCAGTGTATAGAAGTATATTGCAGTATAATGCAGTGTAAAGCAATATATTGTATTGTATATAAGTATATAGCAGTGTAGAGAAGTGAAATCAGTGTATTGAAGAAGTAAATATCAGTTTACAAATATATATATATATATATATATATATATATATGTATATATATATATATATATATATATATATATATATATATAACAGTGCATAGAAGTATATTGCAATGTATAGAAGTTCATAACAGTGTATTGAAGTATATAACAATGAATAGCTGTTTATAGCAGCGTTTGGCAGTTTATAGTAGTGTATAGAAGTGTATACACCAGAGTATAGAAGTGTATACACCAGTGTATAAAGTGTAATGTGTGCATTTCGAATACAGGCGGCCCTCGACTTTCGCACATAATTGGTTCCTGAAAGTGTGTTCGAATGTTGAATGTTCGAAAGTAGAGGGAAATATTAATAACATAAACAGTACATAACCAACTAAATCACTTTCAAAATGGCGATCATGACATTACAAAAACGATTGCTCTTCTGGAACAACAAGGGCGGAGAAAGACCGGGTATAGACCGGGTATAGACCGGGTATAGACCGGAAATTCCGTAGACCGGGTATAGACCGGAAATTCCGTAGACCGGGTATACGGAAACAGTCGGAAATTACTGAAAGTGCTTCACTAGCTCTTTTATGGACGATTCTAAAAACACATTTAAACAAATATAATTATTAAAAATGTTCAAAATAGCGAATTGTGCGAAAGTCGAGGGCCGCCTATAATAACCTTTTTTTTTAGCACACATCATCTGTGAAACTGTTTACTCACGCTTGCATTATATCATTGCACAGTGCTCACTAATACATATTTACACAATCTTTTCCGATTAAGAATAGAGAGCCTTGTGATGCACAACTATTTGTCAAACAATTTACAAAAATGCCTGACAATAATAGTTATTGGTTTTGAAGTGCCCCGGGCCGGGCGGACGAAACACAGGGTGGACCAGTCGGGAAGCTAGCTGACCATTGACCTTTATGGCAGTTCCCAGATGTTGAGGGACACGGCTAGTTTGATCTCATGGGCTCTAAGTGACTAAGTCTCAGTCCGCGGTTATCACTGAGGGAATTCAGAAAGAGAGAATAGTTATTGGTTAGAAAAACTAAATAATTTTTCCTTGATTTCTTTCTCTCAAAGACTGTTTATACAAGGCTTGAGTGTATATATCGATTTTATTTATTACTTGGCATAAACAATGATGATAATTAAATTGCAGCCTTTCATATTGTTGCTTTATTTCATAGATTTAGCACCACTGCTTTAAGGTGTGTGATATACCTATAATTAAGTGATATACCTAAAGTTGAATAATATATCTTTAAATGAATGAGATCTTAAAATGTATGAGACATGAATAATTAAGATATACCTTAAAATGCACATTGTATAGATGTACCCTGCAAAAACATTTGCATAGAGTTATATCCCCTTATGCTTGATCGGTAGGCTAGGTTATTTTTGGTTTCGGGCAGATCCAATTTTTTCATGAATGTATTTTAAACTGGAATACTGTTGTATTAATTCTTTACTTTAGATTTAACGCAGAACCCAAAACGCTATTATTTTATTAGAAATATATAAGTGATGTACATTGTAAAATATGATATTCCTTAAAATGAATAATACAATAATTTATCAATGCTATGACTTAATTTTTTTTTTACTTTAATGAAAGTAAATTATTGACGATACCTGTTGGTCAATCTTATTGTGTCCACCACAAACTGACCCCTCAGGTCGACCATCCACCAAGGCATGTCCTGAGAAAGTGTGGCCTGACAATGTCCATTGCCCAAATTGCTGTCCCTGCTGCCATCAACAGGTAAATGAGCGTAATAAGGAAACCATGATGTACTCTGTACAGCTGGTTTGTACTGGGCAGCATTGTACAGCTGGTTTGTACAGGGCAGCATTGTACAGCCCGTCGGTCATGTCGGACAGCATGAGTTGAATGACCAAAGAAGTTAGTAAATCCATTTCCAGTCTACTTTACTCGGCACAAATGTAGATCAGAAGGCTAAAATTGCCGATATTAGCCTAATGTAGACAGTAGTTTAAGGTTTATCACTTTTCGTCCTATTTAAGACAGTGCATTTTTGTAAACATTATACAATACATAATATTCCGCGGTGTCTATAGAGGAAGTTGGGTTTTATCGATTTAAATCTCTTTTATTTAAAACATTTTTCTACTGTGTTTGATAACATATACTTTAAACAAAATATTAAACGGAATATATATATATATATATCGTATTAGTTCTAAATTACAAAATAGACATATCTTTCAAGAATCCTACACCGTATCACAAGAGTTTAGAGTCAAGAACACACATTGCATAAAGTATCTATGACTAGAAATAGAATTATGTTTGCAATGTAAGGAAAGAGAATACTATAAAAGAAAACAAGAGATATCAAGATAATGTATAAAAACAATACCTTATGAGAATAGGGATAATTGGTAGACCGAGAGACAGGAGTAGCGATGAGGTTGAGAATGACCTGAATGTCGCTGAGGTAAGAGGATTGGGGGGTGGGGGTGGGGTTTGAAAGTGGAGACCAGTGGTGAGTTCAGGGTGTTTACGGTCAACTGATTAAAGATGATAAGATCAGGACGGAACGCGGTCACACACCAATTGGTTTGAACAAAGAACGAGATAACATAATTTTCAAAATGAAGGACTAGTCAACTGTAGCTTTTTTTTTATTTCGTTAGATCGAAATTTGAAAATAGTTTGTTGATGTTTGATATCTATAACTGGGATGGAGAGAGAGAGAGAGAGAGAGAGAGAGAGAGAAAGAGAGAGAGAGAAAGAGACACAGAGAGAGAGAGTTGACGAAGCTGACTTTGAAGTTTATTGTTTCCAAGACTAAATGTTTAATGAAGTCTGTATTACTCTAATCAAAAGAATATTAACATTGTACTGCTGAATGTTGATAATAATCTAAAAAAAAAATACGTAGACGCTTCACACAAAGTGTTGAAATATAATAATGATTAACCCCTACACCGCACCATTTGGATAGGATAGGTTTTTGTTAAATATTGATTTAATCGATGTTCAAATACAAAAAAAAAACATCAATACCACCATATATAGAGTATTTATAATACAACAACATTAAATCCTAACTCTTATTCCCCTTAAAAAAAATTCCTATACATGATAATGCTTGTGTGTACCTTATGTTTTTTTTTAAATGTATTATAACAATAATAGATTTGATACACTCTGCAAATACATGTAAATACATTACAGGAGTTGCGTCACTCACAACTGCGTGGTAGCGCAGAGGCTGAGGGGGGGGGGCGGGGGTGTGTGCAAACTTTACGGGTTAAATTTGGTTTTATATTTGGCAGCAAATGGCAAGACCAACAAGACCAACAAGCAACAAGACCAACAAGCAACAAGACCAACAAGACCAACAAGACCAACAAAAGTGTTTAAAATGAAATGAGGAGAGGAGCACAGCGGTCAAACAGTTTGACGGGTAGGACGTGGCCCATGGGCCCTAGTCTGCAGTTGTCTATCTGATCAAGACAAATGTTTTACTGGGGGGGGGCTCTCCAGGAAATGCATACCATCATCCTGCAACCACCCACCCACCCCCATACCCGAGGGAGCGCCCCCCCCCCCATTATGGTGCTAGAATACATTAGTTCATAAATATAAAAAAAAGAAGGCAAAAATTAGTTTTCAAATGATTACACCAGTTGTTCTCAAAGTATGGGTCGCGACAAAATTTCAATGTGTAATAATTACATGATCGATAACCAATACATACACAGTTCGTAGTTTAATAATTAAATTATCGATAACCAATACATGCACACTTCGTAGTGTAATAATTACATGATTGATAACCAATACAAACACACTTCGTAGTCTATTTCTGTTCATGCTACAAAAGTAGAAATAGGTTAATCTGTAAAGTAAACGGGGGGGGGGGGAATCTATAAATAGGATTAATGACTTTTTTCATTCGCTTTCCTTTATCAATCAGAGCAAGTCAATGGGTCATATGGGTCATGGGCAGTGGCGCAACCAGCAAAAAATGCTGGGGGGGGGGTGCTCACATATAAAAAAAAAACGACAGTTTACATAGTAAAATATGTATGATGATTCGGTCTGGGGGGGGCGGCTCAAGCCCCCCCCTGCCCCTGGTTGCGCCACTGGTCATGGGTCAAGCTCAGTGAGCCAACACTTGCTCTGTTATCCATAGTATAGGGGGTGCGGGGGGGGTGGTGTTACAGAATCATATTATTTTTTACAGTGGGAGGGGGGAGGGGGGGAGGGGGGGGGGAAGAGCGTTTCCAAAACTGTAATCAAGGGAGTGGCAAAGCTGAACAGTTTTAGAACTTCTGGATTTGAAGATAACAAGATATGTCACAAATACTACCAAATAAAATTGCATTACTGGCCTGATTAACGTAATTATTATTTTTTTAAGCATGACAACGAGGCTTTCTACTGTTATACAATAAATATTATTATCTTTAGTTATGTAACATGGACGTGCCATTCCCCCCCTCCCCTCCCCAGCCTCATTCAGTATACCTTATACTAAAAACTTTAATATTGTTACTTCCCTTTTATATTAACAGAAAGTACAACGCTGAATATTGATTGGACAATTTCTACACTGCTGAACATTAACTTTAAAAGTTTATGTTCGAATGACATAAAAAAATCAAATTTTATTACTTAAAATGATACATATGTATATGTGTTTGTGTGTGTGTGTCTGCGTATGTGTGTGTGTGTTTTTTTTTTATAGCATTTACAATTTCAATGAATGTATTTACATATTGTACAGTTCATATTAGAACTTTTTGTATGATTTCAGTAATGTATTGTTTACAGTGGAATAAAATACCAAAAAGTATTGATCTATAGCATATACAATTATTTATTTTTTATTTATTTTAAATGAAAAGAAAAATACCAACAATAATACTAACAAAATAAATTTAAAAAAATAAAAAATTGGTTATAACAAAGGCCTGAGTCATATTTGTTGAGTCGTATGCATGTCATAGATACATAAATATGAGGTCGTGGATTTTTCAGAATAATCCGATCATTTTCTTACACGTCATTTCATATCCGTTAAACTTCTAAAAATTTTACATCCCAAATTATTTATCTTACTTATAACATTCACTAGCTACGCAACAAAATTTTTTATTGAAATTATAATATATCTTCTCGTAACATATGTCACGGTGCAGTCTACCAACAGACATGGACCAACTGTGGCCCGCGAGCCCAACATAGTCCGCCGAACAGCCAAAAACTGTTTAAGCCTGCAAACCATTCTTCAAACTGAAGCAGAACACTGTCCTTCTATGCTCTGACATTCACATTTAATTGTTATTAGTTCATGTCAACACTACCATAAATCCGCTTTTGGTCTGGCCCGAGGATTAAAAATAAAATGCCTGCTTCTGAACAATGATCTTTATCAATATCCGATTTGTTAATATCAATCATGAACTCAATCCACACACCGTAACATAATAACAGAAGATGAAATATAATAATATTTACATAAGAAAATAGAAAATTATTGTCAATTTTTCTTTTTAACTGCAGTTAACACAGTTAACACATCCTTCCATTATACACGTACTTTTCATATGTAATATGTCACTAAAGAAATCGTTTTATTCTATTGATGTTAAGTCATACTAATTTAGAGTCGGACTAAGCAAGAAAGGGGCCCAGGGGGCAGAAAAAATATGACGCCCTTTAAAATATAGTGAGACATTAAAATGGGTAAAAAGTTTGATTTCCCGGGGCCCCTCACTAATTTGGGATCCTCTGGGCGAGCACACCATTAAATTCTCATCTTGTCATCTTAAACTAAAACGAAGCAAGAGTTATCTGAATGTTATTAGGTGGTATATTTTAAACAGAACGAATTAATTAATTCACTTGTGTACTTTTTGTGCGCTCTTAGTAATGAATTTAGAAAGGTGGATTTAGAAATATGTATAAAATGTATATATATATATACAAACCCCCCCCCCCCACACCCCTCACTTTTATGTGAGAAATAATCACTGTACTAATCACGAGAAATTTTCCTAAGTCCGAGTTCCCATCATTGTTGAAGTAGAATCTAAGAGACAATAACCTCCTCCTTACATTGACTTAAAAGAGAAATGGTTTATGTATTACTAAAACAATTCCGAATCCAAACCTCTTTGATAGAAAGTGTTACCTAGTTTTTTATTGTTGTTTTTTTTTTTACTAAAATCGGGGGTAGCTTTATTTGTTTTAGGTAGTTACTAGAGTTTAATTTTTTTTTTTTTTTTTGCTTTAGTTGGTTATAATTTTATGAAATGAATAAAAAGTTTTAAAAAAATGGCGATTAAAATGAAAGCGAGAATATGAGCTAATACAATTGGAATACACTAACAGATTCTGTGTTGGGTAATCATGATAAATACTGTAACTACAATGAATATTTATTTAACTGCCAATGTTGGTTTGTAAACAATAAGCAGTAGTCGATGGAATATCATGTTATTGTTTAACCGGCTTCAGTACTATCCAGCTTTGTAAGAACATGATAGTCCGTAAATGAAGGATATAGTAATACAAAAACTACATAATGCGGAGAATGATTTTGTATAGATTACCGGTACATGTATAGTCATAGTTTGGCTTTGTACAGCATGAACCTTCGTCAATTTAGGCCGGACAGTTCTTTGGTCCATTTATATGGTCATGTTCATAGATCTATAAACTTGTAAAAAAAAATGCATAGAAAATTAAATTATCTAGCCAGTCATGTTACGTGACGTACTAGTAGTTGATCATAAACTATTGTTTTGAAGATAAAAATTTGTTCCTTGAGCAGACGTTAAGTTTGACGTCAGATTTGTGTTAGGGTTGACACTGAAGAGTTCACATGTATTTGAGGTCGTGACCCAGTTGAAAGCTGTACACCTGGATGACCTACGAGACAGACATTCTTGGACACAACCAGAAGAATCGCTGACCGTCAGTGCGTCCAGTACCGACCCTGACAGCTTAGTGTCCGCCTTTATGGTGAAGAAAAAATCATCATATATTGCATCACTGACCAATACCTCCATTTCACAAATGTGCAAGTAGTCTGTCGTATTAAGTCTAGGAGGAAATTGTAAAAAAAAATAATTATGACTTGATTAAGGAAAATAAATGTGTGCTTGTGGTGGAAAATATAAACAAATTTGTAGGGTTGAGCTTTAAATTATAATTACAAAAAGGAGTAAAGCCCCCTCAGCCCAAACGAGCCATACGAAGTGTAGAATTCATCTGTTTCTATAATCTCGGCAAATAAAGGGATTGTGTCGTTAGCACAACGCCCAGCCGCCTTTACTTCCCCCAACTTTAAGTCAGGTACCCATACAAAGCTGGGTGGACTTGCGGGATGACTTTGAAACAAATTTCCCCTGGAAAAAATTCCCATGGTTCTTGCCGAGGATCAAGCACAGGACTATAATGTCGACAGTTAAGTATCTAAACCACTCGGCAATCCGTCCCACAAGTTATAATTAAGTATTTTTCTTCTTTTTTTTTTTGGTGAAGAGAATTACATAAGTACTTAAAGATATCGAGACATAACACAGAAAACACATTTACCAATAACTGAGTAATACAAAGAAATAAATTGTCTGGAAAAAGAAAACCATCGATACACGAGACCTGTTGTTAGTCGTTTTGTTTTCTTTTCACATATATATTATTTTAAAATCTAACGAAGGTTTATCATTTACAGCTATATATATAGCATCCACGCATTTCTTTAGAAAAAAAGTGAATGAGTGATTGCCAAGGCCTCTCACAGTCAAAGGCCCCTCTTCAAGTACTCATTCCTTTCAAATATCACCCTAATCAGAGCCCGGAGAGTATGTTTGCCTAATACCCAAGAGGACTGTCTTACAGCTATTGGTCAAACACGACACATAACCTTCCACAAGCCTAAGAAAGCTATGACGACATCAAAACAAGTGCACGTTGAACGAGATATTACTTCATAGAAATTCGAACAAATCTTCCAACAAAAGGTGAAGGACACTTGTAATCGAATGTCCCCATGTAGAGTGGAGCCGTCTGGTTGTAGCAGAGATCGCCGGTTATGTTGGGAAAGTTGACCAGATTTCGGGGATCTTTCTGGAAAATGTCGATCTGAAAATTTCTCAGCCTTAAGAGATATCCCGTGTCACCTCTGAAATAATGTTCCATGGAGTTATAACATTTACTTAAAATTGTACCATGGAGTTATAACATTTACTAAATATTGCACCATGGAGTTATAACATTTACTTAATATTGTACCTTGGAGTTATAACATTTACTTAATATTGTACCATGTGGAGTTATAACATTTACTTAATATTGTACCATGGAGTTATAACATTTACTTAATATTGTACCATGGAGTTATAACATTTACTTAATATTGTACCATGGAGATATAACATTTACTTAATATTGTACCATGGAGTTATAACATTTACTTAATATTGTACCATGGAGTTATAACATTTACTTAATATTGTACCATGGAGTTATAACATTTACTAAATAATGTACCATGGAGTTATAACATTTACTTAATATTGTATCATGGAGTTATAACATTTACTAAATAATGTACCATGGAGTTATAACATTTACTTAATATTGTACCATGGAGTTATAACATTTACTTAATATTGTACCATGGAGTTATAACATTTACTTAATATTGTACCATGGAGATATAACATTTACTTAATATTGTACCATGGAGTTATAACATTTACTTAATATTGTACCATGGAGTTATAACATTTACTTAATATTGTACCATGGAGTTATAACATTTACTAAATAATGTACCATGGAGTTATAACATTTACTTAATATTGTACCATGGAGTTATAACATTTACTTAATATTGTACCATGGAGTTATAACATTTACTTAATATTGTACCATGGAGTTATAACATTTACTTAATATTGTACCATGGAGTTATAACATTTACTAAATAATGTACCATGGAGTTATAACATTTACTTAATATTGTATCATGGAGTTATAACATTTACTAAATAATGTACCATGGAGTTATAACATTTACTTAATATTGTACCATGGAGTTATAACATTTACTTAATATTGTACCATGGAGTTATAACATTTACTTAATATTGTACCATGGAGTTATAACATTTACTAAATAATGTACCATGGAGTTATAACATTTACTAAATAATGTACAGTGGAGTTATAACATTTACTTAATATTTAAAGTGGAGTTTTAACATTTACTAAATTATGTACCATGAAGTTTTAACATTTACTTCATAATGTACGGTGGCGTTATAACATTTACTCAATATTGTACCAATGAGTTATAACATTTACTCAATATTGTACCAATGAGTTATAACATTTACTCAATATTGTACCAATGAGTTATAATAATTACTAAATGTTGCTTAAGATACAACACAATGTGAATTAAATTTGAAACAAAAAAATTTAACTAATAAAATATCTACAGAAAACTATATTTTTCGAAAGTATATACTTATCTATCTATCTATCTATCTATCTATCTATCTATCTATCTATCTATCTATCTATCTATCTATCTATCTATCTATCTATCTATCTATCTATCTATCTATCTATCTATCTATCTATATATATATATATATATATATCCGTATATCCTCTATCTGTCTATATGTCTGTCTGTCTAAAGTCTACCCACTATCCAACTATTCACTATCCATCTATCCACTATCTATCTATGTATCTATCTTACAAAGTGTCTTACAGTCTACCTATCCGACGTAATCCAACACATCCATCTACCTGTTCGTTAATCTAATTGTGTCCACCACAAACTGACCCCTCAGATCCACCATCCACCAAGGCATCCTCTCTAGCCTGTTATGCTGACAGTGTCCATTAAACATGTTGTCATCTTTGTTACCGTCCACTGCACGTGAGGCGACGAATGGCAGAAACGTGGAACTCTGCACCGCAGGTTTGTACAGGGCTGCGTTGTACAATAATCCAAAGGTCAAGACGGCTGCACGCACGAGAAAGAACGAAAAAAGCGTTGTTACTTTCATGGCCAGCGAAGTTTTTTTAAGTCCAGTCTGCTAGAAATATAACATTATCAAGGCTACACATTAAAACATTTCAATATTGATATTTGCTGATCGCTGTGGACTACAATTTGAATGTTAACCGGCTCTTGTGCTGTAGCTGGTATTGATACAGTCACGTACTATAAAGATAAGATCCGTTTGATCATTTCTCTAATATCTGTTCGAGTTGTCTGTAATGTAACTAGCAACGCAATGCAGATGTTCTCAAAATGTTTCTTGCCCATAAATAATTTACTTCATTTCATTGAAAATGTAGCCAAAATATTTTTTTTTTTATTGACAGAAAATTTAACACTGTAAAAAAAAATAAGAAAATGTTAATTTTATTGGTCATGAATTCTTATTTAAAAGTTCTAAATCTTATTATAATATTAATAAATTAAGACATGGATGGTAGGATTACTTTGATGGCATTAACGAAGAGATAATTCAGGGACTCCAATGAAATAATTGCGAAGTTGCTTGCAAACATGACATATGAATTTAAAAAAAAAACAGCTGACGTACTTTAGCAGGGCCATTTTTTATTGTGGAAAGGTCCCCGTGGCCTACAAATCTATTGTTATAAGCGGACAATCTAGGCGGGCCTACTAAATAACGGAAGAGGACCCTTTAAGTGTCAGTTCCTTTTAAATTTGATGCTCAAAAAGACCTTAGTAGTATTACTGACCAAATATTTCTGGAGGTCTCTCGCTGGGCCCCCTCCCCCCACACATTGCCATCAGAATGGCCGTGCCTGGCTCCAATGGTCTCCATTTATATCAGATCAGCCTTTCATGGTACGATAGGGCCCCATATGCAGAACGGCATGCAGTGATTTGCATTTCCCATCACAACTGCCACTAGTCAGTGAAGTTTATTTTCCTTCTCCATACCCCATATAAAGTTTAAGAACCCCTGGAACTAGGAAATAATAGCCCCAGTTTGTGGCAACAATACACAGAGAACAAGGTCGCAGGGAAAGTACAGTATAAACAAAGAAGAAGAAAAATCCATAACAACACCCAAGGATGACTGTATCTCTTATTCAAACATTTAGCAATCAATGATAGCTTGATCTGGCATCAATATTTCAGTGTTAATGACGAAATATTTACTAATCATAATATAATCCACGGATTATCTAAATGTTATAGCAGTAGTGTGAAGCGGTTTTTTTTTATATTATTTTCGCGTCTTAATATCAGACTGATGTTAATAGATATTGTTTTAAATAAAGGTACACACAATAAAGAGCAAAAAATAAATTCAATTCCTAATACTGTTCAGCAAACGTGGGATCAATGATGATCTAATCCAATATCAATTTTCAAGCGTTTCAGAACAATTCAACACAATTCATCGATATTATTATTTTGATTTTTGTCACGTGACATCTTGTTGTCTTAGGGGTCTATTTATTACACACAAACGTGTTACTCTGCAATGACGTAATATATGCTACACGATATTCACATAACATACAATATTACTTTAATAACCAAAACGCAATCAAGATGCAAAGGTCCTTTAATACAACACTGCAAATAATTAGTTTTTAACAACTACTACACAACAAAGGCGCCGTACACAGTGCAGGCTCACATCCTCCACGCACAACGGGTCTCTACAAAGATCTTACTGACCTCATCAGTAATACACGTGTACTACTAGTCCAGTTTCACGTCCAGTCATATACATAGCCACGTGCTCCATGACCCAGCACCATCACTGCACACACAGGGTGAGCTCGCCCGCCAGAGATGACCGGCTCCCCAGGGTGCTGTCCTGAGCGTGGCTGACCATTTGAGCTTTCGTGCGGTCATGGGTGCGAAATAAACCCATACGCTCATACACAAACAGTCACTCTGTGACAATTATATATATATATATATATATATATATATATATATATATATATATATATATATATATATATATATATAACAACACAAATTCTGTATGTATACAATTGTTGTAAATCAGTTTTTTTGTTTTTGTACAAAACCCCCAGCGGACAAAACCGCAAGCGGACAAAACCCCCAGCGGACAAAGCCCCCAGCGGACAAATCCCCCAGCGGACAAATCCACCACTGGACCTAACTCCTAGTTTTATTATAAAATCTATTATTTTGCCCAAATTTTTATTTTAAAATACAATATATATTACCTGGATAAAAATATGTATAAAAATAGTTTTTTTTTAGGTGAATTTTGTGTTCAAAGTACCCATTTAAGCTGCATTAGCCCGTCGAGCCACTTTGGTCGAGATTATTGATACTTCTATGTATATAACCTTGACCATGGGCTAAGGGAAATGTTTGTCGATAAAAGAGATCATGTCTGTCAGCAACGTATATCAATAGGCATGTTCCTATGTTGTTTTACCTAAATAAAGGATTGGCTCACATCCACTGTGGTTCTTATGCTGTTTGATTTAACTTCTGCTATAAAATGCGTGTCTGGCGTGAGAATTAAAACCTAGAATTAAGATACAGTCATTCTTGACCTTGAGTAAAAACTGTTACTCTTGGTTTTTTTTTAAACCTGGTAAGATAAGCTTCCTGTTGATGTAAAGTTAACAAATGATTAACTTTTGACCTATGTGGCTCGACGGGCGTATGCAGATTATTAGGGGTACTTTGAAAAAAAAATCACTTAAAAATACGTATTTTTATAAATATTTACATCCAGGTATTGTATATTGCATTTTTAAATAAAAAAACGAGGGCAAAATAATAGATTTTAGAATAAAAATAGGGGATACATCCATTGTAGGTTTTGTCCGCTGGGGGTTTTGTCCATGGGGGGTTTGTCCGTGGGGGTTTTGTCCGTTGGGGGTTTTTGTCCGGTTACCGCTATAATAGTACATAAGTCAGCTTTTGGATCATGTTTTGTTCTGTACATATCATGGTTACGCAGCTAGTGATTGGTGTTATTTGTGATAGGCTAATAAGATTTTGAATATATATTTAAATGTGAAAAAAAATTTTTTTGCCTTAATCTGTCATGATTAATTTACTGTCTATTGTGTCAGGCAATCTCTTTAAAACTTTTAAATGTATTAGAACAAGTAAACTGCTTATATTTTTATCTCTTATTTTTCAGGAAACAGACAGTATTTGAAACCAGACACAGTGGACTGGTAGAATATAGAATGGTTAACATTTATGTTGTTAATTCGACTCAGGACGCAATTTTAGAATTCTATCTCTTGTGTAATTAGCAAATGTTATGATTTTTTTTCTTGTTTTGTTTTATAGATTGTCCCAATTTTCTTGGTTCGATTATGTTAAATTTACTCACAGTTGCAATCATTTGTATGTACATTTTATTTTATTTTGCAGGAGTGCATCATGCTTACTGACAAGGGGAGGGGGAGATGTTAAGATCGAAGCATCCCCCCTCCTCTCCCCAGATTATCTTCCTCTCTTTCCCCACCCATTCAAGGGGTGTGGCCAGCGGAGCTACCAGTCTCTCGGGAGTTTGACACATGTGCAACTTCGAACCTTTGGCCACTGAAGTTTGTGTTAATGATAAATATCCTACAACAACCTCAGAAAATATCAAAATTACCCGTGGATCATTGATTAGAATTGTTTTTTTTAAAGCAGACATCAATTTCTTTGGAGTCTAATGAAGTTGTTGGAAACAACTTTCTTGGCTATTATTGAAATTCTTTTGTTATTCTTATCTTAATTTATAATCGGCATGATATTATAATAGCTACATTAAAAAAAAAGATACGATTTGATCATTTTTTAAATTTATGTCACAAGAAAACTTCCCCAAGTCATGATATTTTACGATCTCGGTTAAAATTGTTATCAATTTAGGTACCCAAATACAGACGGAATGAACAGACTATTCTTATTATTTTTAAAACCAATGATTTGTCCATCAAAACATGTTTCTATAAGGTCTTAAGAAAGAATTGATCGTATCATTATTTTTCAGGGATTGTAGTTACACATTTTATTAAATACGTGTGAACATAGATCCAGTGACTGAAGTAACAAGTTTAATTAAATACGTGTGAACATAGATCCAGTGACTGAAGTAATAAGTTTAATTAAATACGTGTGAACATAGATCCAGTGACTGAAGTAACAAGTTTAATTAAATACGTGTGAACATAGATCCAGTGACTGAAGTAACAAGTTTAATTAAATACGTGTGAACATAGATCCAGTGACTGAAGTAACAAGTTTAATTAAATACGTGTGAACATAGATCCAGTGACTGAAGTAACAAGTTTTATTAAATACGTGTGAACATAGATCCAGTGACTGAAGTAACAAGTTTTATTAAATACGTGTGAACATAGATCCAGTGACTGAAGTAACAAGTTTTATTAAATACGTGTGAACATAGATCCAGTGACTGAAGTAACAAGTTTTATTAAATACGTGTGAACATAGATCCAGTGACTGAAGTAACAAGTTTTATTAAATACGTGTGAACATAGATCCAGTGACTGAAGTAACAAGTTTTATTAAATACGTGTGAACATAGATCCAGTGACTGAAGTAACAAGTTGTATTAAATACGTGTGAACATAGATCCAGTGACTGAAGTAACAAGTTTTATTAAATACGTGTGAACATAGATCCAGTGACTGAAGTAACAAGTTTTATTAAATACGTGTGAACATAGATCCAGTGACTGAAGTAACAAGTTTTATTAAATACGTGTGAACATAGATCCAGTGACTGAAGTAACAAGTTTTATTAAATACGTGTGAACATAGATCCAGTGACTGAAGTAACAAGTTTTATTAAATACGTGTGAACATAGATCCAGTGACTGAAGTAACAAGTTTTATTAAATACGTGTGAACATAGATCCAGTGACTGAAGTAACAAGTTGTATTAAATACGTGTGAACATAGATCCAGTGACTGAAGTAACAAGTTTAACCAAACACTGTGGCACTCGTTTAGTTTTATATTTACAATTAAATAGAGACCTGGCTGTTTATGAAACTGTTGCTAATACATTATGATAAAGAGAAGATTTACTTCATAAACAGACGAACGAAACTTCCAGTTATTGGGGTGGGGTATGTAACGTAAAGTGTTTTCTGGTTCAGTATCAGACTATTGAAATATGTGTGTGTGTGATCTTTTTTACCTCAATTACTGAGTACAGCGTTGACATATCGCCTACATATTGAGGTTATAATATAACATACATACATGACAGCCATATCTAGAAAAGAAATGGTTTGAGCGAGATTTACGATTTGTAACCATTGGCAGGCTACATCGTATTAGGAAGGGGAGGAGGGGGTTGAGTCGGAGAGGGGGAACTGTAAAATTAGTTAAACCCTTTCAGAGGCGGACACCAGTCGACCCTTTCGGTAAAATCAAGACACCGCCAGCGGATACCTCTCACCTGTCGCCCAATCAGTGATCCACCTAGATTATTGTGGTCAATGATGGGGGGGGGGGGGCTTCACAGGCTGTGTTTGTGTCGGGGGGGGGGGGGTGTCTCCGATCAGTTAAGAGATTCTAAAAAAGCGGGGTTCTGGAATAGACAGAAGTAGAGCACAAAAAAAAAACACACACACTTAATCACTGCTATTTTGATATTACTACGCATGATATTAATACACCTGCTTTACGTTTATTGGTAGAAATAAGACAAAAAAAAACATCAAGCTTTTTTTAAAGTATATTTTTTATTAAGCTAAACAATTAATAATTATTGATATAATCATTTGTCCTAATGAACTTTCCATGTTAGAACTTGTTAAAATTAAACATTATATGTTCATTATTAAAGATTAATAGATGAAATAATATTATACATATAAGAACAGTTTTTTTTTTGTATTTAAAATACAATTTTAAATAAACCACTAAAACAACAACAAACAATGAAGAGTAGAGAAAAAGAAGAACACTTATTTAAAGATTTGTTTATAATATTTATATACAGGTAAAACTATCACTGACGAGTTAAATATGTACAAATAAATATTCTGGTGGACCTTTCATACTTCCAGTGTCCAGCGATAAATACATTCCTAAAAAGAAATAGATACAGGCCCGTAGCATGCGGGGGGCAGGGGGGCCGGGCCCCTCCTGCATTTTGTCTGGCCCCCCTGCTTATATGCTCTACTTAGTAAAATGTATTACCTGCCCCCCCTGCTATTGCCTGGCCCCTGCTGTAGAATGCCTAGCCCCTGCTGTAGAATACCTGGCTCCTGCTGTAGAATGCCTGGTCCTGCTGTAGAATGCCTGGCCCCTGCTGTAAAATTTTCACGCTACGGGGCTGAATAGATACTTGGTTTTTTTCAAAGCCCAAGCATATCAAATCTACAGTTTATCTTAAAATGAAATACACGTATCATCAAGTTCATAGGACATTTATGTCTTAATCTAAATTACCGATTTGGATTAACAGTTAGTGATTAGTACAACAGGTAAACTCTTCCCAATCGGGTTCAAGCTTTCAAAGATAAATGTCCTGTTAAACTGCTAGCATAAAGATATATGTAATATAAATGTAATATAAATGTAAGATACATGTAAGATACATGTAAGATACATGTAAGAAACATGTAAGATATATGTAAGATAAATGTAAGATAAATGTAAGATATGTAAGTTTTCATTTATTTATTGTTGAAAAATGCAATGCACTGTTTAATAGTTATCTTGAAGATAAAAATGTGTTCCTTGAACAGACATTAATTATGACGTCAGATTTAAGTACGGGTTGATACTGAAGAGTTGATATTTTTTTGATGTCGCGACCCGGCTTAATGTTGTACACGTGGATGACCTTCGGGCCAAACATTCGTGGATACAACTGGAAGGGACACTGGTTCGAAGCCCGATAAGAACCAAAAGTAAACTTTCCAGGTGTTGAAAATCCCTTAATTACAAACAGATTCCAAAGGATTCCTGACTTAAAGTGGGGAAGTAAAGGCGGCTGGTCGTTGTGCTAACCACACAATTGCATAATATGCTGAGGTTACATAAACGGTGAAATTCTACATTTAATCAGCCCCGATGACCCCTCTGAGGCTAAGTAACTTTTTATTCAATCTTAATCCCGAGCCCGGAACATGGCAGAATTTCAATACATTATACATATGACCAGGGGCGGATCTAGACAACATTGATGGGGGGGGGGCAAACTGAAATGATGGTTCTATGATGTCTAAGAACAAAAAAATATTTCGATAATTTAATGATGTCTTACCTAAACTTGCGGTAACGGACCCTCTCCCCTAAATCTGCTCCTGCATTTGACATTAGAGACAGGGGGACGCAAGAATTTCGCGGCTTCTGACACTCATTCATGTTAGATCTGTGGCGTCGTTAACAACTGGGAGATTGTAAGTTCCCGTAAACATTTTAGGTATTGCTATTTCAAAAATAAGTATAAATGGTGAGTTCCATCTGCTCAAACTAAAGGGGCCTTTAAGTTGGGCTATGCATGCCTCCTTTCGACGCCATTTTTTGTATTGCTTATTGAGGTTTAGGTTGTTACTTAGTATTATATGAAATTTAAAAAGGGCAAATGGAGATAAACATTCTGACAAATTTCTACCTTTTGCATCTTAACTAAATGATATCTTGAAAAAAATACGTTGCTCTAAATTACTTAATTAGACAAATTTAATTGAGTAAAAATACAGTATTTAGTAAAGTACTTTCCAAGACATAGCTAATGGGATTTTAAAATACACATAAAGCAACATCATAAAGCAATATTATTTAATATGAAAAATGTTTTTCCCATGGGAAAATGTTAATTAGTATTTCATTTCAATATTCAATTGCAATCAAATGTTATAGACGAAATTAAAAATGTGCTATACACAAAATTTACTTTTTACATAGTCAATGTCACAGAGTAATCTCTTTGTAGCTGCAGACACAATAAATCTGGCGATACGTTTTTAATGTAAAAGTATTTATTGAAACAAAAGAATATCTTGTAATAAAAAAAATACTACCCCCCCCCATGCTGGTAGTAATTACTTTTTTTAACTACCAGTAGCCCAATAGAGTCATCCCTTACTTAAAAAACTTTTAAAGTAAATTATTCTGAATATAAAAATCAGTTCCTGGAGCAGATGTTAAATTGGGCCTCACATCTACTTTAGGGTTGACACTGAAGAGTTGACATGTTTTCGAGGTCGTGACCCAGTTGAATGCTGTACATGTGGATGACCTACGGGCCAGACATTCTTGGACACATCTAACTGGGTTAGTGGAGGACACTGTGCCAAGTTCCGAGCTGGTCAGTTTAGTGTCCATTCGTCTGGCGAAGAGATTCTCTACAGAAAGAAAGTCACTGACGAAAACCTCCATTTCACAAATATCTAAGAACTCTTTGCCGCCGCTGCCGCTGTAAGAAATAGTACGAAAAAAATATTTACGAAGGTAATAGTGGCGTACCAGGATTGTTTGACGTTGTCACACTAATGTTAAAACTTTCAACATTGTCAATACCATTATCATTATCATCATTATTATCATCGTCAGTATCATTACCAATATTAACATCATTATCATTGTAATCATTATCATCATTATAAGTATCCACATTATCATCATTATAAGTATCATCATTAAAATCATTAACATTATGTTCATTATCATTATCATCATTATCATCATTATCATCCGTATCATCATTATCATCATTACATTATCATTATCATCATTACATTATCATTATCATCATTACATTATCATTATCATCATTACATTATCATTATCATCATTACATTATCATTATCAACCTTACCATTATCATCATACCATTATCATCATTATCATTATCAGTTTAACATTATCATCATATTATTATCATCATTATCATTATCAGTTTAACATTATCATCTTTATTATTATCATTATTATCATTGTCGTCATCATAATCTTAATCATTATCAATTTATTATCACCATCATCATCATTATTATCATTATTTTCATCATCACTATCTTCATTATTATTATCATCATTATCACGGCTGGGAAGCCGGTGTCGGTGTCGGTGGTGTGAGCAGTTTTTTCCGATGTCGGTGTCGGTGTCGGCATTTGTACTTTGTCCGGTGTTGGTGTCGGCATTTGTACTTTGCCCGGTGTCGGCATTTGTATTTGTCCGGAGTCGGTTCGGTGTCGACGCAAAAACTCCCTCCCCCCAAAAAAAAAAAACAACTAGAACTTTAATTAATTAATCCAGAACAACGTCAGATAGTTCTAAGCCAATCTTGAATTTAAAATTTTCTTAAGTTCTTCTTTTCTTTTTAAATAAATACTTGGTAAATCTGTTTATCAACAAATGTATTATTTTCCAAAGCGAGATTCTCTACATTACAAAAACTTGTCAACATTAACAGAACTGTGACTGAAAGCAGATAGGAAGGCTACTGGCTATGTTCACTCTGTTATTCACTCAATCATTGTAAATCATGAGAAAAGTTTAGTTTGCATCTCTCTATCAATATCCATGTTGGAGAAAGATTACACACAAACCTATTCAAGTCTTTTAGAATGACCTGTTTCAAATGTTCCTACAATCAATGTTAACTCACAACTAACACTCTCCAGTCTCCATAGCTTAATTACTCTCAGCCAGACTGAAACATTACCAGTCTACGTCACAATGGCACTACATAAAGTCCAGTCAGAAGCTATTGAGGCGCCAGACCCCCCCCACACACGCACACCGTTGTGTACAACCTATTAAAATACAAAACATTTTACACTACATATTTCAGGCTTAATTCGGGTGTAATAAAAATTACATTATACAAAAATATTTTATAAAAAACAACGTTTTTCTTGCGCACTAAAAAGCAGAAAATAGTTTCTGAATAAATTGGTAACATGGGAATTGTCATAGACTTTTTAAGATCTTCTGATTTTTATAAAAACGAAAAACGTTGGGCGCATGAATCTTATATTATGTGAATGTTTGTATTACAGTATTAGAATCATCCAATGTTAACAATTAAATCCCAAAAGAATTATTACAGAAGGTTCTCGAAATATCACGATATTGCAGATCATTTATTAGAACTTAGCATATGAGTATGTAAAATTAATTCTAGTGTTGTACAACATTCGCCCAACGTTTTTTCCCGCATACTGTGGCATATCTTGAAGTAGACCATACACTTTTGTTACTTCATTGCATTCACTGCAGCTACTCTTGATGTCCATATCTAGTGTTTTTAGTGACCTTTCAATTTTACATGTACAACTGATACCTTTTTTTTTTTCATCGTAATGGACATGCTGCAAAATCACAGATCACAGATGTAAATTTATAACTACTGAAGAACCACAACAGGTTCTTTAATTTGATTGAAAGGCTGGACCAAGAGCAGATCACTAGGGTGTTTATAATACTTTATGTGAGTGTATCGCTATTTGACGCGTGTTGTTATGTGTTATCATGTAACCAATGCTGCTCTCACTAGCGATGACAAATAGCACAAAGAATGCTTCATGGTTCATGACAAGTTTAATCGCACAACAATAAATTATAATAAACAATATCACTTCTTGATAAACACATATTCCCCACAATTCTTTCTCTACATGAATCTCATTGTGTTTTCTCACAATAACTACTTAAATGACTGACTTCTCCATACAAACGAAACTATTTTACTGAACTCTGTCTGTCTGACTCACTGACTAACTACTAGTATCTCACTAACGGCCTCCTATATAGCTTGCACACGTCATAACTCGAACTTTCTACTTAAAGCTACCGCAGTGGCTACGGGACCGAAAAAAGGACTCAGTATTTTTTTTCCGGGGTCCGAAAATAGATGTGCGCATGCGCGACTTTCAGGACTCGGTATTTTTAGCGATATAATGTTTAAAAAAAAAAAGAAATTCTGCAAATTTCTATACAAATTAAGTTCTCAGCTTTTATAATATTTTTTGTAAATAAATACGGCTTTGAATTATTTTCTATTACAAAATAAGAATATAGGCCTAAAACTAGGTAAAAAGGAAATGAAAACGTAACCGAGTAATTTTTTTTTCAATAGTACAACCAATTGTAAAATAAGTTGTCTGGCGTGCTGGCAGTATGTGTAAGCCGTTTGGACTTGACTCATTTTTATGCAGATTATATCCAGGTTCGATTCCTATCAGAGACACTACTTTTTTATTGTTTTTTTTTTCAGAATGTATCCTTTTAGTTGTTTTAATGAAAAGTAACTAATTAGATCTCTTTGACATTTTTTAAAATTTAAATAATGTATCCTTTAGGATGTTGTAAGAAAAAGAAACAACTAATTAGATTTTTAATAATTTCATAATTTCATGGGGGTGGGGGTGTGCGATAAATACTAATTTAAAGTATATTTTTTTGTTTTATTTGACCGACTTTATTAGGCTTGGGCAGACCCGAAAAAAAAGTAATAAAGAATAACTGCCGTGCATCCGCACATCTTTACATATACTAAGACTTCTTGATCATTGACTTCTCATTTTTAACAAATTTATTGACAGATACTAAGACTTATTGATTATTGACTTCTCAGTTTTAACAAATTCATTGACAGATGCTAAGACTTCTTGATCATTGACTTCTCATTTTTAATAAATTTATTGACAGATACTAAGACTTATTGATTATTGACTTCTCAGTTTTAACAAATTTATTGACAGATACTAAGACCTATTGATCATTGACTTCCCAGTTTTAACAAATTTATTGACAGATACTAAGACCTATTGATCATTGACTTCTCAGTTTTAACAAATTAATTGACAGATAATTTTTCAAATTCATTGTAATAAGGCGCCATAATACTCCTCTTGTAAGAATTAAGTGTAAAGTACCCTGGATAGAATTTGTAGGAGAGTCCGGCATAAGAAGAAACGGACAGACAAAGTAAAAAAATGTACAGGCTGAAACGTAACAAGGTTACTGACAAGCACACCATATAGTGACGAATGGAGAGACCTATCCACTACAGCAGTGCCCCCCCCCCAACCTTTTTTCTCGCCACGGACCGGTCAGCGTTAGATCATTTCACTGCGGCCCTCTAAAAAGGGGGCGTTGATTATTTTTCGTCCATGGGCAGTCGCACAATCAAGAGAGAAATGAATAAAAAGGAAATCATTTAATGTTTCTTGGGCGGCCCAGTAGCATTCGTTCAACGGACCGGTACCGATCCGCGGCCCGGAGGTTGGGGGCCACTGCACTAAAGAGTCACAGAGAACCCCATTCCCCTCTTACGACAAATGTAAGAAATGAATTAATGAATAAATATTTATTTACCTTTATCATCACGTTATAATGGAGCGACTTACTTAATGAGCAGACGAACGAATCTTCCAGTTGTATAGCAGGCGATGTCTAAAGTTTCACTGGTAAATGAATCATCTTGTTCGTAGCAGACGTGTCCTGTTATATTCGGGAAGTTGGTAAATTTTCTTGGATCGTTTTCAAATATATCGACGGTAAAGTTTCGCAGTCTGGTGCTATAGCCTCCGTCCATCCTGGTTGAATAATATACGTCATTTTAATTACATAATATGTGTTGTTGTAAAGGAAAGTTAAGGTGGATTGGTGTCAATTCGGTTGTGAGTTCGATCTGTATACCTGCTAGGCACTGGATTATCATGTTCGGTCAATTATCTCTGTCGTCTGTGGTTGGGATGAATGAAAGGCACTTTAAAAAAACCCACCCCATTAGAGATTTTCATGATCTTAACAATGAACACCATTTCCTTAGAGAGACGTGAAAAAATGAGAAAGTGTTTTAACTAGGGCTGTGATCTTCACGATTGAATAGGATTTAACAAAAAAGAAACATCCGTAAAAATAAAAATAACAATTTATTTACAGCGGTCAATAAAAAAATTTGATCTGAAAAAGTACTAAAACAAAACATTCCAGGCAGTAACATACTAACATACAAAAGTCTAAGGAAAATAAGGTGCCAGAAAAAAAAGCACTACAAATATTTGTTTATCAGAAGAAAAAAAATTAAATCGCTTTGAAAATTATTTGAAGAAAAAGTATTTATTAAAACAAATTTTTTTTAAATCTAAAAAAAGTATTTTTCTCAATAGATTGTTATATTCCTATTTTTTCTTCACTGTCGCCAAGATTGACCAGAAACCACTTGTCAGAATTTGATGAAACATTTAATGTAATATTAGAAGAGGTTCTTTAATTTAATAAACCTGCGACAACAACAATTATAACGTCCTAAATCAAACCTTCCAATCATAAGGCCAGTCTTGTTAAAATGTTAGTACACATATTACATATATACAGACATTTTATATTTTACAGAGGTTTTGTAGTAGAGAGTATATAATAAATATATCATGTAATGCAGAATTTATGTAGTAGAATGTATATTTAGTACATACATTATGTAGTTTTCTTTTTTATTTGAAAAAAAAAGAGATTGTTTGTTTAAAAGAGTTATCCTGAATATGAAAATATGTTCTTGAGCAGACGTTAAGTATGACGTCAGATCTTTGTTAGTGTTGATACTGAAGAGTTGACAAGTTTTTGATGTAGTGACCCAGTTGACTGCTGTACATGTGGATGACCCACGGGCCAGACATTCTTCGATACATCTGGAAGGGTCACTGACGGTCAGCGAGTCCAGTACTAAGCCTGACAGTTTAGTGTCCACTTGTATGTTGAAGCGACTCTCCCCATAAAGAAACTCACTGACCAGAACCTCCATTTCACAAATGTGTAGAACCTCCGTAAAGGTGATGCTGAAGAAAATGGGAAAGAGAAACATTTGCTGTATGGTTTTATGACATCAGTGGCGTATCACAAGATGGGCGACAAGGGCCCTCCGTTCCACGCTCTATAATGCTGCCGCTAGGTAACCTGGAGCTTGTTACAAATATTAATCCAATCAGGAACCTGTATTCACTTAAAGCCAGTAGTTTCATTTTTTTAATGACATATTACTGTTGCCATACAACGCCACTAAAGGAAAATCGCCCCTGACAAATGTTCAGAGGGCATTCGTTTTAAAGCCGGCCTCAGTGGGCCCTGTTTACTGTTTTACTGTTTTAATACTTTACTGTTTACTGTTTTACTGTTTTAATGCTTTACTGTTTACTGTTTTACTCTTTTACTGTTTTCTGCTTTACAGTTTATTGGTGATACGAGGGTGTCGTTTTGAGGGAGAAAAAGTAATTTTAATATTTTTTCTGCCAACAAGCATTGTGTTAAGTGAATTATGACGTCTGTGGAAATTCTATTTTAAAGTTTACTGGGCATAGGGGCGAAACTGTGAATGAATTGAAGGGATGGTCCATCATGGGCGGCAGTGATTAGGCGACATTTTCACCACTTGAGTATTTTCTTCCTCTCACGGCTTGGGGTGATATATTGTTATATATTGAATCCCTAGGCGCCACTAGATAAATATACGAATTAATGACTTAATGAAGTTTGGCTAGACAGCACACAGCAGCGTCTACGGCGCGTACCCAGTGCGGTGGCCGCCACATAAATCACCGATAAATGTATGCTGTATTTTAAAATGTACGCTTATAATTTACATGTATGATGTACCTTACAATGTATCATAAATTCTAAAAGTACGCATATAGCTTAAATGTATGCTATACTTTAAAAAGTATGCTTCAAATTAAAATTTAGGCCTTTAACTTAAATGTATAATGTACTTTAAAATGAATATGTATGCTATATCTTAAAATGTATAAATATAACTTAAATGTAGGCTGTACAATGAAACGTATCGAATATATACAAAGGGGTTGTATTTCCTACGAATGAAATCGAAAGATGTAAATTTACATTTTTTTGAAATCAAATTGAGTAAAAAAGATTCTAAACTAATTTCTCTACCTGTTGGTCAGTACTATGGTGTCCACTACGAACTGGCCTCTGAGATCAACCATCCACCAAGGCATGGTCTCACCCTGCGTGTGTTGACAATGTTCATGGGTAGCGTCACTGTCTTTGTTGCCATCAACGGCTAGGTCTGCGCTCAGCACACTAAATGTTGTACTCTGCACGGCTGGTTTGTATAAGGCAGCGTTGTACAGTCCTTTAGTCATGTCGTTTAATAAGAATGGAATTAACAAGTAAGCTAGCAAGTACATTGTTAGCCAACTTTTATTTTATCTCGTTAATCCTACAAAGTACAGAATGTTGGATCCTCATATGAATCAATCCTTGAATATTTATCAAAGTCAGTCTTTTTTTTTGTCTTAATTATAATTTCCTATAAACAATTCTAAAAACATCTACTTCTTGGTGTCTAGTCTAAGAACCGAAACAATATGTTTGTTGTGCTGGTTAACTTTAGAGGAAACTAATTGTTGGTATTTGTATTAGTTCATATTTATTTGGTAAATTGTTATTTTTACTAGGCTCAATACAGTAGTGAAAATAACCAGGTAAGTAAAATCTCTTAGATACCAAACAGACACATTGTCTCCGACAAAAGAAACTCCACCACAAACAATGACTGTATTAAAACTAGGCCGGAACTTTTGTACTTGTAGATGTATCTACAGAAATAAAAATACTTTTTGTTTAAATTTGTCCGTGTTAACTTTCTTCTCCTTTACTGTTTTAATTAAAATTTCCGCCCGTAGCTTCTATGGTGAAATCAATTTTTAAAAAAAAAAATGTATCCAATAGGTATTGCCTTAATGTATCCAATAGGTACTGCCTTAATGGAAGTTGACGAATAGACGAGACATCACATTGTCAATGCTTATTGACATGAAAAAACGGTTGTTGATTGATCTGTTATTAATGTTCCGTATTGTGCTATCTACATTCATGGTCGATGTGGGAATATCCATAACATTGTAATAATTAAATATTAATTTGAGACACAAACAATTAGCTGAGTGGTTGGTTGGGTTGTAGTAAAGAAATGTGTGTGTGGTAAAAACTTAACTCGGGTTAACAGTGAGCACTGGCGAGGATGGTATATTTTAATAATGTAATATAATAAAAGTAACAAGATGATGATTGAGTAGACGTTTCGATTGATTGACCACAGTTATTCACTTAGTTTACCACATTTTAACTATTTGCAGGGGATCGGAAGGGGCAGGGGTGGGGGGGGTGGGTGGGGTGGGTAGACAGATACGCTTTTGTTTTTAATTCACATAAAAAAAAATGTCCCAGTTTTATTAAACCTTAGGACGTGGATTAAAAAATGTACACAAAGAAATTGTTTGGCGGCTACGGCGTGTGTGTGTGTGTGTGTGTGTGTGTGTGTGAGAGAGAGAGAGAGAGAGGTCACTGTAAGAATGAGATGAAATGTAAAATATCGTATCAACTCCTAATGGGACTGTTCTTTCATCCCTACTATAGCCGAAAGTGCAACGGCCTTGGAGGCAACATCGGAGATATAACGGGGGGGGGGGGATTTAACCGTGACCATGAAATATACATTGCTTCTCACAGGAAATCGAACCAGGGACTCGCAGATCGATAGTCGAGCGCTTTACCACTCGACCATACAACGGTCGCCATACTGTATTCCCCATCCACCCTCCACTTTTAAAATTAAAGTAATAAAAAATACATTTAACATTCATACGTTTGTTATTCCTGCACATATTGCGTTTTTTTTATATTCTTGAAGGCCCTTCGGTGAAGCGATAAATGTATATTTTAGTCCTTTAACTTTGTAAAAACATTCTAATATATATATATTAGGGTGGCTCACTTTATAATGAAAAAAAAAATAAAGTTGATTTTTTATCATGAGCATTTTAGTTTTCAGGTTCATTGTGATTTAAAACATGTATATATCAATTTCACACAATTTGGGCTCCTATAAATATGGCCTCAGTGCACTTGTTATCTCGTGTTTTATGGTATTCGGCAGTTGCTTTAAATGAAAATTTTGCCAGGTTTAAATGCTGTTTTTTAGATACAAAGAACAATTATATTACACAGAAGGAATTAAACAGTAAAATAATACTAGTTACATGACACATTAACCTGACTGTATTGCAGAGTAGTTCTAAGTACGTCATTCAAAAATACACTTTTTTAAGTCTGTGCTTTCTGAGTCCTGAAGGTCTTCAAGTTGCGATCTCTTCAGCACAGTTGATTTTTTTTGCATCTGGAAACTCTTTGCTATGCTGTTCAACAATTTGGAGCAAGTACTGCTTTTCTTCCTCTGGTTTGGTGAGAGATGAGTTGAAGGACAACGCCAGTGCAATTTCCCGCTCGGCACAGTCATTGACAACTTTCAAGGAAGAGACCACTGATGCTGCCTTCTGAAAGGATGGAGTTTGTTGCCAGGTGGAAACATCAGTCATGTGAAAATTTGTGGGAAGCAGAAGAGCATTAAAGACGATCAGCGATGACGAGGTCACAATATCCTTTAACGTCACAAAAGGGAGTGCTGAAGGATCATTTGTGCTGCAGACACACATTTTTTCTTTCTGATCATCAGAAGATTTCTCCATGAATTGCCTTAAGCAAGCATCAAGGCTGTTTTTCTCATACACTGAGACACGTAGAGAAAAGAGAACCAGAGGAATGAGTTCTGCAATAAGGTATCAGAGATGTCGGCCAATCGTTTTCAATGCAGTCTGAGAAATGAAGGGAGAAACATTCTTATAATTAAATAAGAAGCTTGATGAAATCCAGATCACTCAGAGGTGCGTCTGCAAGGATGGGAAACTGAATCCAAGCTTTAATGAAAACCTAGGATGCAAAGATACCAAATTCTGCAGTTGATCTGTCTTCATGCTTAGTCTGCTTGAATTGATGACGGAAGAGATAAATCTTCATGATGTAGATTATTTTAGACATCCACCTTGCATGGTGATAAGCTCTCTGAACACGAAAACGCTTCCAAGGGGGGGGGGGGGAATTCTTCCCAGGAAGATAAGATTCAGAGTCAGAAGTTCTTTGTAATCTTTACGTGGCAAATATCTTGAGTTGTCTTTCATCCGGTCCAGTTGCACTACCCCCCCCCATGTCTTATTGAAGACGGCTGTGTTTGTAAACATGCCATTGGCCAGTTGGCTCAATTAGGTGAAGTACCTAGCTCAATGGACATTAGTATGTCCTCATGAAAAATTCTACCCAATGTCAACCAGACGGCTATGTTTGTAAACATACCACTGGCCAGTAATCTAAATTAGGGGAAGTACCTAGCTCAATAAAAATTGGCATGTCAACTGGACAGTATACAAGCAAAGAAATAGTTCATAAAAAATAATAGCAACTGACTGCCAGAAGGCTGTGTTTGTAAACATACCATTGGCCAGTAGGCTCAGTTAGGGGAAGTACCTAGCTCAATAAACAGGAGTTGTGTCAACTTCAATGCTAGTTAAATGAACAAACACTTTTAAACCTGGTAGTCAAAACTAAAAGAATATTTATATAGCCGCAGCATTTGATCTTATAACACTTGATTTTTATAACTAAATTGAAATGCACTAATGAAGCTGGCTATTAATATGAAAATCAAAACTTCTAGAGATTTCTAGAATTTCCCGGAACATTCTCAAGTTTTTTTCCACGTTTTTCTAGAAGATTCTAGAACATTCTAGAGATTGCAAAGAACCTTCCAGAACCTTCTAGAATGGTACAAACTTTTCTAAAACTTTCCAGAACCGTTTAGCATTTTCTGTGTTCTTTATATATACATACTCACATTCAAAGTTAATTCAAAATGATTTAAAATTCCAGTGTCAATGAGGCAGTACTAAATAAAGTCATATATTCATGAAATTTTTTGTGGGCTGTTTTGAAGTTAAAAGGAAACACAAAAAACAAAATGCTCCAAAATCAATTTGACAAAAAGTTATTTTGGGCCACCCTAATATATATATATATATTAATAAAAGTAAATTTTAACAATTTGATTATTTTATTAGATCTATAATTGTAAAGTATAATAATGTTCACCGACTACACTTTCGTCCATTGAGGTGTTAGTGTAGAACTATGATTGATTCGAAATATCCAAAAATGTTTTTCCTCATATGGACACACGTACAAACAGACAAATAGACAGAAAGAAGTAGGACTACATACAAAAGCTCAAATTCATAGAAAACTCAATAAATACTTTAGAAAGTCAATTGTTTATTAATTGATTTATTATGTTTTGTTGTGGGAACTAAATACATGTTTTTTTAAACGTACTTATAAATATAGTATTTCAAAAATAAAAACATACATCTAACTGCACTTTAAACTCATTTACTAGGCAATGCACTTATTAGGCATACACCAGGTTGGTTGAGGAAATAAGTTTAAGGAAATAAATAAAAAAAAAAAGTTAACATGTTTGAGTTCAGCAAGTAAGCATAGAAATAAATGTATTCTGACCAAACTGAAAAAAAAAACAATAATTTCTGTAGTGACAGAATGTAAAATAAAAACAACCAACAGATTTCACTTCTTCATTTAGCTTAGTCATGTGTGTGTATAAAGTATGCGTATTTTAAATTTAGCTACATCCATATGTAGCTGTTTTCTATAGAGCTTGCCATGTCAATAAATTCTATTTTGGATACAGCTGTACAATAGAATCGGGATAAAGTCTTACCTGGTTGACAATCATTCGCAGAAGACATCTGACCCATTAAATATTTATTAATTTGTCTAAATCCCATTAGGAACCAACTAAAATACAAAAACAGATATTCTTCCAGATTAATGACCTGTGAAACGCTTGCTAGATTGTCACTGAATATTTTACGCTAGCAAATTTTGTTCTATAGACTAATCATCGATTCCGACTCGATGTTAATTGGACGGTTTAAATTGTGGCCTACATTTCTCTTCACCAAAGCTGAAAGTGCAAACGATATAAGGGCCCCCCATAAAGGGCTAGATTGCCCTGCCGCTTGTATTTGGCCCATCTAACGTCATTTTCCTATCTTAAGGTGACTGGACCTGGCAAGTATTAGCGGAAATCGAACCCTGGACCTCCGGGTTAACAGTCGCACTCTCTACAAGAACGAAACCATTCATTTGCCCTTCTCTATCATACCATTATGATAACAAGAAGAATGTAATAAACAAGCAATTTAAGCCTGTTCCATACTGGACACAGGACGTGTTAGCGCATTTTCGTGTATGTATCAGTACGTATGCTATATTTCAGTAAATATTTGTCAATTTTGGAAATGTTTGTAAATTCAATTGTGTAATGCATATATCTGAAAAAAAGATATTAAAAAGACGTTTCTTTATATTTGAAAAAAAATATTTTCTCTTAAATCTAACTGCAAGTGGTTTGTGGTCAATGAAATAGGACTCATAATTGAAACATTCTAAATTGTAGTTATTTAATCGTCCGAAAACTCCGTAAATTGTTGTTTGATAAATTGTTGTTGCCAATCTTGGTGAAAGTAGTTGAAGTTTGTTTCGAAGAAATTTTCAATTTCTGCCCCGGGCTCTTTGAAATCTTGATTGAAGTCCCAACAAATGATGTCTTTTTGTTGATTGAGCTGTGCTGCAAAGTTGTCATTGATTATGGGTTTTATAAAAAGTAAGGGAAGTTAGTCATGTTGAATAACTGTTACAAAAATAAATAATGATTTCGCCCCTTTGTTTAGCTTATAATCTATATATAATATATAAGCCCCTTAGGAGCCCTGAAGCCCGGCCCTCAGAGGTCCTATTGCGAAATGAACTTTTGATGTACACATGGCAGGCCAAGACCTACAAAATGATATATACATCATGGGTCTAGGACTTATGGTTGCTGAGATATAGGGCACTCCATTATTAATATAGCTTATATAGTAAAAAAACGGTACTTTATAAGGCCCCTTTTACGGCCCTGAGAGGTCAGATCGCGAAATGGAAAAAAGTCATTTCTTGGCAGGCCAAGACCTACTAAATGATATATACATCATGGGTCTAGGACCTATGGTTGTTGAGATCTAGGGTGATGACAGACAGACAGACAGACAGACAAAACGGGGACAATAGAGCATTTTTTTTCGAAAATGCTCTAAAAATCAAAATGTGCTATAACTAAATCAAATTTTACACAAACACATTTATCTCTAGGCCAGTGATGGTTATAAAGGGACATCAATGCTAAAAAAAATATATTTTCTTGGTGATCGAACTTTGAAGAGAAAATAATTTTTAACTTGAGACATTGTAGGAGCCACTGCTCTTAGCAATAATTCACACAAAGTTTATCATAAAATAACAGGCACAAGTAAAAAGAAAAATTTTTCTAATGCACGATACTTGTTAAAAATTATTATCTTGAACATAAAAATGTGTTCCAGGAGATGGCACTAAATAGGGCGTCTGGTCATAGGAAGGGTTGACACTGAACAGTTGGCATGTTTTTGTGGTCGTGACCCAGATGAATGCTGTACATGGGGATGACCTACGGGCTAAGCACTCTTGGACGCAACTGGCGGGGTCACTGGCGGTTAGTGTGTCCAGGCCTGATCCAGGCAGCTTAGTGTCCAGTCGTATGGTGAAGAGACGACGGTCATTCAGAGAGTCACTGACGAAAACTTCTACTTCACAGATATCTAAAGCTCCTATGGTGACGCTGGGAAAATAGAAGAAGAAAAAAAAAAACAACAACAAGAAGAATGTGAATTAAATGAAATCATGAAACTAGAGGCGTAACAACGGGATGGGTAACATAGTCGGCTAAAATGCCACTTAACAGGGTGTTTCACCCTGGCTACCACAAGAAAGTCTGCATTCTTTAGTGGACTCCATGCCATGCGCAAAAAAGCCCTACCCCCAAGTCATTTCACTGCATGCAAATTATGGGAATCGATCATACCCCTATTAGGCTCATATATATATATATATATACATTTATCATCATTATATATAATAATACTCATTTCCAGTGTGCGTTAAATCGAAAGTAAAGAATGAATACAACAGTATTCCAGTTTAAAATACAACCATGAAAAAAATCGGATCTCCCCGAAACCAAAAAATAACCTCGCCTGCCGATCAAGCCTCAAGGGGATATAACTCTATACAAATGTTTTGCAGGGTACAGCTAGTATATATATATATATATATATATATATATATATATATATATATATATTGTTATAACTCTGCTTCACCCCCAGCGTGGGTGGACTACCTATAAAAGGAACCGTGCTGTGATTCATGAGAAGGAGAGAAGAGTAACGGTCATTACCAGACCGGTAGTGACACGCAGAGAAGACACGGAGCGCAGATGAGCACAAGAAGTTGGTGAACACCAGGTCTTTTGATGCAGCGTTTTCGTTATCTACACGTCGCTTTTACACGTAAACTAGTTCATCTAGATTAGTTTACGCACAGTAGACTTCGTTTTCGTCTTGGCCATTATAACCTGTACATTGTAGATTGTGAATAAATCTTATTATTAAACTAACGAACCCACGTGTCATAGAGAGACATTAGAAACTCGTTATAATTTATATATTTTATATTTATCTGAATGATAGCGTTAAAATTTGCCTTGACAGTGAATGTATAGCCTTCACAGTAAGACCATCTCCTTACGCACACATTGTAAAAAAAAAGGATTATTGGCACACATGCACTATGCAAAAAGTTCAGAGCTAAGTTGTCGAATGCTAGAAGACAAAAAAAAAACCAAAACAAAAAAAAAACAAGGCTAAGATGCCCAAAACATAAATTGTGTAATCATTTATAATTACTATTCATCAATTTATTTTAATAAAATGTTACATTTTATTAACAGATAGACTGTCTTATCAACTACATAAATGAGGGTCATAGGTTAAACATTTATTGTTTGAAGGTAGATCGCCTGTATTGGTCGGGGAGAGGAGGGAGAAGGAATCGAATGATCATGTGCTCCAAAATGTCCTCTAATTATATCCTCTACGTATGTCCTCTACGCATGTCCTCTACCTGTGTCATCTACCTGTGTCATCTACCTATGCCGTCTACCTATGTCCTCTGCCTATACTAGAATCTATGTCGTCTACCTGTGTCATCCAAATGTGCCCTCTATCTATGCTATCTACCTATGTCTCTACCTATATCCTCTACCTATGCCTTCTACCTATGTCCTCTACCTATGCCTTCTACCTATGTCTTCTACATATGCCTTCTACCTATGTCCTCTACCTATGCCTTCTACCTATGTCCTCTACCTATGCCTTCTACCTATGTCCTCTACCTATGTTGACTACCTATGTCCTCTACCTGTGCATTATACCTATGTCCTCTACCTATGTCCTCTACCTATGTCCTCTACCTAAGTCTTATACCTATGCCCCCGAGATGCCCATTTATCCTTCAAAAAAAAACAACCCCCAACCCCTTTTGTGGTTAGCAGGAACTAGGAGACAAACATCTCAAATTGTCAGGGATCCATTAATCCGTCCTGTACTGATCATTCCATTCCAGAGTCTTTGTAAATGAACCTACATTTTTTTAAAAATAAAAATTAAGTTTTTATTTAACCATAATTTTTTTTATAATGTATTTAATTAAGAACCTCATGTTTGTTTTTTTGTTGTTGATACTATTGTAAAGCTATGCTTCAGAATACCATGTTTTCAAATCTCGCGCCTTACTTCATGAGCAGACGTAGAAATCTTCCAATTGCTTGAGGGGAGCAGGTAACGTTGAGTGTTTCTTTCAACATATTACTTATTTGTCTGTAGCAGACTTTTCCCGTTATATTCGGAAAGTTGGGCAGACGTCTTGGATCCTCGTCGAATACATCGAAACTAAAGTTTTGCAGCCTTGTGTAAAAGCCGCTGTCCATCCTAGAGTTTTAGGAAAACAATGATTATATTATTGCTGAGTTGAGTAACATTATACACGTACTATAAAATTACAATACATATGATTTACTGAATCTAGTTAATTTCAAATATAGCTTATAGAGCAGCTAAGCTTGTCCGGGTCGCGGCGGCTGGCGGCGGGCGGTGTGTGGGGAATCCGTTCTATAAATAAACAACCTCCAGAAATAAATAAAACAATAGTATTTGATAAAGTAATCACGTGACAAGCGAGGTCACGAAAACATAATTCAAAATGGCGTCTTCGATTCGATATTTCTTTTTTAAAAATCTACAGTTTTAAATAGTTTCTGTGGTTTTTTATTATGAAATGTTAAAGTCCTAAATATTAAATAATAATAATAAAATATAATAGCATTCCAATTATTTTAATTTTTTTTTACAACAGATAGCATTTTAATCATACTAGGTCATTAGCGAACGCGTTCGTAAACAACCTATGACCTATGACGTCCCGATAGTACAATATTTTTTTTTTTACAGAATGGGAGCGCCGTCGCTATAAAAAAAAAATCCTCTATGACGTCATTTCCCGATGAGTGCTGTATCGTGCCTTCGCGCTGCAAAATGACATAGTAAAGTAGTTTTTTTTTACTTTTCAGTGCATTTTTTTAATGCTTTGTTTTGATTTTAACTATAAATAGAATTTAGGGCAAAACGGTATAAATAAAAATCCATAATTCTGCACTTGATTTCACGTAAATCGGCTACGCATTTCACGTAAATCGGCTGCGCAGTTGATAATCATGCTCAGTTATTATAGTTTGTTAACATTGTGTACTGGAGGTTTTTGTTTCCTCGATGGATTACTTTTTGATGATGGTTTGTTGGTTAGGGCAGCCACATCTTTTGACGTATGAAATGTAGGTCATTTCTGCACATTAGGAAAGTGGCATAAATCAGCACCTAATTAAATTAATTTAATTAATAGGAAGGGGTTTAACATTACACCTAGATTTCCCGGGCAACGCCGGGCTTAATATGTAGTAATTAACATAAAGTGGCTTCATAATACATATATAAGACAAAGAGAAGTCATAATACATATATAAGACAAAGAGACGTCATAATACATGTTAAGTTGAACATTTTTTGCAATAATAATAAAACGTATACCGAATTCTGAATTCCGGTTCACGGCTTTCTACGTAGCTCATTTTTTTTTATTTGGCAATACATTTATTGGATGTGTAACTCTAAATGTACCGTGTCAGTACTCCACATAATATTTTATTCAGGAAACTTTGCTTACATTACGTACAAATCGCAGTTTGGGGGAAGGGGAGGTGAGGGGTTTGGGGGGGGGGGAAGGGGCTGTGGTGCAAATTCGGTGGACTGGTAGGCCTCACGCAAAAATTGTGTTGGCTGTTTTAGATGGAATTGGGACACCGAAAAATAAATAATAATTATTTTGACGAAAAGATATACAATTTAATGATTCTTTCTTTTGTCAACTTGTATGTAAATGTAATTTATTGTTTCTCCCTGCAAACAGAACAGGTGTATTTTAGAATGATTCGAATTACAAATATTTGAGAGCTACTGCCTTTAAACTACATTAAATACATCTATGTGTATATATGTATCATACACTTTAAAAAACAATGCAATATATGTTACATATAATTTATTATGATACACATTACAAGTGTGATACTTTCATTGCCGACGCTATATTTTAAAATATTTTATAGTTGAACTGAAAAAAAGAACTTTACCAATACTTACCCACCTGTTTGTTAATCTTATGGTGTCCACCACAAACTGACCCCTCAGATCCACCATCCACCAGGGCATGTTGTCATTTAAAGTGTGTTGGCAATGTCCGTATTGAATATTGCTAATTCGGCTGCCATCAACCGCCAAGTGTGCCACATAACTACCATACGTACTGCTCTGTACAGCTGGTTTGTACAAGGCAGCATTGTACAGTCCGTTGGTCACGTCATTCAATAAGAAGTGAATGAACAATGAAATTAGTGAATACATCACAGGTCAGATTTTACTTTCACTGCAGTGACAAAGAACGGAGTGCAATACGTTGATATATTATATATCAGGGGTGGGGTGTCGGAAAAAAATATTTGCCGATACCGAGACCGACTTGGTTGAACTCCCGACTATCGACCTGAATGTACCTGGTTTGATCTCCAATGAGGACAAAGGATATTTTCAGGCCAATGTATCTCCCGTTGTGTCTCCATGGCCGTTGCACTATTAGCTATGGTGGGGGTGAAAGAAAGGCACCATAAAAACCGTCGCATTAGTGGTCTATAGCTGAATGAGATTTCATCTCATCCTTACAGGGAGTTCACACACACACACACCAACACCTGTTTTTTGCACCGACACCGGACAAAGTATAAAGCTCTGTTAAATACCATTGGTGGGTTATGGCTTCATGCCAGACGTTTTGCCTAATTTAAAAATTCTAACAGCACTACAAAATAAGAATTGCTCTAAGACGCTAAATACAGTGCATCGATACTATGAATAATCAATTACATTTGGGCAGCTTCTAATTACGTTCAGAGCATACAAAAAATTTGATCTACTGTAGCACACTTCATTGAGAAAATGAGAAAACAATGACACTGGCACTTTTGCAGTCCTAAAGATTATTCCATTGGCAGTTTGTTCGTCGCCACTTTTAAGTCTGTTCATTTGGAATTAATTCCCAACTTGTCTATTAACCATTGAGGCTCAATTTACTTTCCAGGATGTGGCTAAAAGATTAAATATACATTTATTTTGAACAATTAAAACCAGTCATTGAGCTTGTTTTTTTGTTATGTCGAACAATGAACTGTTTTTATATTTTTTTTTTCGGTTGAAACATCCTCGTGCCAGGCGCAGGAGCTCATTTATTTATTCACTGAATTTGTTTAAACTTCATCTTTAACCCTCACCCCACCCCCTCCGTCCTAACAAAAAACAAAAACCCCTTGTTACATTTGATTAGTAGACCGCTGAATTCGATTAATTGTATTGATGTTATGAGTATTATCGACTGGTAGGGTTTGGGTGCATTGTGTATTAGTGATACTCCTTTGATATAATCTATACTTTTAATCAACATGAGATTATTACAAATATAATAATACTTTGTATCAATGACGAGAGCCGCATTTCATGTAATTTCGCCTAGAGCCCATCTTATTTTACTTTGCCTAGGGCCTCTAAAATTTTTTGAACAGCTTTTCGTATGACAAAACGTTATCTAAATAATGCCGGTAAAAGACCGAGTAAAATTATTTTGTTAGAAAAAAAGTAAATTAAGATTGACATATTTTTTTTTACAAATTTAATGAATAATTTCTCACACTGTGTCCCCTTTAATTTGTTGTTATGGTCTTGAAGTTGATAATATGGTCTTAAAGTTGATAATATGGTCTTGAAGTTGATAATATGGTCTTAAAGTTGATAATATGGTCTTAAAGTTGATAATATGGTCTTGAAGTTGATAATATGGTCTTGAAGTTGATAATATGGTCTTAAAGTTGATAATATGGTCTTGAAGTTGATAATATGGTCTTAAATTTGATAATATTGTCTTAAAATTTAATTGATGTTATGGTCTTAAAAATGATGTTATTGTTTCAATAGAATTTTGTCCGATATAAAACTAAAGTTATAGCAACAGCCGGTTAAAATGGTTAAAATTTTTACTTCCGCTTTTGTTTAGAATGACGTTAATAGCAAAATAAAACCCATAAAATTTCATCACAATACATTAGCAATAGAACTAATGCAAACAGGGAAATCGTGCACTGAAGAAAAAATAATAGAACTAAAAAGTAGAACTTTCTTACGTGTGACTTAATAATATATCAAATATATTGATTCTTAAAGTTAACATTAGAGAATGAACCAATGGTTGTGTTAAATTACCGGATACTCAGTGCATGGGGGTGGGTTGTGGTGACCACCACCAATCATATCATCATTAATCATATGATCATCAATCATCACCACCATCAATCATACCACCATCATATCAGAGTTTCTCCAATGACTTGTTATCCCTAGCGTGCGTGATATTTACTCTACATAGGAAAGTCTTGAAAAATTCTTAATCTGCTTTTCTGGTCGCCAAGTAAAGGATTCAAAAAAACAGATTGCTTTTCAAAACATACCTACAGCGTTCTTTGTAATTGAGATAATAAAATTTTGCTTCAAAATGTATATTTGTCTAAGCACCTACCTTTATATGTTGAATGCTATTAGACACTTTTGATAAGTTTCAAGTTTCTACTTCTCTCAAGCATCATGTTGTTTACAAACAGTATAGTATTGTATATATATACTAGATGTACCCTGCTAAACCTTTGCATAGAGTTATATCCCCTTAGGCTTGATCGGTAGGCTAGGTTATTTTTTGGTTTCGGGCAGATCCGATTTTTTCATGGTTGTATTTTAAACTGGAATACTGTTGTATTAATTCTTTACTTTCGATTTAACGCACACTGGAAATGAGTATTATTATATATGATATATATTAGGGTGACAAAAAAATCAATGTGCTCGAAATTGGACTCTCAACCCTTTATTGCGTTCCTTTTAATGAAAAAATAAACTCTGCAAAATATTATTAAGATATTTTTATATTTAGAGGTTGCTCAATGAACGTGAAATTATCAGATTCAATGGTTAACAATAAATAAAAAGAATGCGTTTTTATTTCTAATACAAACTTTTAATTATGTTATTCAAATTAAGTTTTATTTATGATGTTATACAATGTTTGATTTCAGAATACTTCACCTGTTGATTGTTCCTGTGTTTTCATTAATGCGTTCACAATTGTAGACTTTCGCATATCTGGAATATGATGTCGATGGTCTTCCACGGTTTGCAAAATATATTGCAATTGAGTTTCATCTTTTGTTAAAACTTTTGCATAATCTGAAATTAGTTTCACACCTCTTGCCCGTGCATCAAGTTTGGCCCGCATTGGCCGCATTCTGCTCCTCTCTGCTATTTTACACTGCGACGTCTACATTTACTTTATATTATTTCAAATAAACACTCCATCCATCTCATATTGGTCTGGTCTGGTCTGGAATGGTCTAGTCTGGTCTGGTCTGGTCTGGTCTGGTCTGGTCTCAAAATGGTCTGGTCTGGTCTGGTCTGGTATGGTCTGGTCTGGTCTGGTCTGGAATGGTCTGGTCTGGTCTGGTCTGGTCTGGTATGGTCTGGTCTGGTATGGTATGGTATGGTATGGTCTGGTCTGGTCTGGTCTGGTCTGGTCTGGTCTGGTCTGGTCTGGTCTGGTCTGGTCTGGTCTGGTCTGGTCTGGAATGGTCTGGTCTGATCTGGTCTGGAATGGTCTGGTCTGGAATGGTCTGGTCTGGTCTGGTCTGGTCTGGAATGGTCTGGTCTGGTTTGGTCTGGTCTTTCTGTTCAATTTAAAATTTTTCTGTGCCGCGCGGCTCTAACATTTAGCCCCCCCCCCCCCCTTTAGAAATAAGTTGTATTTTTAAATCCCAGATTTTTTGAAAGGTTTGATACTTTCTTACATTCTTAGGTATCACTAAATACGATTTTTACCAATAAACAATAATCCATATTAAAGTCCCTATAGAGTAATTAAAAAGTGAAATACATATAATCATTTTTACTTACTTTTGTTTTATAAACAAAACGATAAAATAAAAACAACAATGAATCAATTTGTACAAACTTTTAAATTCCATCTATTGCTAGAGGCCTTATCAACTTGACTGTTCTTTATGTTAAAAACTCATCAAATGATATCAGTCATTTCGATCACCAATAGTAGATATCACTCATTTCGATCACCAATAGTACATGTATTGATTCAGATAAATGGTAATATCAGTGGTTATAAGTTAGGTGAAACATTATCAAATGAAAGACAGCTGTGGGACCATGCAATGAACGACAGCTGTGGCAACCATCAAATGAATGACAGCTATGGGACCATGCAATGATCGAAAGATGGGGAACCATCAAATGAATGACAGCTATGGGACCATGCAATGATCGAAAGATGGGGAACCATCAAATGAATGACAGCTATGGGACCATGCAATGATCGAAAGATGGGGAACCATCAAATGAATGACAGCTATGGGACCATGCAATGATCGAAAGATGGGGAACCATCAAATGAACAACAGCTTAGAAACCATCGAATGAACGACAGCTGGAGACCATCAAATGAACGACAGCTGGGAAGCCATCAAATGAACGACAGCTGGGGAACCATCAAATGAATGACAGCTGTGGGACCATGCAATGATAGAAAGATGGGGAACCATCAAATGAACGATAGATAGGGAACCATCAAATGAATAACAGCTGGGGAGCCATCAAATGAACGACAGCTGGGGAACCATCAAATGAATGACAGCTGTGGGACCATGCAATGATCGAAAGATGGGGAACCATCAAATGAACGATAGATAGAGAACCATCAAATGAATAACAGCTGGGGAGCCATCAAATGAACGACAGTTGGGGAATTATCAAATCGCGCAAGCAAAGCCATTCTTAAGTTTATTTTGTGGGGCATTAGGCAAAGGCCCATTATGATAGAACGGATCAAAATATATTGAGCCCCATAGATGACCAAGTATTAGAATCATTAGTTGTATTTAATATTATAGCAATGATAGTCAAATGCGGCTCTTAGAACAGCGTGAGGCTCTTTGGTGGTCTCATTGTGGCTCACATTTAATCGGCCTTCCCTTATTATTTAATTATTTCGTATAAAATTTCATTTATTAAATAGGGCGTGGTTCTATATAGTTTGTTTTACTAATTGCAGCCTACAAAAAAGAAACATAATATAGGAATCATCGCCCTTATGCGTGGCCCAATCTATATTTAGATCAACGCCATTGTCTCTGGGTATTACTTCTGTAAGTTCTCTTTCAATATAGTCTTAGAATGTTGCTGACTTGATACCACATACACAGTTCAGTTACGTATATATATATATATATATTCCTATTTCGAACTTTGGGGGACAGGCGCAGATTTGATACCATCGGGGGACATTTTAGAAAATGCTCTAAAATATTAATATCCTATCAATGATAAGTTTTGAAAGACTTTTTAAAACGTATTTGATGTCTACTTTACGATAAAAGTTTCAATTTAAAAAAATAGTTGATATTAAAAGATATACGTTTTTAGTGTCACTCGGGGGACACGCCTTCAAACGCACTTTGGAGCACACGCCAGATAATTGGTCTCTCGGGGGACACGTTGTTCAACGTCGTTTAACTCAGCTATTTTGAAATATTTTGTTAACTTTTTTCCCTAGACGCACTCATTGACATTCAAGCAATTATTTAAATATTGTATTTAATTTAAAAAACTTAATTTAATATTAGTTTTAATCATTTTTGTTACTAATTGTACACTTTGTTTTAAGTATCGGCCTACTTTTATTCTATTATTGAATTTTTTTTTTACTTTCAAGGAACGTTAAATAAGAACATTATTTATATAACATAAAAAAAACAAAAAAAAATAAGTTTGAAACACTTGTTAATGACTTTTTGTTAATCTAATATATTTGCGACTTTGGGGGACACATATATGTCCCCTAACTGACGTCTCACGTCTTATCGTCCGTTGGGCGACATATACGATAGTGCAAAATATCACTTATGTTCGTGACGTATGTTACGAGTGTGGAAATATAACTTTATTAAAGACCATATTAAGTAATTGATATTCCTACATACATTACGCAACATCTATATCATATAATGTTTAGCTACATGAATTATTATGACCTTACACTATAACTTATAATGTAATTGCAGTGATGATTGTTAATAATAATTTCACGTCAGCACATTATACAGACTTCTTTAGCTATACTGTATGGTCCTATTCGTCTATATTGTACCAAAAGAAACTTGCAGCCTTCAATGTATACACCCATTTGACCATCAGGGATTTGTTTACTTACGATTGACCTAAAATGACCTTTGAACTTTGGGATCCGTATTTAGCATTGGTTAATCATTCAATGAATTTATATAAGAAAGGCTCTATTGTTATAACATCTTATTTTAGTAAACTATCAAAGGAAAATTTGCAAGTTGAAATAATTGGGATGGAGCGAGAAACGCTGATAAATTTGAATTACATTATTCCAGATGCCCCTCCCATGGCTCCTCCCCCAACTGTCGAGATAGTTTATCTCAAAATACTTGTAGTGGCTAGAGCCCAAGGCAAGTGTCCAGATTGTCCAATCAATTACTTGGTATCAAGTCTACACAATGTGTGGAGAGTTTACATGTCAACACATTTTATAACTTTTACGCTTAAAAATAAAAACTTTTAAAAACAAAAAAAAATTTTAACAAAATCACAAAGGTGAGGGTTTGCAGCATACTAATTTATTTGCAAAATATATAATATGGAAATAAATTAATGTTTTTTAGTAATAAAATGAGTCTAGCCTAAAAAAAATGTATTTTATTATTTTTTTTTTATTCCAATAGTCTTCTTATTTTTTGGCGCTCGTTGAATACTTTTAATTTAATGGTTTGTATTTTTCTGCACTTCTGGTACCTCTGAAAGTATCTTATGTGTTCTTAAAAACTCTTGAATTTCCTTTTTCCTGAAAAATAAAACACATTTTTTAAGATACTGCAAACTATTATATTAAACCTTTTTCTTTGTGACAAAATTTAACAATTTAAATTATGTTAAAAGTTAGTGTTTACTAAAAAAAACTTAAGTGTGTTTTAATATATTGAGTTCTTGTTAGGTTGGGGGTTTGGGGGACTTAATAATGCATACTTATAAAAAGTTAAAATACTTTAAGTTAAACAGATCTCCAATCCACGACATTAAGTCGAATAGTCAAGTGTGTACAGGCCCGTAGCGTGCGGGGGGGAGGCTGGGGGCCGGCCCCTCCCTCTGCGTTTTAAGTGGCCCCCTCTGCTTGTTTGCTCTACTTAGTAACACTTATTTCCTGCCACACCTGCTATTGGCCTGACCCCTGCTGTGGAATGCCTGGTCCCTGCTGTAGAATTTTCACGATACCGGGCTACAGTGAACCTTTTGCACCTGGTAGATTATTACAAATATAGATTTGAAAATAGTTCATACTATTTGTGATTCTTCTTCTTTTCGGTTTACAGGAAATATGTAGAGCAGTTATAGATTTGAAGCTTTAAATGTGAATATACATTATCCCTATTGTGATTTAAAAAATAATTTAATTACTCATAGTTCACAAATTTCAGCTACAACATGTATATAAAAACTGACCTTTTTTTCTTTTCCATTCCTTTTTTCTTGTTGTGAACACTGCTGAACAGGGCTGCCAATGATTGCCTCAAACCTGTCTGTTAATATATTCATGAAAGAGATTATTAAGATGTTATGCAATTTGGAATAAATTCTAAAAGGTTTAAAATAATCAATTAGAAGCTAGTTTAAACTCACTTGTATGAGATTTGTTTGTAACGACCATCCAATGGCAGTTTTCAAGCTCACTATTTGTTATTTCAGTAGCCGCTAATGTATTTTTCGACAGTTCATTATTTGCTTATTCAGTAGTACTAGCTGTAGAGAGTAAAAACTGGATTATTGAACACCTTTTGATAATATATAAAATAATTAATTTTCATTATAAAAGTAAAATGTCAAAAAATGCAAAAACTATACACTAAAATGTATACATTAAAATGTCTAACTTACCTTAAGAAACCAGCTATTAGCCTGTATCTAACTTATGTAAGCATCCACTTAAGTGAATGATTTGCTGCTTGGCAAGTGGAGTCTGATAAACCTGTTTGTTGATGTCCTCACTGTGGCATATGTGTGAAAAAAATACTGCCCCTTTCAGTTTGGACATCAATTTGAGCATATAGTGTCGATGTCCTATGTCTGAATTTATCTGCAATTAAAGGAGATGTGGTCTTTTTAATTTGAAAAAAAAAAAAAATAACTTGGATGGAAAAAAAATATACAGTGTTTATGTTTAAACCTTTTCCTTACATTTTGATGTGTCTTCTTCTCTCTTCAGAATATTTTCCTCTGGCTGCGTTATAACGTCTTCCTCTGGGTGATATATCTCCCAATAGAGTTACAGCTACTTGTTGCGTATTACACATATCAGATCTTTTGGTTTGCTGAACATAAATAATTAACGTTTCTTGCCTTTGTATAGATAAAAGGGTTGGCGAAAGCTTCTTTGATAAACTATTTTCAAGGAAACCTGGAACATTCAAAATTATATTCATTATCAGATAATTAGTGTATTTCAAAATATAAAAGTAATAAAAATACACACAAGTTTAGGACTTATTATAATTTTTCATAAACAAAACAAACCTTTCAAGAGGTCTTCATGTTTCACTGTTTGGTTCATTAAAGCAGCCTCAACCATTCTTTTCCCATATGATTGATTGGTAGACATATTATAGCACCTATTTTGATGTAAAGATATTTCAATATAACAGAAAGCTTAAATGGATTTCTAAAATATATGTTTAGTATGGCACAGTAGCGTCACTAGGGGTTGCAGAACAGTAGCACATGGTGCCACCATGCAGAGTAGTAGCACATGGCGCAACCATGCAGAGCAGTAGCACATGGCGCAACCATGCAGAGCAGTAGCACATGGTGAAACCATGCAGAGTTGTAGCACATGGTGCCACCATGCAGAGCAGTAGCACATGGCGCAACCATGCAGTGCAGTAGCACATGGTGCCACCATGCAGAGTAGTAGCACATGGCGCAACCATGCAGAGCAGTAGCACATGGCGCAACCATGCAGAGCAGTAGCACATGGCGCAACCATGCAGAGGAGTAGCACATGGCGCAACCATGCAGAGCAGTAGCACATGGTGCCGCCATGCAGAGTTGTAGCACATGGTGCCACCATGAAGAGCAGTAGCACATGGCGCAACGATGCAGAGTAGTAGCACATGGCGCAACCATGCAGAACAGTAGCACATGGCGCAACCATGCAGAATAGTAGCACATAGTGCCACCATGCAGAGTAGTAGCACATGGCGCAACCATGCAGAGCAGTAGCACATGGCGCAACCATGCAGAGCAGTAGCAGATGGTGCCACCATGCAGAGCAGTAGCACATGATGCCACCATGCAGAGCTGTAACACGTGGTGCCGCCATGCAGAGCAGAGCAGTAGCACATGGTGCCACCATGCAGAACAGTAACACATGGTGCCACCATGCAGAGCTGTAACACATAAACAATATATACTTTGCATCATCAATAGATATTATTCCGAAACAGAAGATACTATACAGCATAATAGCTACAACATAGGAACAGTACAAAAAATACAGCAACAATAGATACAATACAGCTATAGTATATACCATAAAGCAACAGTAGATACCATACAGCAACATTAAATATTATAGACAAAATATAGATAAAATACAGCAACAATGGATATAGTACGACTACAGTAGATACAATACGTCAACAATATATACCATATTGCAAAATAGATGAAAATACAGAAACAGTAGATACCATACAGCATAATAGATACAACAAAGTAACAGTACAAACACATACAGCTACAATAGATACAATACAACAACAGTAGATATAACAGACCAACAGTAATCAAATAATGTTATCTAGGAGGAGGAATAAGACATGTAACTAAATAGAAGAAATAGATTAATACATGGAAATTAACAATTGTAGAGTGGACCCCCCGGGGGGTGAAGACAAAAATTTTCTATAGGAGATAAGATATAAACAAAACTAAAATGAAAGAAGCTTTTTTGAAATAAAAAAAAGTTATGTCAAACATTCGAAGCTTGAATACATTAAAAAAAAGTGCATAGGTATATGAATGCCTACTTACCTAAAGTGTAGATTTTCTTTACTGGAAACTTGAAACACTTTTTTACTCGATAAAGGCGGAAAATTGAATCACTTAGTAAGGTAGTTTCAAAATGTTCGCTTTAAAGTGTCTTTTATACTATTTCATACTCAGCCGAATTTCCTTAACCAACCGACTGGCGACCTATTTCGTAATAAGATCAAAAAGTATAACGCAAGAACGTTTCTTTCGCACAGTAATGAAACCGTGAAATTCTCACCATGTATCCAATTCTTTACCCGCTTTGTTCGCAAAAAAGAAAAACGGCGGAACGTGGGGGTGGGGGAAGGGAGAGGGGGTTGGTGAAAAGGTGGGGGGGGGGGGTAACCAGAGGTCAGATTTTTTCCTCACATTAGATTGAACATCACCTTATGACTCTTGATGAGCTATCATAATCAAATGAATAGTATTACAATCATGAATATGATTCTATGGATACATTTTTAACTGTTACTTTACTTTTATTTTTTAAAGAGGTTTTAATAATCAGATTGCAGCTAAATTAGTTTGAAAAGTTTGTATCGTATTGAATAAATAAATCATATTTATGTTACACTGTACTGATTTAATACAGTGGTCCCCAACCTGGGCTGTGGTCCGGTACAAATCTATAAAAAAAAATTTTACTGGACCGAACAAGAAACATTAAATTAATATCCATATTGATATTGTGGTGTATTTCCTTCGAAATTGTGCGACTTTCTAAGGACGAGAGGCTAGCATGGAGCTAAGCGGCTGTGAGCAGCTGAGGCATTGTAAATTAAAACAATTTAAAATGTAAATAAGCATCGTCTTCCGTCACTTACGGACAATAATTTAATAGGCACAAAATTGTAGTAAATAATATTGTTTATATTAATTGTCAATAATATTAATTAATTGAATATATTGCTTATATAAAATATGAGAAAGAACATTTTAAATAGAATACGCAAAGAAAAGGGGGGGGGAAGCTTTAAAAAAATGGTCGGGTGGGGGTGTGATGAGGTGGGAAGACAGAAATATACCATCGAAATGTGAAAGCCAAGTAGTTGTCAGGTGGGGGAGGCGATGAGCTGGGAAGACAGGAATGTATTATCGAAATGTCAGAAGCTCAGTAGTGGTCGGGGTAACCACTTTTTTAAGAGTTGGAAAGGGGGGGGGGGGGGGCTTGGCGGACGTGGATGAACACTGAGCTAAATTTCAAAGAACGTGCCGACCAGTGGCGATACCCGACAGTACGTCACTCACAATGCATTGCTACCGTCTTTCCTCTCCACACGCTACGTAGGGTATACACAATAGATTTATAAAAAAATAAACATACTTTTGTAAATGCTGGATTGTTTTTTGAAAAAGATTATTGTGATAAAGATTTCCTCAAACGATAATGCCAAATTGTCACAGCAAACAACATTTATAATTAGTAACCATTACACAATTAGGGAAATAAACAATAAATATTCTTTAACACGTCGAAATAATTTATAATTGCATCGGTGTAAATATATTTCTCTTTATATATAGAACAATATTAATACTAAAAAGTAAATGCAAATAAATATTTTGTTTCTCTTTTCATGAAGGCGATAGCAAAATATTGCACCTAAGCAGCAAATAGCCTAGACACTGTTCAGCTTATGACACATATTTATTCTATTACTATAATCGAGTGAGTTCTGTTTAATAGCTTATAGCAGATTCACGTCTTACACAATATGATTCGAGCGAGGTAAATTAAAAATCGAATATCATGATGATTTTTCTATACTTACTTTTTCAAGTACTAAATTAAAAGTACACCAATAGATATTAAAAGGCTTATATCAGATGACCAATAAAAGGTATCAGCTCCGTCACTGTATTCATTCGAATAATGTACTGTATGTTAAAAGCTAATATCAAGTTAAATTTTAAATTATAAAACTCATAGATTGTATCACTATTGTGAAGTTTGGAATATTCAAATGCTCATAGCATATTAACTTTTAACACTTATTGATTCTGTCACTCAATTTGATCTACATATGTGATACAAATTTTAAGAAGAAAGTTACCCGATCATAAGAAAATATGATTACAATCCCCTCAAGTCACCTATACTACCTAAGCTATTTATGTTTCGTCTGTTCGCCTTGATCGTATAATCACTTGAATAGGATGGGGAGAGGATTCTGACAATTCTAATATACAGTAAACCTGACATGTGGTCTAAGCCTAGCAGCCTCGTAGCGTGAAAATTCTACAGCAGGGGCCAGGCATTTTACAGCAGGGGCCAGGCAATAGCAGGGGGCCAGGTAATACATTTTACTAAGTAGAACAAATAAGCAGAGGGGGCCAGACAAACGCTGGGGCCCCGGACCCATGCCCCCCGCACGCTACGGGCCTGAAGCCTAGTAATGTCGTACAGTTTGCCCCCGTCTATACTATAACCTGGTCAGCCACGTGGCAACACAATTTATTTATTTTTTCAAGGGCAACAAAAAAACAACAACAGATTATTGCTACAAACATTTCACAATATTAATACTACTAAGTAGTTTTACAATGCATCTGAGTTGTTGTTAAAATTTGAGTAGTTGTGTGCATCTAGGGTTTTATATGCCAGTAGTTTGTTATGTGCCTCTGTGTTGTTGTGTGCCTCTGAACTGGTGTGCGCCTGTAAGTTGTTGTGGGCCTGTAAGTTGTTGTGTGCCTGTAAGTTGTTGTGTGCATCTGAGTTGTCGTGTGCCTCTGAGTTGTTGTGTATCTCTGAGTTGTGTGATTGTGAGTTGTTGTGTATCTCTGAGTTGTGTGATTGTGAGTTGTTGTGTATCTCTGAGTTGTGTGACTGTGAGTTGTTGTGTGTCTCTGAGTTGTGTGATTGTGATTTGTTGTAAGTCTCTGGGTTGTGAGATTGTGACTTGTTGTGTATCTCTGAGTTGTGTGATTGTAAATTGTTGTGTGTCTCTGGGTTGTGTGATTGTGAGTTGTTGTGTATCTCTGAGTTGTGTGATTGTGATTTGTTGGAGTGTAGGACAAAACCCCCAGCGGACAAAACCCCTACGGACAAAACACCCACGGACAAAACCCCCAGCGGACATAACCCCCAGCGGACAAAACACCCAGCGGACAAAACCCCCAAAACATTAAGATTGAATATAAGTCAATATTATTAATACTTCTATATATACGAAGTTAACCATGGGCTAAGTGAAATGTTTTTCGATATAAGAGATATCATATCTGTCAACACAGTATATCATTAGGCATGTTTCTATGTTGTTTACCTAAATAAAGGATTGGCTTTCGACCACCGTGGTTCTTAAGTTGTTTGTTTTACCGTCTGCTATACAATGTGTGCCTGGTGCTAGAATTAAAAGGTAGAATAAAGAAAGATAAGGTCAGCATTGACCTTGGGCTAAAACCTTTAAATTAGTTTTTTTTTTTACCTTGTAAGATAAGCTTCCTGTTGATGTAAAGTTAACAAGAGATTGACTTTTGACCACTGTGGCTCGACGGGCTAATGCAGCTTATTGGCGTACTTTGAAAAACAAATTCCCTTAAAAATACGTATTTATATATATATTTTTTTTCATCCAGGTATTATATATTACATTTTTTAATAAAAACGAGGGCCAAAAAATAGATTTTATAACAAAAATAGGGGAGAGGTCCAGTGGGGGTTTTGTCCGCTGGGGGTTATGTCCTCTGGGGGTTTTGTCCGCTGGGGGTTTTGTCCGTGGGGGTTTTGTCCGCTGGGGGTTTTGTCCGGATACCGATTTGTTGTGTATCTCTGAGCTGTTGTGTGCCTCTGAGTTGTTATGAGCCTCTGAGTAACCCGCATCCAATGATTTTTAAGTAATATTAGAGAATGTTTGGTTTTATTCAAACACATAATATGTTTGATTGTTTTTGGTAGAGGAAGGATGTGAATCCGATATACAGGTTTAAAGTTTAGTACACATAAATTAAAAGTTGTTTAGAAAATTTCTTTTTAAACAGAAATGTGAAGGTTCTCTTGAGATTGGTCTAAAAGATTTAAGTAGTTGTAATATTTTTCTTTAAATCTCTATTATTACTTGAAATTTTTGTTTATATTATTTTATGAGTTGATACTAAAAAAATCTTTGTTGATATAATCTTTTTTTCTATCTAACAAAAAGTAAATCATTGGTCACTGATATTATGTTAAAAAACGGTGCCCAGTGTAGAGGTGGGTAGGAGATAGATTATTAGCCAGATCAAAAAGAAGGTAGCGCAGAGTTCAGTTTGGGGGGGGGGGGGAATTACATTGATTTGTCAAAAGTCGAGTCGTGGTAGGGTGTAATTAAACACGATGGACAAGGTAGATTTGGGGTGGGCGGCGGCATGTGTAGCCGTGGGGGTGGGGGGAAAGGGTAGTACATGGCGAACGTACAAACCTACAAGTGGGGTCATTAGCATGTTATTGCCTCTGGCAATTTGGTGAAAGAAGGGTCGGGGGAGGGGGGGGGGAAGTTAGCCGCAAACGAGGATTACAGTCTTTACTATCTGTTAAGTAAGGTAGTTTCAAAAATGTTCGCTTAAAAATGTCTTTTATACAATTTTATTGTCAGCCGAATTTCCTAAACTGATCAACTGGCAACCGTTTCTTTTATGTCGTAATAAGATCAAAAAGTATAACGCAAGAACGTTTCTTTCGCACAGTAGTGAAACCGTGACATCATCACCCTGTATCCAATTTTTTACCCGCTTTGTTGTTCGCAAGAAAGAAAAACGGCGGAGGGCGGGGGTGGGGAGGAGGGGTTAGTGAACATAAGACTGAACATCACCTTGACACTGTGGATGAGATGACATAATCAAATTAATACATTTACATTCATGCATACAATCTATGGATACATTTTAAACTGTTACTGTACTTTTATTTTTTAAAGAGGTTTTAATAATCAGATTGCGGCTAAATTAGTTGGAAAAGTTTGTATCGTATTGAATAAATAAATCATACTTATGTTACACTATACTGATTTAATACAGTGGTCCCCAACCTGGGCTGTGGTCCGGTACAAATCTATAAAAAAAATTACTGGACCGAACAAGAAACATTAAATTAATATCCATATTAATATTGTGGTGTATTTCCTTCTAAGTTGTGCGACTTTCTATGGAAGAGAGGCTAGCAATGATTTAATAGACACACAATTATAGTGAATACTATTGTTTATATTAATTGTCAATAATATTATTTAACTGAATATATTGCATATATAAAATATGAGAAATAACATTTTAAATAGAATGCGCGAAGAAAGGGGGGGGGGAAGCTTTGAAAAAAAATTAATGGTCGGGTTGGGGTGCGATAGGGTGGGAAGACAGAGATATGCCATCGAAATGTGAAAGCCAAGTAGTTGTCAGGTGGGGGGGGGGGTGCGGGCGAAGAGCTGGGAAGACAGGAATGTATTATCGAAATGTCAGAAGCTCAGTAGTGGTCGGGGTAACCCCTTTTTTAAGAGTTGGAAGGGGGGGGGCTTGGCGGACGTGGATGAACACTGAGCTAAACTTCAAAGAACGTGCCGACCAGTGGCGATACCCGACAGTACGTCACTCACAATGCATTGCTACCGTCTTTCCTCTCTACACGCTACGTAGGGTATACACAATAGATTTATAAAAAAAATAAACATACTTTTGTAAATGCTGGATTGTTTTTTGAAAAAGATTATTGTGATAAAGATTTCCTCAAACGATAATGCCAAATTGTCACAGCAAACAACATTTATAATTAGATCGTATAATCACTTGAATAGGATGGGGAGAGGATTCTGACAATTCTAAGATACAGTAAACCTAACATGTGCTCTAAGCCTAGCAGCCTCGTAGCGTGAAAATTCTACAACAGGGGCCATGTATTCTATATTATTTATGAGTTGATATTAAAAAATCTTTGTTTAGATAATCCTTTTGTTTTATCTAACAAAAAGCCAATCATTGGTCACTGTTATTATGTTAAAAAACTGTGCCCATTGTAGGGGTGGGTGGGAGATAGATAATGAGCCAGATTAAAAATAGAAGCTAGCGCAGAGTTCAATGTGTGGGGGGGGGGGAGGAAGGAATGTACACTGATGTGTCAAAAGCCAAGTCGTCGCAGGGTAAAATAAAACAGGATGGTCAAGGTAGCAAGTGAGTGTGTGTAGGGGGGGGGAGGGGTAGTAAATGGCGAACGTACTAACCTACCCGTGTGGGTCATTAGCATTTTATTGCCTCTGGCTATTTGGGGAAAGAAGGGTCGGGGGTGAGGGGGGTCAGCCGCAAACGAGTATTTAATTCTTTACTATCTGTTAAGTACGTCTCGCATTTCATTGCCACTAACCATTACGTCATTGGAATTTTCTTTCAGAGTAAAATACTTTGGTAAAGATGGTTATTTCTTAATAGTGAGTCTATCATAAAAAAGTCAGTTAACATATATGTCTTTATTAAGATGCACTAAAATGTTGAAAATCATTCCTTAGATCCTACATGCATTTATAAAAATTATCGTTTAACCTATCATGCTGGCCAATTCCTGAAGTTTTCCGGCTAGCAAACATTTACCATAATATATACATAGTAAATAAGAGAATAATAAAATAGAACAAAAATAATATGTCAATTACTGGACTAACAAGTTACTAGTAAGTTACGATCAGTACTATAATTCGACCTTCAAAAAAAAAAAAAATTTTCTATAACGATTTTTAATAAAAGCTGAAACCCATCTCCAGCCTTCAATTATAATATTACTCTTTAATGAGTTTTGTTTTACAGTATTGACTGTTTGGTTTATAATTATCCTTCGACTACACTATCCGGCGTAGTAAACAATAGTTATCCGCAAAAAAATGAATGATTCTATAGTTTGAGTAATAATGATACAAACACTTTCTTGAATAAATTTTCTGTAATAAAAAGAGTGTATTATACTAGTACGTGTAAGGCAGTTAATTAGTATGTGTATGGTTGTACTGTCTAACCGTCTTTGGCAGAATTGTGAATGTGTCATTAGTTCGGATCACAGATTATATATAACCTATGGTTTGGATAGTTTGTATTTTTCCAGTGAAATAATATTTTATTAGATTTCAAAATCTGTTACAGCTAAAAAGGCATTAATAGTAATAATTAAATAAATGTAGCACCCAAAGTTATCAAAATAGATAGTCTTCACCAAAACACTATACATTAGATCCCGGATAGTTTTTACCATAACAAAATACCGGTACATTAGATCCCGAATATTCTTCACCAATACATAATACCCGTACATAAGATCCCGAATATTCTTCACTAATACATAATACCCGTACATAAGATCCCGGATGTAATCCTCTATACAATACACAATACCGGGACATTAGATCCCGTTCTCTTGTCCCTGTATAGCCTGTAAACTGGGAGCGAATCTGTTAGGATAACGAAACCAGTCCCCTACTGTAATCACTCATTAATGTACTTCACTACCTTGAGATTGTTTACTATATTTTTATCATCTGTGGTAAGTCCACAATAAACGATTGTGACATTTCACATATTTAACATATACTATTTTTGAGTGTGTGACAAATACACAACGGACAAAACCCCCAGTGAACATAACCCCCAGCTGACGAAACCCACAACGGACGAACCCTCAAAATATAAAAATCGATTTTGAGTCAATATTATTAATACTTCTATATATGCAAAGTTGACCATGGGCTAAGGGAAATGATTGCCGATGTAAGAGATCATGTCTGTTAACACAGTCTATCAATAGGCATGTTTCTAATTGTTTTACGTAAGTAAAGGATTGGCTTTCGACCAATGTGGTTGTTAAGCTGTTTTTTTTACCGTCTGTTATAAAATGTATGTTTGACATGAGAATTAAAAGGTAGAATAAAGATACGGTCAGTCTTGACCTTGGGCTAAAACCTTTAATTTTGTTTGTTTTACTTGGTAAGAAGATAAGCTGCCTGTTGATGTAAAGCTAACAATGGATTAACTTTAGACTACTGCGGCTGGAAGGGCTAATGCAGCTTACTGGGATACTTTGAAACAAAAATTCACTCTAAAATACGTAAGGTAAAACAAACAGCATACGAACCGCTGTGGTCGAAATCCAATCCTTTATTTAGGTAAAAAAACATAGGAACATGCCTATTGATGACAGACTTGTATCGACAAATATTTCCCGTAGCCCATGGTCAAGATTATTTATATAAAAGTATCAATGATATCGATTTAAATACGATGTAATATTTTGAGTTTTTGTCCACTGATTTTTATGTCCTCTGGGGCTTTAGTCGTCCTACACTCGTTTTTTCGTGGGGATTTTGTCCGAATACCGAATCAGTGCCATTTCGACATTAATTTCTGACAAAAAATAGCAGACTGATACACGTGTCATGAAATTTCAAAATTATAATAGCTACCGGTAATCTAAATCATTTGGTTTTTATCTACCAATCATTGATGTCATTTCCCAAAAATTGAAATTTATTGATGTTTAGAAATTGCATCCTTACCGCCCCCCCCCCCCTTTGCACTTCTCCATGTCAACAATTATAAGATATTTTCAGATCACCTTACCCTCTCTAAGCTGTTGAAGAAATTAATGGACGAACCCTTATACCTTGTTCTATGATAACCACGTTGCGAATTAATAAAATGTATGCACTTGGTCAAAGTGAAGCTGGGACTATAATTGTTACTATTATAACTGTCAATCACATAGCTTATAAATAAAATATCTTGAGTAACGTCAGATTAAATACACTATGACTAATTATGTTACTATTTGAACTAGTCCTCACAAACACTCTACATCTTTGGTCAATTAGCTAACTATCCTTTCATTTGTATGTGTGTATATGTATATATTTTATGGCTGTGTGTTTTGTGTGTGTAATAACGATTTTTTTATTATGAATGGCATTCTTTATATTTATTACTAGATAAAATTCAATGCGTAATTATTACTATTTGTCTAGTTGAAATAAAATTAACCTCAACACTGTAAGGCTGTGGAGATATAATTCAGAAGCCGGCTGACCTTCAGCTTGAAAGATTAGGTGTGAAATTTAGCACCGACTCTTTAACATCTGGAAATGTCCTCCTTCCTGCTCCTCTTTTACACTTCTGCTTTTGTATCTACCGAACACATCTTTCTTATAATGTATATACACTACCACATTCAAAAGCGAATTTAACTAGTGTGATGTAGAAGGAAAGTTAACGTTTGCACTTTACTATGAAATTTTTAATTCATAACTGCAAATATGAGAATGCTTTTGTTGTATTTATATATTACCTTTTTTGACTCTAGGAAGTTATAAAGGAATACATTAATGAAACATTGTACTTTAGTTATTGTCTTATGTCTTCGGATTTTCTATCAAACATTGTACTGCTACATTTCACTGAAAAAAAACAACAAAATACTTAGCCAACTTTTATACAATTTGTGACGTCTTGCTTTTAACGGGAGTAAAAACTAACAAATATATATTTATTTTTTTCCTATAGCACTGGAATAAGCCTAAACAAAGTTAAAGTATGCTTCTGTGGTCTTAAAGCGACCGCTTGCTAAAATTGAGCCCGTATTAATTTTGACAACTGAGGCCCCATCGTACCAAAACTCTAAAGTATTTTATACCGATCCGAAGAAACTGCTATTTTGTTTTTTTTAAGTATGACTGCCGTAATGTTAAACATGCACATATCATTCCTTTTGTACAAACAAACACTTTGGATCATCAAAAAAACAAACGATTACGCTTAAATTTGTATTGTGCTAAAGTAAAACATTTAAAAGATCACTTTTGTATATACTAGTTGATAATAATAGACAAAATGCTCAAGTCATTATGGCAAAAGAAACAATTTGAAATATTTGGGAATTTTATTGCAAAATGCATTAAATATTCCACACGCTCACTTCGGTCTATTCAGCCAATTTTGACTAAATAAAGTAAATCATAAATGTAAGTCATGTTTTTTTTTGAGGAAAAGGAGGGGGGGGGGCGGAATAAGCTTAAATGTCAGCTTTTTAAAGATATGAAAATGGTTTTCCTATTATAAAATTCACTGAATTTCCCTATAAGAATTGAATAACATCACCATTAATTTATCTCGACCAATCGTATTAACAGCAAATCATCGTTTAGATAACCGTTAATAAGAAACTTACTTTTTCCACGCCCATGCCATATTTGACCAATGAACGACGTAGGCTACGCGTGGCGGGTGTAAGGCAAAAAAAAAGTCTATCAGTCACGCAAACATGACCCCGGTAAATTAAGGTCAACTTTTGGTGGTTTTAAGTTGGAATGCACAGGAAAGTAAAGTTGAACTAATTCTATCACAAAAAAAATGACCAATTACTAACTTAAGATTGTGATATATAAAAAATAATATATACTTAAACTACAAAAGAATAAGAGATGCATGCGTATTTACTTAAGTTTGTTGTAGAAACTCATTAAAAAAAAAATATAATAAGATGCCACGGCACATGTATGATCTTTTATTATTATTTTAATTTAAATATGTACGTATAATTTAAAAAAAATCTGTTTATTTTCTTTATAATGAAAATTATATTCATAGAAAATGTTTAAAATATAAATGTTTTACGTTTTACTAACAGGTATTTGAAAATGCACATATACATTTTTTTACCTTTCGTTACTTGAGGGACACTAGCTATATGTCCCGTAAAGTGCGATACATGCCTAAAAATCAGTTAAATGCATTTAAAAAATTATTCCTTAAAGTTTTCGCACCTAAAATTATATCGACAGATGTAGAAAAGCTACTTACATGATAAAACCGAAATAATTTTTTGTTTTTTAATAAATAGAAAAAAAAATGGGCAAAAAATGAATTCGGCAGAAAAACGGATTGTATATCCCTAGCTGAAAACGTATATCTTGAATAAAACTGTAAAAATGGGGTAAAAATGTAAAAATGAAGTGTAGTATTTTAAAACATAGAACATTTTAATTATATGAAGAATTTTAAAAAAAATCTATGGCAGGAATTTAAAGATATTAGGTTTTGAACAAATGTCCCTCAATGTACCATTTTTCGGACCTTTTAGATATATGGTATTTTTTTTAAAACACTCATAAAATCATTATCCGATGATAGAATAGATTGATTTTTTAAAATAACAATTAGAAGGATCTATTTTACAATTTTCATGCCTTATTTTTTTATTTTAATGTTTAATTTGTTGAGAAATTAGCAATGTCAGTCGGGGGACACGTATGTGTCCCCCTTTTTTTAGCTAGTCTGAAAAATGGTCAGTCGGGGAACTTTTTGTCCAGCAAAGTCGCGAATAGGAATATATATATATATATATACATATATATATATACATATATATATATATACATATATATATATATACATATATATATATATATATATATATATATATATATATATATATATATATTAGGGCTGCTGATAAAACTGCATTAACGCGTGATTAACGCGTCAAAAAAATTTGCGATAAAAAATTTTAACGCAACACCTAAATGCGTTAATTTGACCAAAATGCTGAAAGTTCAGAATAGTAAGGTCCGTTCAATTACTACGTAAGAAATTAAAAATGTGCTATAAACAACATTTAATTTTTACATAGTCAGACACAATAAATATTGCCATACGTTTTAAATGTAAAAGTATTTATTGAAACTAAAGAATATCTTGAGATAAAAAAATACTAACCCCCATGCTGGTTGTAATTCCTTTTTAGAGCATTTTCGAAAAAAAAATGCTCTATTGTCCCCGTTTTGTTTGTCTGTCTGTCTTTCTGTCTGTCCGTCCGTCCGTCATCACCCTTGTCCGTCCGTCCGTCATCACCCTAGATCTCAACAACCATAAGACCCATGATGTATATATCATTTTGTAGGTCTTGGCCTGCCAAGAAATGATTTTTTTCCATTTCGCGATCTGACCTCTTAGGGCCGTAAAAGGGGCCTTATAAAGTACCGTTTTTTACTATATAAGCTATATTAATAATGGACCGCCCTATATCTCAGCAACCATAAGTCCTAGACCCATGATGTATATATCATTGTGTAGGTCTTGGCCTGCCAAGTGTACATCAAAATTCCATTTCGCGATTTGACCTCTCAGGGCCAAAATATAAGAGTTTTTTTATGTACCGTTTTGCTTATATTTTAAATATAAATAATAAAAGCTAATCAAAGGGGCGTAATGATTTTTTATTTTTGTAACAGTTATTCAACATGACTTACTTCCCGTACTTTATATAAAACAACAATTGACGGAGTTTTCGGACGATTAAATGACTACAATTTAGAATGTTTCAATTATGAGTCCAATTTCAGTGACCACAAACCACTTGTAGTTAGATTTAAGAGAAAATAATTTTGTTTTCAAATATAAAGAAACGTCCTTTTACTATCTTTTTTCAGATATATGCATTACACAATTGAATTTATAAACATTTCCAAAATATACAAATATTTACTGAAACATAACAAACGTACTGATACATAACATGAAAATGCGTTAACACGTCCTGCGTCCAGAATGGAACAGGCTTAATTGCTTGTTTCAACATACTAGCCACCAGTAGCCCAATAGAGTAACCACTTACTTATGTAACTTTTAAAGTAAATTATTCTGAATATGAAAATCTGTTCCTGGAGCAAATGTTAAGTTGGGCCTCAAATCTAAGTTAGGGTTTACACTGAAGAGCTGACATGTTTTTGAGGTCGTGACCCAGTTGAACGCTGTACAAGTGGATGACCTACGGGCCAGACATTCTTGGACACATCTAACAGGGTCAGTGGAGGACACTGTGCCAAGTTGCGAGCTGGTCAGTTTAGTGTCCATTCGTCTGGCAAAGAGATTCTCTACAGAAAGAAAGTCAATGACGAAAACCTCCATTTCACAACTATCTAAGACCTCGTTGCCGCCGCTGGCGCTGTAAGATATAGTACGAATAAAATTTCACGAAGGTAATAGTGGTGTACCAGGATTGTTTGACGCTGCCACACTTATGTTAAATCTTCTTAGTTTTAACAAATTTATTGACAGATACTAAGACTTATTGATCATTGACTTTTCAGTTTTATCAAATGTATTGACAGATACTTATTGATCATTAACTTCTCAGTTTTTACAAATTTATTGACAGATACTAAGACTTATTTATCATTGACTTCTCAGTTTTAACAACTTTATTGACAGATACTAAGAAATATTGATCATTGACTTCTCAGTTTTAACAAATTTATTGACTTAATGATCATTGACTTCTCAGTTTTAACAAATGTATTGACAGCTACTAAGACTTATTGATCATTGACTTCTCAGTTTTAACAAAATTATTGACAGATAATTATTCAAATTAATTTTATTAAGGCGCCATAATACTCCTCTAGTCTGAATTAAATGTAAGGTACCCTGGATAGAACTTGTAGGGGAGTACGTCATAAGAAGAAACGGACAGACAAAATAAAAAAATGGACAGGTCAATAAGTAACGAGGTTACTGACAAACACACCATATAGTGACGAATGGAGAGACCTATCCACCGTAGAGTCACAGACGACCTCATACCCCTCTTACGACAAATGTAAGAAATGAATAAATATTTATTTACGTTTATCATCACGCTATACTGACGAGACTTACTTAATGAGCAGACGAACGAATCTTCCAGTTGTATGGCAGGCGATGTTTAAAGTTGTAGTGGTCAATGAATCAGCTTGTTTGTAGCAGACGTGTCCTGTTATATTCGGAAAGTTGGTCATTTGTCTTGGATCTTGGTCAAATATATCGATGGTAAAGTTTCGCAGTCTGGTGCTAAATCCTCCGTCCATCCTGGTTGAATATTATACGTCATTTTAATTAAATTATTTGTGTTGTTGTAAAGGAAAAGTATTGTGGATTGGGGTCGATTCGGTTGTTAGTTCGATCTGCATACCTGCTAGACACTGGATTATCATGTTCGGTCAACTATCTCTGTCGTCTGTGGTTGGGACGAATGAAAGGCACTTTAAAAAAAAAACCACCCCAGTTGATATTTACATGATCTTAACAAGTAACACAATTTCCACAGAGAGACGTGAAAAAATGAGATATTGCTTGAATACGTCTGTGGTCTTCACGATTGAATAGGATTTAACAAAAAACATCCGTAAAAATAAAAATAAAAATTAAAATAACAATTTATTTACAGCGGTCAATAAAAAATTGGATCTGAAAAAGTACTAAAACAAAACATTCCAGGCAGTAACATACTAACATACAAAAGTCTAAGGAAAATAAGGTGCCAGAAAAAAAAGCACTATAACGGAAAAAAGCCACAACACAAATCTTTTAATTTTTGTTATAGTAAGTAAAGTTTCCTTAGTCTAAACTCGTCAAAGCCAGACCAAGAAGCAGATGATTGTAGGCAGTGAAGAAAGATCTTCAAGCCATTGGAGTGAAGAGAGTGGAGAAAAAAGACCATGGATCGGGAAAAGTGGATTAGAGTAGTAAGTCAGACCAGGGCCCTAAATGGGCTGTAGAGTAGTAAGGCAGGCCAGGGCCCTAAATGGGCTGTAGAGTAGTAAGTCAGGCCAGGGCCCTAAATGGGCTGTAGAGTAGTAAGTCAGGCCAGTGCCCTAAATGGGCCAAAAGAAGAACAAACTCGGCAAATAAAATAATTTTTATCAACTTCTTCTTCAGCAACTTAAGTCACGTGAGCCATTTATAGCTGGGTGAATTTGGGGGACTTAACACCAAATTTCACCTTGCAAAAAATCCTTTGTTACTTACCGAGGATCGAACCCAAGACTCTTAGGTCTACAGTCCAACACTCTACATAGCCCAGCCATACGTCCTTCCATTTATAATACTTTACTTATATTATAGTTTGCTTTTAATTATGCCCGATATATATGCCCCAACGACAATGATTTAGATGTGGTCTGTAGCGCGCGACCTTCGACATGAAGGGTCTGAGCTCGATCCCCGATAAGAGACCTTGATATTTTTTTTTTACAAATTAGTTTGTGAAACGTTCAAGTCAGTTGCATTTTGCTCCCATGATGCCTACATAACTCTGAACTCTTGCCTATGTTAGACGTATAACGTATTTTGGTTTTGTTAAAATGTAATGTACGGAATGATATTATGTACATGGGCAAACTAGACGATCGCCTGAATCAGACATTGGTAAAGTTATTCAAAATAAGAGCCCACTCTAGCTTAGGGCCTCTTTTGAAAAAGGTCTACCTTTCAGTACTCATCAGTATAAAATATGTTTCTTCAGGATCACCTACCTAGATTTACTTTTGTATTCGGATCCCAAATATCTCAAATTTACGGCCATGTGCCCATAAAAGCCTATCAAAAGTCACTAGATATGTATTTACATGTTTTAAAAAACAACATTTTTCAGATTTCAATATTTAAGATGAAACATAGAGAGTGTAAATTGAGGACAGTACCTGTTGGTCAATATGATGCTGTCCACCACGAACTGGCCTCTCAGGTCCACCATCCACCAAGGCAATGTCTCAGGTAGCGTGTGTTGACAATGTCCATGGTGAACGTCGCTATCTTTGTTGCCATCAATGGCCAGATGAGCGCCCAGTGTTCCGGTACCAAGTGCAGAATACGTTGTACTTTGTACGGCTGGTTGGTACAAGGCAGCATTGTACAGTCCATTAGTAATGTCGTTAAATAGGAATTGAAGACAAACAGAAGTTAGAAGTAGATACATCGTGCCTCACTTTATCATTGACCACACTGTAGACCACACTTTGACCACAATACAGCAAACATGTCAAACTGGTGGTCTGCGAGCCGCATGGAGTCTTGACCTACTCATGTGCGGCCAGAACAAAGGATTCCTAAATTGGCCCACATTTTATTCACATTTTGTTTTATAATTGATCATTTTTTTTTGTTTTACTTCCTGTTCAGATTCTCAAACACAGTTAACCTTCTAACTTTTGAACACAGCTCTATTAACTCACATATGGTATTCTATGAACGCCTGAACTAAACACTAGTTTAAGTAATCACATATATCAATCTATGAACTAGTGAACTAAACACTGGTTTACTTAATCACATGGACTATTGTATGAACAAGGTAAAACATATATATATATATATAAATTTTTATTAGCGTTAAATCTCAAACTATGGGCGAATGCGTCAAAAGTAAAGAAAACATTTTACCTCACAATGTTTCTAATATATATAACTGAAATATAGTCACAACGACATATAATGACCATTCTTAAATTAGGCAGAATTTGATATTGACCAACTAATGTAGGCTCACCAAACAAGAACTTTATATTTCAGTCCTATATTGACGTATATTTTTTAAATCAGTCTTAGTAGAAATGTTGAGATCAAAGCAATAAAATCGTTTTCCCACAAGCGTATGGAATCAATGGAACGGGGCAATGTCATTCTCAACATCTCTCTCAGGCATTCATTGATTAAGTGCTTAATGACGTCATTAGTGTACTCCGCAGATCAGAGAATGGCTGTTGTGTTTTGGTGGTTTCTTTTAATTGCAATTCTCTTGATGCGATAGCTGCCTTTTCTATTATTAATTATCTATTTGGTATTCGATTCTATCACGAAAGTGATTCGATTATCACAGGTTCGAATAAATAAATATTAATAAGACCGACCATGTCAGACATAACGTTAATTTACTGAATCCATATGTGTATGAGTTGTACAAAACTACATAAAGTAAAAGTTATGAATGCAAAAACACCAACAATATAAACATCAATAAACAACCAATAACAACTCTACCATGAAAACCGTTAAAGTGCTTTGCCATAATCACACACCAAAATAAAACTTAAAATTCTAATTTTTTTAAAACTAGAAATTTCGCTTTTTGCTGAATGCTTTTGTAAACAGGTCTGACAAGATACATTTATAACAGCTTAAGTAGGTCTTTCATGTTGTCACAACCTATACAAGATATAAATAACTTTAGGAAGATGGACCATGTTTATTAAGATCTGAGTGACAGATAATTTTATTGGTGTAAATCTGTAAATGCCTGAATTTAATCCTCATTTATGTAAAGAGCACATTGTTTTTAACTATTGAGTAACAAATAAACAGGGAAATAACAAAAAAGTTAAAATTTATTTCATTATAAGAATATATGTATTACTTAAAGGCAATATAAGCTGGTAGTTGTTGTACTGGACTTTGTGAAGTATCGAGTTGTACAATTGGCTGATTATGTCAGAAGAAGTATTGGAACTTCGAACCTTTGGCCACTTGTCCAAGATCAGAGCCCTATCGGACACAGAGAAAACCCCTGAGTCAGGCTTTGAGGTCGTGAACGCCCCCCCCCCCTCATCAATTCCCTTCATACCACATTTGGGGGCGAGAAGAGTTTCGCCGCAGAAGTTTTAAGATTTAATGTGTGGGATGCTATAAATACTGCCTCAGTGCACTTGTTATCTCGTGTTTTATGGTATTCGGCAGTTGCTTTAAATGAAAATTTCGCAAGGTTTAAATGCTGTTTTTTTAGATACAAAAAACAATTAATTTACACAGTAGGTATTAAATAGTAAAATAATACTAGTTACATGACACATTAACCTGACTGTATTGCAGAGTAGTTCTAAGTACGTCATTCAAAAATACACTTTTTTTAGTCTGTGCTTTCTGAGACCTGAAGGTCTTCAAGTTGCGATCTTTTCAGCACAGTTGATTTTTTTGCATCTGGAAACTATTTGCTATACTGTTCAACAATTTGTAGCCTTATTTCTTTTCCTCCTCTGATTTTGTAAGAGATGAGTTGAATAATATCGCCAGTTCAATTTCCCGCTCGGCACAGTCATTGACAACTTTAAGAGACCACTACTGTTGCCTTCTGAAAGGATGGAGTTTGTTACCAGATGGAAGCATCAGTCATGAGAAAACATGTGGGAAACAGAAGAACATTAAAGACGATCTGCGATGAAGAGGTCACAAAATCCATTAATGTCACATTAGGAAGTGCTGAAGGATCATTTGTTCTGCGGATACACCTTTTTCTAATCATCAGAAGATTTCTCCATGAATTGCCTCAAGCAAGCAGCAAGTCTGTTTTTCTCATTCACTCTGACACGTTGAGAAAAGGAACCAGAGGAATGAGTTCTGCACTAAGGTACCAGAGTTGTCTTTCATTTGGAGGATATTTGAACAAAATGTGATGACTTCTTTTAATGGCTTGAGATTTTGCTCCAGTCGAACATCGTGGCACATACTAAATTCTGCCTGTCTTATTTTTGGCCAAAATGTCTTAAAGCGCTTGAATAGCAGCACATCCGGTCCAGTTGTACTATCCCCAAATGTCTTTTTGAAGACGGCTGTGCTTGTAAACATACCATTGGCCAGTAAGCTCAATAAGGGGAAGTACCTAGCTCAATAAACATCGGCATGTCCACTGGACAGTATACAAACAAAGAAATAGGTCATGAAAAAATTGTACCAACTTAAATGCCAGACGGCTGTGTTTGTAAACATACAACTGTCCAGTAGACTAAATTAGGGGAAGTACCTAGCTCAATAAACATTGGCATGTCAACTGGACAGTATACAAGCAAAGAAATAGTTCATGAAAAAATAGTACCAACTGACTGCCAGACGGCTGTGTTTTTAAACATACCATTGGCCAGTAGGCTCAATTAGGGGAAGTACCTAGCTCAATAAATAGGAGTTGTATCATCTTCTATGCCATTTAAAGGAACAACACTTTCCGACCTAGTAGTCATAACTAAATGAATGATATGTTTTATAGTCGCAACATTTTATCTCATAACACTTGATTTTTATAACTAAATTGAAATGCACTGGTAAAGCTGGCTATTTGTATGAAAATCAAAACTTCTAGAGTTTTCTAGAATTTCCCGAACTTTCTCAAGGTTTTCCACGTTTCTCTAGAAGCTTCTAGAACCTTCTAAAGTTTCATAGAACCTTCTAGAACACTGACGATTATATCCGGATGCAAAGAAGACCACAGTGGTTACTGGACAAGCAAAAAGGAGTCCATAAATAGTAAACACTTTGCTTTGTTGCATTCTATTACTTTATTTGTTTTGAGGTTGTTATTTGATGTTTAACACTAAACGATTAACATAAACCATTAAATTACTTTTTAGTACCAAATCAATGTTTTCATTGCCTTCCTGCAACCCCTAAATATTTCACGATTGTATTCATTTTTTTCAGAAAACCCTTTTTTTTCTGGCAGAACACAATGCAGGCCTTAAATTTAGAAAAATCGAAAAAAATTTTTGGACCACCCTAATATATATATATATGTACGTAAGTGTATTCTGTATGTGATATCCAGGCTTGTGGAGCCGGAGCCGAGGAGCCGGGAGCCGCTACTTTTTGCTGGAGTCGGAGCCGGAGCCGAAAAAATCTGGCGGCTCCACGGCTCCCAAATGCTTTTTTTTTTTACAGCAGAATTTTTTTTTTAGCTTTAAAATTCCAAATTTGTTTGATTGTTTGCCTCCTACAATTTGAAATGCTGTTATTTTTACAAACGCCACAACAGTAAGGTGTTAAAATGATAGCGTGCACGCACATCACCACAAGAAATCTTTAACGGGGAATCGTTTTGTATTCGTTTTAAATCTTGTTTACCCTCCGAATTTTTTTTAATGGCATGTTATTTTGTTATATATAAAGTTAAAACAGTTTTATTTCATAGAATAATTGTATCAATCATTTAAAATAAATTTTTACTAAGACGACAAATAGAACGCATCATTTCGTATTATTATTCGACCGCGAATCAGGCTTGTAGCGTGTGTGGGGGCCAGGGGGGCTTAGCCCCCCTTGCGTTTTTTCTAGCCCCCTCTGCTTATTTGTTCTACTTAGTAAAATGTATTACCTGCCCCCCCCCCCCCCCCCCGGCTATTGCCTGGCCCATGTTGTAGAATGCCTGGCCCCTGCTGTAGAATTTTCCCGCTACGGGGCTGCCGCAAATTTGTAATAGACTAAAAACAAAATGGTCGCTTCTGTATTTAACAATTTTATTATAAACAGAATATCTGAAATAGAGTAGATACATTTATAAGGCTGTGGCTATATGGACCCTTGTCCCAATAAAATCCGATTGTTATTCGGACCCGTGGCAAATATGCACTAAACTTAGCTATATTTAAGCTTTAGTAGACGGAACCCGAAAAAATAATAATACAGAGTCGGTTAAGTGGAACCCTAGACACTGAGTAACGATTAAATCATACAATTCAAACAATTATATAAAAAAAAAAAACAATAATAAAGTTTATGTATAGCTAAGCTAAGTGCATATTTGCCACGGGTCCGAATAACAGTCAGACTTTATTGGGACGGGGGTCCGAATAAAAATCGGAGTTTATTGGTACCCGGGTCCGAATAGTCACTTCGAATTTATAAAAAATAAATATAAATACTGAAGTCTTTAAAATATTTTAAATAATGTATCATTTTACTATTTGCTAATTTGATCATTAAATTAACTTTTTATTACTTATGAAAATGGCGACTAGTGAAACCTCGGTTGAAAATAATGATATGATTCTGGATGCACTGAAATGGTTTGTTTTTAGTAAAACCGACATGCGTGTATTTTTCAAGTTCCTGACTATGGGGCAGCCCTGTAGCGTGAAAATTCTACAGCAGGGGTCAGGCATTCTACAGCAGGGGTCAGGCATTCTACAGCAGGGGCCAAGCAATAGCAGGGGGGCAGGTAATACATTTTACTAAATAGAACAAATAAGCAGAGGGGGCCAGACAAAACGCCGGGGCCCCCCTGCACGCTACGGGCCTGCTATGGGGGTGAACGCGACAAAAATTTGCATAACTTTTTATCAGCGGCATGTTTGCGTGGCGCAATAACAAAAATTTTTGTCTCGTGTGATACTATCTTAATACGGAGCCGGAGCCGGAGCCGTCAGATTTGTGGGAGCCGGAGCCGGAAAAAATTTTGGCGGCTCCACAAGCCTAGTGATATCAAGCCAGCAACATTCTAATATTATATTGAAAGAGCCCTTACAGAAGTCATACCCAGAAACTATGGCATTAATTTGAATACAGAGACATCCATATTGTGTTTTTTTCTTTTTAGTAGGCTGCAATTAGTAAAACAAACTATATAGAACCACGCCCTATTCAATGAATTCAATTTTAGACGAAAGAATGAAATAATAAGGAAAGGCTGATTAGATGTGAGCCACAATGAGACCATCAAAGAGCATCACGCTGTTCTAAGAGCAACATTTGACTATCACTGCTATTATATTAAATACAACTAATGGTTCTAATACTTGGCCATTTCTTGGGCTCAATGTACTATGATCTGTTATATCATAATGGGCCTTTACCTGATGACCCACAAAGTACACTTTAGGATGGCTCTGCTTGCCGTAATTTGATGATTCCCCGGCTGTAGTTCATTGCATGGTCCCAAAGCTGTCGTTCATTGCATGGTCCTACAGCTGTCATTCATTTGATGGTTCCCCAGCTGTCGTTCATTTGATGGTTCCCTCAGCTGTCGTTCATTGCATGGTCCCACAGCTGTCGTTCATTTGATGGTTCCCCATCTTTCGATCATTGCATGGTCCCATAGCTGTCATTCATTTGATGGTCCCCAGCTGTCGTTCATTTGATGGTTCCCCAGCTGTCGTTCATTTGATGGTTCCCACAGCTGTCGTTCATTGCATGGTCCCACAGCTGTCTTTCATTTGATAATGTTTCACCTAACTTATAACCACTGATATTACCATTTATCTGAATCAATACATGTACTATTGGTGATCGAAATGAGTGATATCATTTGATGAGTTTAAATAAAGAACAGTCAAGTTGATAAGGCCTCTAGCAGTAGATGGAATTTAAAAGTGTAAACAAATTTATACATTGTTTTTTTTATCGTTTTGTTTATAAAACAAAAATAAGTAAAAATGATTACCATGTATTTCTCTTTTTAATTACGCTATAGGGACTTAAATATTGATTACTGTTTATTGGTAAAACTCGTAATTAGTAATACCTTAGAAAGTATAAAACCTTTCAAAAAATCTGTGATTTAAAAATACAACTTATTTCTTGGGGGGGGGGGGGGTCTAATCGTATGAACCGCGGGGCAAAGAAGAATTTTAAATTGAACAGAAAGACCAATATCAGATGGATGGAGTGTTTATTTGAAATAATATAAAGTCAAGGTAGACGTCACAGTGTAAAATAGCAGAGAGGAGCAGAATGCGGCCCGTATCAAATAGCGTAGTGGGCCAGACTTGATTCACGGGCAGTAGTTTGCCCATATCTGGCCAATATAACACCTCAGCTTATTGGCTCAAATCAAACTCTTGAAACATTGTCTTTTGTAAATATTGTATCTGCTACTGAGCCTTGGATTGAAAGAAATCTTGTACTGTTTTTTTCATTTTTAAACAAAATTTGGTTCATTTTCATGTATAGAAAAAAACTATTTCATCGAATTTTTCATGACCTTAATATTTGAACAAGATCTTATTAAAATTCAAATAAGATTATCAAAACAAAGAAATCAATAAGGTGATAGATAGATGTGATATGACTAGATTTATTGTTTTACTCAATGTTCAAATGTAAGCAATACATTACAAAGTAAATTGTTATTACAGAGACAATCTCCATGATGACGTGTACAATATTTCAGAGGTAGTCATTTAAAAAAAAAAGTAAAGATCCCTGGCCATTTTGGGTAGATGAAGTGTAGAATTCCACTTTTCTGTAAACAATGCATACAGAGGGATTGTGTAGTCGGCACAACACACAGCCGCCTTTACTTTACCAACTGGGTGGACATGTGGGTCTACAGTCGGACATCTACACAACTGGGACAAAAGAGTTAACTTGAATATAAAAATGTGTTCCTGGAGTTGACGTTAAGTATGTCTGGAGATCTAAGGAAGGATTGACACATGTTTTTGATGTCGTCACCCAGTTGAACGCTGTACACGTGGATGACCTACGGGTCAGACATTCTTGGACACAGCTGGCTGAGTCACTGACGGTCAGTATGTCCAGCGCCGATCGTAAATATTTAGTGTCCATTTGTATGGTGAAGAGGCGCCCGTCATAAAGATGTCCACTGACTAGGACCTCCATTTCACAAAGATTTATGGGTGTAGGAGTGTCACGGGTTGTGACTAATCTGTCGAAACCATCCCCTTACTCCAACCCTTAGCTTAATAGTATTACTAACGTTAAGATGTATATGTTATACCATGTATAATAATATACGTTTTCGTTCTCAAGTTCTCCCCACCTTTTTTTACCCCACCCCCGTAATTGCGTCATCAGCCAGGTGTTCAGCGAAACCTCCGCCGTTGAGTAGGACGGTAGTTGGCAGAAACACGTTACATTCCACGGGGAAATCTCCCTGGTCACTCGGCCCGGGTCAATTGCCGACAAAGGTATGGATGTCCAGTTACTACTGTCTTTGTCTATACGACGTACTTCTCCTCCCCCCCCCTCCTCATTTAGGCTCCACCCCCTAATTTGAAAGTTTGAAAGAAACAGATATTATTTTTGATTGGCTAAGGGTCACGTGGGAAAAATGATATGAGGAATGAAAGATAGATTCGTGGACATTGGACTGTGGGCTCTCGGATGAGAGTCGATTTGTGAGTCGCAATCCGACTGAGTGATAGCTAGTCGATTGCTGTGTCTCTGAGTGAGTAGGAAATAGAGAGAGAGAGAGAGAGTTAACTAGTGATAACGTCATTTGTTCCCCTTATTCATTTTATATTGGATTATTTTGCTGCAGTTTGGATTATCTTTGCTTATGAGAAGTCACCAGATCCCTGTTACGGACTGGTGCCTTTGTATAAATACATATATCTTGGTGTTTTACACACGACTTGTTAAATTGATCATCGTTCCTTGTTCTACGTTAATTGCTGGTGAGACTGTGTGTGGTAGAAACACAAATACAAATACGGGTCACCGTTGAGTCAGCTCTCATACTCTTAGCAACAAGCCAAGGATACCCTCAAAGGAGTCCTCAACAAGGAGTACTAAGTCTGTAAAAACACAAAGATAACAGATTCAATTATATACCATGAGTAAACCGACACACAAATAGTGTAGTAATGGGTGTGTGACATTTACTGGCTCAACCATCAATGAAACTCATGCTCATAACAAATATTTAATGACATTATAGAGAAGGTGGAAAGAATTTCTTGACCTATTATATGATTTCACCAAGAATTGTAAAAGGAACAAACCATTGTGAAATTTATCGGACTAAAATAAAATTAACTATTAAGTGTGCACACAAAATGAACGTGGAAGTCTCTCGTTTGGGGAAGGGGGTGAACCGGCTCTTAAATATTTTCACGAATATATATATATATACACACACAGTTTATAACAAGGGCTGCATGATGAGGGCTATAACAATGTGCGAGGTTTATATACTGAAGATTATATCAATTTTGGGATGGTTATACACTGAAGGCTATAACAATGTGCAAGGGTTATACACTAAAGGCTATAACACTGTGCATGGGTTATATTCTGAAGGCGATAACCATGTGCAAGGGTTATACACTGAAGGCAATAACAATGTGCAAGGGTTATACACTGAAGGCTATAAAAATGTGCAAGGGTTATACACTGAAGTCTATAACAATGTGGATGGTTATATACTGAAAGCTATAATAATGTGGAGGGTTATATTCTGACGGCTATAACAATGTGGAGGGTTATATTCTGAAGAAAATAACAATGTGGAGGGCTATATAGTGAAGGCTATAACAATGTGGAGGGTTATACACTGAAGGCTATAACAATGTGGAGGGTTATACACTGAAGGCTATAACCATGTGCAAGGGTCAGAGGAATTACTTTTTTTTTTTTATTATTAGACAATCACATTAGCTTACTTACTCTAAACTGTGGGTATAGTTCAAATTTGTATGTGATAACAAACAGTTCTGTTACAACCTTATTTTACATGTACTTTATAAATTGATAGTAATTTTTATAGTTCATATATTTAACAAAACGAAGGCATTACCTCTTGCAGCATGCTTACTTCAGTATTGAAACCTTTACTAATATACCATGAACGATATATTTAGACTGGTTGAAGAGTCACCTGCCCCCCACCCCCCACCCCTTCCCTTAGAATTAAAGAAAACTGGGTCTGCGAGACTTTTATCATGTCAACAGTCATGTATTATAAAATAGATATAGGATATAGAACCAAGTGCATCTTTTGGCTTTTTGGAGACCTTAGGTGATCGATTACTTAGAGCAGTCTGGGCATGTATCGATTCTCTGGACTTACTTTAGAAGGAGACAAACAAATCTTCCAGTTATCGGACTGGGGCAAGTGGTTTTGAGAGGTGAAGAGGTCAGTGCAGCGACTTGTTTGTAGCAGAAGTTTCCGGATACATTTGGAAAGTTGGTCAGTTTTCTTGGATCTTGGTCAAATATATCGATCTGAAAGTCACGCATATTTGTGGCGCAGCAGTCAATCCTAGAAGATTGAATAAAAAAACCTCGTACTTTCATTAGGTTACCCAGACAATACTGAATATTATTAAATTGTTGATATAGACCAGCTCAGACAGTACATTATTAGAATGTAGATATAGACCAGCTCAGACAGTGTATTATTAGAATGTAGACATAGACCAGCTCAGACAGTGTATTATTAGAATGTAGATATAGACCAGCTCAGACAGTGTATTATTAGAATGTAGATATAGACCAGCTCAGACAGTGTAACATTAGAATGTAGATATAGACCAGCTCAGACAGTATATTATTAGAATGTAGATATAGACCAGCTCAGACAGTGTATTATTAGAATGTAGATATAGACCAGCTCAGACAGTGTATTATTAGAATGTAGATATAGACCAGCTCAGACAGTGTATTATTAGAATGTAGATATAGACCAGCTCAGACAGTGTATTATTAAAATTTAGATATAGACCAGATCAGACAGTGTATTATTAGATTTTAGATATGAACCAGCCAATACTGTATAGATCACCTGCAATTAAAGCCCTTTTTTCTAATATTTAACAAATCGTATCAGAATGAAGAAAAAATTTCCCATTAAATTCTAAGTAAAATAGTCACACCCATCATCACCTTAAAAAAACTATAGGTCACGTTGAAGCAATTATCTATTTGTGAGTACATTTAGTGGAATGTCTCCAATGTATATTCTTGTTAGAATTTTATTTTCAGACCATATTTGAGAAAAAATGTCTAGCCAGCATTTTCGTGAGAGTTTGCTAATATAATCTGTAATAATTATAACTTCTATGGTTTTGATTCAGTTCATCTCCTGAGAAGATTTAGTAGTTATAATACTTTTGTGCTTTCTGTATCTCATCAAAGAAAATAAACAGGAGATATTCCTTTAAATGAAATAATGTAGAAAGTAATTTTAATGAGGACTTACATTTCGAAATGAAATATTGCGGAGGCAATTTAGCTGTAAGAGTTTTTGTTTTCGGGCATCATTTTACAGAGGTCGCAATGGCGATGGCCTTAGTTGAGAGTCGTCTATACTCTGTTACGATTGGTTACATAATCTATACACTGTACCTGGTTATGCTATGTTACATATGATGTACGGTGTATCGTAAGAATAATTACACAAAATTACACTGATCTAACTAATAACAGGCTGCACATGCTGTAAAAAAAACATTGTTTTTGCATTTAAAATCAAATAGAAAAAATAAATTCTTATGACGGAAAGGTTAATTCAATTCTTAGAAATTCGTTTCGAAAAATCTGTATAATAATATCTGACCAATTATTAATTTGTGCTAACTGTTTTATAACGTAAAATGTTTACTTTAAAGTCTATGATATACCTTAACATTTCTCTTAAAATGTATGAAAACCTTGGAAATTAGGTTCCTACATAAATATTATGCCTTGAAATGTAGTGATGAATGTACAAACATATCAAGAAATCAATTTGCATAAAAAGTTTGATATACCCTGGAAATGTATGATATACCTTAAAATCTACGTTATACATAAATGTGTATGATTTACACACAATTTATGATAAACTTAAAAATGAATGATAAACCTACAAAATGGATGATATAATCTTAAATGTTGAATTTCAAATTAAATGTAAATTTATTTGCTACATAATCATACTTAAAAAATGAAATACACTGCAGGTGAGGACAATTTAAAGGCACTACCTGTTTGATAATATTATGGTGTCCACTACAAACTGACCCATCAGATCCACCATCCATCAAGGCAGGAACTCATTTTTCGTGTGAATGCAATGCCCATTTATAAAATTACTATCACTGGAGCCATCAACGGCCAAGCTAGGACCAAACGTTGACCATGTGCTACTCTGAACGGCTGGTTTGTAGAAGGCAGCAGAGTACAGTCCACTGGTCAGATCGTGGAGAAATAAGTGACCCAACACCGAAGCACGCAGTAAATACATCAGTAAATACATTGCTTGTTAACTATTACACTATCTCAATGAATACACAAACACACACGTTGTACAGAATGCTAGATGCCTGTAAGATCCAATGACCAAGAGAGCTTTAGGCAGACAATTTGCCCTACTAACATTTTCTTGTAAACATTTAAAGATAAAATATAATATATATATAAAAGCGATTCGGGTTCTGGGTTAAATCGAAAGTAAAGAATTAATACAACAGTATTCCAGTTTAAAAAAAAACAATCATGAAAAAATCGGATCTGCCCGAAACCTAGCCTACCTATCAAGCCTAATGGGAAAATACTCTATGCAAAGGTTATGCAGGGTACAGCTAGTTAATTGAATAATAATGATGATGTTCGGTTTCTAAAACGAAAAGAAAAACATTACGTAGTGTTTTTTTTTATATATATGCCTGTGACTTTGTCTTGAGCAGTGGTTCCCAAATGTTTGCGATTCGCGACACACACTCAGAAACATTCCAGGTTAAGGCAATCAAAATGTAACGGGGGAAAAAAAAACAATCGATAAAAATAAAGAATACCTTACAGTACACATTCTCGATAAAACACTGGCGACAAACTGTAAAATGAGCTCGCAACCCAACGGTGGGGGGAAGGAGGGAAGAGAGAGGAGAGGTGGGGGTTGGGGTTCGACACAAATTATAAGAAACACTGATCCAGAGTCATTGAAAACATAAACATTCATAAAATATAATTAATCAGGTATTTGTTAAATACATAACTCATACGGAAAAAAAAAGAATTATGGGTGTCAATAAATTAAATTCTTGAGAACAGATTTTCTCAGTGATAAAACTTTTTTACTATATATTTTTTTTTAATTATCATTAGGAAGTTTAAGACAATGGCAGCCAAAAGTAAAAAAAAAAAGTTGATCTCATTATCTCCACGTTCCGTTTTCATTACAAGGGTCACAGAATATATTAAAATCTATCACCCAGAATGCACTGTCATGGTCTACCGGACGTGACTGAATAGGAAGATATTTATCATTAATGATGTCATGTCAATCGTAGCTTTTTTTTTTGTGATTTTTTTTTCATTCACTTAAACTGATAAAAAAAAATCCTTATCAAAGTGCCTGACTCATTCATCCATCATGCGAGTACTCAATTTTTTAAATTTTTTTTTAATTTCCCATTCCGCCCATGACAACAATAGATTACTAGATTGTCTTTAGATTGTGCCTGATTGGCTGAAAACAAAGACTGCCTGGTCTAATATTGATTCCCCTTTACTTTTAACTCCATTTGTAATGGGCAAGAGATTATTTCAAGCATGTTGCATGTGTTGTATGTGATGTATGTGTTGTGTGTGTTGCATGTGTTAAATGTTAATTGAATCGATGTTGAAAGAGACAAGAACGATTGTCTAAACTTGGTTCAAGTGTTGTCCATTGCGGTCTTTTGTTTATTTTTTAATTACGACTTACAGCAGTTAGTCGATATTCTTACACATTTTTAATAGTCAAATGGACTATGGTGTGGCTATTTTTAGGTTTTATTCTTTTTAAAATTAACAAAATTATAGCACAACTTTAAACAAAAAAATTCTTTAATTACAATTTACTCAAAATTAAACAAAAGAAAAATGTATTCCTTAGGCTGAGATTATACAAATATTTCTAGAATGTTAGTGAAAAGCGTGAAAGCCGATATGAATTGATTAATTCTAACAATGAATAGAATTTGAAAGAAATACAAGGTTTATTATATTTCAGTGTTGAAATTTTTTTGTGATTTCATTAATACAAGAGGTACAATTCGGCACACATGCAACCAGTGGCACAACCAGCAAAAACACCTATTGGCTCACATTTTGAAAAAAGACAAAAAGCCCGTCGCAGCCGAAAATTTGTTTAAACTCTTCGAATCAAAACTAAAAAAATTATAATTAATAAACACTTAAGGATAGAACAGATTATTATTATTATTATAATGAGTTTGACAGTCTTTTTTGTAACTTTAATAATGTATTGATGATGCAATAGAAAGAAAGTTATTGTGGTTATGGCATATTGAGAAGCACGGTACACCCCCCCTCCTCAGCCAAAAAAATTCCCCCCTAGTTGCGCCACTGCATGCAACTTATGTTTTTATTCTTTGAACGTTCACACACAGCAAGTTAATACAAGCTGGTTTGTGTTATTGATCTCATGGGTAGCCAACCCAGGCCAGAAAATTTCAAACTGGGGGGGGGGCAATCTCACAACAATCCCTCCCATTCTTTCTGATGGGGGGGCCTATCTGTCGTGATTTATCTTTTGCCAATCATAAACGGAGAGAATGTAAAAAAATTCATTGTAACAATTCCTTTTGTATCTTTCTTTTATTTATTTTTTTTTAATTTTCTACTCATGTGGGTTGAGAAAAACCAAACAGGTTTCAAAGTGAGTACCTCACAAAAATGTTTTAGAACTAGTGTAGCTGAGAATTGATTGTTTGCGATGACACTTTAAGGTGTAGTTTAATTTTTTTTTTAATTAATGATATCTCTGTCGTGCAGTGGTAGATTATTTTATCATAGGGACTAGGTTTTGTTTACATCTTGTACTTCACAGTAATCGAACCTCATGCACTAGTGGACGCTAGTCCTAAATTATAATGGGCCATTCTTACTTAGATTTGTTTACATTTTGTATCCCACATAAGTCGATCGTCAGGCATCATCATTGTTCACATCTAATAGTGTGCTATATTTGGTTCATATTCACTTTAAACTAGTGTTTCCATCGGTTAGAATATAACAGCTGAATTTTCTTTGTAGAAAACTAACTGTCATATTACGATAAATATATGAGTCATAGATACACGAAAATAAAATGTATATTTTAAAGATCTGGATATTTTGATATATTTCAGTTAGATATAAAATATTGATTAATTTATATTTTTTTCCGGTGTTTCGTCTAAGTTTTACAACACCCAAAGAATGGTTAGGTAATGTCCCAGTATTTCTCATTTTTTAACAAACTGCGTATATTTTTTTAATCAAAAGAATAGTTTCTGCCCAATATGACGCCAAACAACTTAAGGCTTTTAAATTTCGCCTTTTTTTCTCTAACCGTTTTCCCCACTCAAAACTTCTGTTTATTTATTAATGTCATTTATTTATTTGGGGAATATTTTGTAGTCGATTTTGGATAGATTTTCTTGAAATTGTGCAAACATGTTCTTGCTCCGTGACAATGCTTGATTCAATAATTAATCTTGCAATTAATTAATTACTTTTGTTAAATTTTAACGCATTTGAGTTAAAAAAAATTCTCATTAAACTAGGAAAGGAATATAACCGTGTCTAACTGTGATGAAACATTAAGAAATAGGCTACTTCCCTTGCATTTATATTACTACATGTTTCTATGTTAGAACGCGATTACAGCGTGCTGGTGGGTCAAATCACTTTACACGCGTGTCACATTGTATCGGCAGCGTCTTTAAGAATGTAAACAAAACTGCTTGTTGTAAGTTTTATTATGGTTAAATGGAGGCTAGATGTGAAAATACTTAATGAAACATGATAAGATTTAAATTTATTACAAAAGTCAATTAGAAAATGGTTAGTTCTAAAAACTATTTATATTTTAAACTAGCTGTACCCGGCAACGCGTTGCCGTAAGTAATGTAATAGTAAGTATTGAGACAAAATAATGTCTAAAGCTTTGATATGTTAAATGTAAACATCTTTGTGTATTGTGTTGTTTAAGTTTGCATGATTCTGTTAAGACAAAATACATGTAGGCTTACACTGGCCCACCGACAGAAATTTCGGAACCCTGCGCAGGGCTGTCCCGGCCCCCCCCCCCGTGCTGATAATAATATTTTCAAAAGTTGATTGGCCAGCTCAGTCCGGACCCCTAAAACTCGCCGGGCCCCTGGGCATTTACCCCCCCCCCCTCCTCGGCGGCACTGGGCCTACACTGGGTTTACGTTGTGAAAAAAATGACGCAAGTAATTTGAAAGATCACATGGAGTCTTTGAGAAATCAGAATAATCCAATCATTTTCCTACATGTCACTTCCTATCCGTTAAACCTAAAGCATAGAAAAGCAAATTACATCCAACATTATTTAAATTAGTAATAACGTTCACTAGCTACGCAACAAAATCTCGTATTGATATATAACACTGGTCAACAAAACAAGCAATTAAGCCTGTTCCATTCTGGACACAGGACGTGTTAGAGCATTTTCGTATTATGTATCAGTACGTTTGTTAGCTTTCAGTAAATATTTGTAAATTTTGGAAATGTTTATAAATTCAATTGTGTAATGCATATATCTGTAAAAAATAAATTATAAAGACGTTTCTTTATATTTGAAAAAAAAATTATTGTTTCTTAAATCTAACTACAAGTGGTTTGTGGTTACTGAAATAAGACTCATAATTGAAAACATTCGAAATTATAGTCATTTAATCGTCCGAAAACTCCGTCAATTGTTGCATAGCTCTGATACTTTCAATTAAACTCAGAACACAAGCTTACTATTTCATTTGATGAGTTTCTTAATAAATCTTGGTGAAACTACGTGCTGCAGTATTTCGCACCAAATGAACGGGTTATTGAACGTACAAGGTGTATATATAATATATAAGCCCCTTAGAAGCCCTGAAGCCCGGCCCTCAGAGGTCCTATCGCAAAATGAACTTTTGATGTACACATGGCAGGCCAAGACCTACAAAATGATATATACATCATGGGTCTAGGACTTATAGTTGCTGAGATATAGCGCTCTTTTATTAATATAGCTTATATAGTAAAAAACGGTACTAAGGCCCCTTTTACGCGAAATGAAAAAAAGTCATTTCTCGGCAGGCCAAGACCTACAAAATGATATATACATCATGGGTCTAGGACTTATAGTTGCTGAGATATAGCGCTCTTTTATTAATATAGCTTATATAGTAAAAAACGGTACTAAGGCCCCTTTTACGCGAAATGAAAAAAAGTCATTTCTCGGCAGGCCAAGACCTACAAAATGATATATACATCATGGGTCTAGGACTTATGGTTGTTGAGATCTAGGGTGATGACGGACGGACAGACAAAACGGGGACAATAGAGCATTTTTTTTTCAAAAATGCTCTAAAAATATTTTTGAAAATCGTCTAGGGTTTTTCAGTTGTATTAGACTAATTTTGATGCTCTGAGTTCGAAAATGACATTGGTTTTGCTCAATCAGGTCAGGATTTTTTCCTACAGAAATTTTTAAAAAATCGGTTTTTTGTAAAAAAAAAAAAAAAAAACACATTTTCGCTGATCATCATCCTTAGATTTTTTCCGTTTTACTCAAGAAATAAATGTCAACTTACTCAAATTCATTCAGTTTTTATTTATCCACCAAATTTGATAAGCATAATTATCATAATATTAGTATAACAATGAGCGTTACGTGAAACAAAAGTTCTGAGTTCAAGGCATAAATCGGCGTTTCTTCGATTCCCGTGGTGAGTAGCTGCTGGGTTGTCTCTCTTCAGCGACCAGCAGTAGTCCACCAGCATGACTGCGCCCCACCTCTCCTGGTACCTTTCCTCCATTTGGCGGATGTCCTGATGGAACCTTTCTCCTTGCTCATCGCTCATTGCCCCAAGGTTTTCATCAAACACCCGAGTTTTTGAAAGTTGTTCACCACTTGCACAAACGATTTCCAGATCATTAAGCTCGCATTGTGAGAACGGCTGCGGACCATCTTGTGATTCATACTCCTCTTCTGTATCTCCTCCCTCGTCTAAAGTGGTGGCCTCATCGTCGCTGTCAGGAAGATCTATGAACGCTGGTACAGGAATTTTTTCGCAGTGAACAGCTGGACGACGGGCAGATTGAAGGTCGGGGTACTGGAGGCTGTGCACAATCAAGTGCTGATGCATTCAATAATTAAGTGAAAATCCAGATTGATGATTTATAAATAAAATATAATTATCTCTGTTTTTATAATTGTGATTATTTTGCTGCTAATTTTTATGCAGCTAATTTAGAGAAATGATTGAACTCAAAACCCCTGATATTATAATACGTATAGCTCGTCAGGTAGGTCTATGGCTGTATCTCAAGTAGTTGACCTGACCGAGCAAAATCAATGTGATATTCGGACTCAGAACACCATAATTAGTCTAAATCAGTTGAAAAACCCCTGACGATTTTTTAGCTGTTTCCCAGTGCAATCTGTCTTCTCGTAACATATGTCACGGTACTGCCAACTATAAACATAGACCAACTGCGGCCCGCGAGCCCAATATGATCCGCCCACAATTCTTCAGCCTGAAGCGGAGAACTACCTTTTATGCTGTGACGTTCACATTCAATATGTATTGGTTCATGTCAACAACCCACCCGGCCCGCTGCTCAACAATGAAATGCCTGATTCCGATCTATCATCTATATTTAATATTGTATTTGTTAACATCAGACAATTCATACACGTTAACACAATATCAGAAAATGAAATCTACCAATGGTTACATAAGAAAATAGAAAATTATTGTCACTTTTCTTTTAACTTAAAAAATGAACACAGTAAACACAGCCTTCCATTATACACGTACATTTCATTATGTAATATGTCGATAAAGAAATCGTTTTATTTTAGTGATGTAAAGTCATCTCAATCTATAGTCGGACAAAGGTCAATAGGGGAACCTGGGCAGAAGAAAATATGCGGCCCTTTAAAATAAAGGTGAAGCATTAAAAAGGGTAAAAAGTTTGATTTTCCGGGGCCCCTCTCACAAAATTGGGACTCCAAGGGAGAGCACACTATGGGCTATAGCAATGTTCAAGAGGTGCACACTGAGGGCTATAGCAATGTTCAAGAGGTGCACACTGAGGGCTATAACAATGTTCAAGAGAAACACACTGAGGGCTATAGCAAGATTCAAGAGGTGCACACTGAGGGCTATAACAATGTTCAAGAGGTGCACACTGAGGGCTATAACAAGATTCAAGATGTGCACACTGAGGGCTATAACAATGTTCAAGAGGTGCACACTGAGGGCTATAACAAGATTCAAGAGGTGCACACTGAAGGGTATAACAATGTTTAAGAGGTGCACTCTGAGGGCTATAACAATGTTCAAAAGGTGCACACTGAGGGCTATAACAATATTCAAGAGGTGCACACTGAGGGGCTATAACAATGTTCAAGAGGTGCACACTGAAGGGTATAACAATTTTCAAGAGGTGCACACTGAGGGCTATAACAATGTTCAAGAGGTGCACACTGAGGGCTAGAACAAGATTCAAGAGGTGCACACTGAGGGCTATAACAAGATTCAAGAGGTGCACACTGAAGGGTATAATAATGTTCAAGAGGTGCACACTGAAGGCTATAACAATGTTCAAGAGGTGCACACTGAGGGCTATAACAATGTTCAAGAGGTGCACACTGATGGCTATAACAATGTTCAAGAGGTGCACACTGAAGGCTATAACAATATTCAAGAGGTGCACACTGAGGGTTATAACAAGATTCAAGAGGTGCACACTGAGGGCTATAACAATGTTCAAGAGGTGCACACTGAGGGGTATAGCAATGTTCAAGAGGTGCACACTGAGGGCTATAACAATGTTCAAGAGGTGCACACTGAGGGGTAAAGCAATGTTCAAGAGGTACACACTGAGGACTATAACAATGTTTAAGAGGTGCACACTGAGGGCTATAGCAATGTTCAAGAGGCGCACACTGAGGGCTATAACAATGTTTAAGAGGTGCACACTGAGGGATATAACAATGTTCAAGAGGTGCACACTGAGGGCTATAGCAATGTTCAAGAGGTGCACACTGAGGGCTAGAACAATGTTCAAGAGGTGCACACTGAGGGCTATAGTAATGTTCAAGAGAAATACACTGAGGGGCTATAACAATGTTCAAGAGGTGCACACAGAAGGGTATAACAATGTTCAAGAGGTGCACACTGAGGGCTATAACAATGTTCAAGGGCCAGAGGAATTATTTTTAAAAATAACTAGACTATCCTATCATCTTACTTGCTTTACTCGGTACTGTGGGTCTAATTACTCTGAGACTTGTAAATAAAACTATATTTTAGACAAAGAAAGATAGGACTTGTAAAACCAAGCTTAACATTGGGCCTTTTGACCAAGCGTTGACCATGTGCTACTATGTTTGTACAAGGCAGCATTGTACAGTCCACTGGTCAGATCATGGAGAAATAAATAACCAAACACTGAAGCTAGCAGCCAATTCATTAGTAAATATATTACTTCGGGTTATCTAGACTATTATCAATTCTCTGGACATACTTTAGAAGAAGACGAACAAATCTTTCAGTTATCGGACTGGGGCAAGCGGTTTTGAGAGGTGTAGAGGTCAGTTCAGAAACGTGTTTGTAGCAGACGTTTCCGGTTACATTTGAAAAGTTGGTCAGTTTTCTTGGATCTTGGTCAAATATATCGATCTGAAAGTCACGCATTTTTGTGGCCCAGCAGTCAATCCTAGAAGACTGAAAAAATAAACCCATTAAACTTTCAATAGGTTTTCCAGCCAGTACTGTATATTATATTGTAGATATAGAACGGCCAATACTGTATATTACAAGGTAGACATAGACAGCCAATACTGTAGTTTAGAATGTAGATATGGACCACCTGCAGCTAACGGCATGGTAGAGTTGTGTGTACTACGCACACAGTTGTGTGTGTATGTTTGGAGCTTGGCCAACCAGGTCAACCTGAGGTCACGGTGTCAAGACTCTAGTTACTTCGACAGTATAGATATCATGTTTATTGTAAATAGGATTGTTTAAGAAGGGAAAAGAGAGGGACGTAGAATGTTTGAGGATGATGCAAGCAAATTATATAAAGAGGATGTTTGGAAGATACGGGGGTCAGTTCAGCAGTTCAGTTGAGTACAGAGAGAGAGAGAGTGTTCGAGTTCAGTTCGGAGTACAGTTAGATGATCATCAGTCAATTAGCGAATCAGCATATTCAGTGTATCAGAGTATATGAGTTTAGTTAATCAGTTGAGTTTATTGTTAATAAGTATTTATTCAGTGAGTCAAGGAGATTATCAGTCATTGTGATAATTCAGTTTATATTGGATTTATTCTGTTTATATTTTATTGTGTTGTTAATAAACTGTATGAACCATGGAATATGAATTGAGTTTATTATTATAAACCAGTTCATATAAATAACATCCTTTACACTAATACTGAGCAAATGTTGCCATAGAGACCAAAAAAAACTCCCATTGAATTCTAAGTAATATAGTTTCACCCGACATCGCGCAGTAAAACAATAAGTCCTCGTTTAATCAACTATCTACTTGTGTGCGCGTTTGGTGAAATGTGTCCAGTTTATATTCTTGTAAGAGTTTTATTTTCAGACCGTAAAGTTGACACAAATATCGAGCCAGCATTTTCGGGATAGTTTGCTTATATAATCTGTAATAATTAAAACATATAACGTTTGAATCAGTCTATTTCATGAGAAGATGTATTAAGCCCGGCGTTGCCCGGGAAATCTAGGTGTAATGTTAAACCCCTTCCTAATCAATTTAATGAATTTAATTAGGTGCTGATTTATGCCACCTTCCTAATGTGCAGAAATGACCTACATTTCATACGTCAAAAGATGTGGCTGCCATAACCAACAAACCATCATCAAAAAGTAATCTATCGAGGGAACAATAACCTCCAGTACACAATGTTAACAAACTATAATAACTGAGCATGATTATCAAATGCGCAGCCGAATTACGTGAAATCAAGAGCAGAATTTTTTTTTTTATTTGACGTAACAGAGGATTTTTATTTATAGCGTTTTGCCCTGAATTCTATTTATAGTTAAAATAAAAAACAAAGCATTAAAAAAATGCACTGTTAAGTAAAAAATAACTACTTTACTATGTCATTTTGCAGCTCCCATTCTGCAAACAAAAAATAATTGTACCATCAGGACGTCATAGGTCATAGGTTATTTACGAACGCGCTCGCTAATGACCTAGCCTGATTAAAATGCTATCTAATAATAATAATTGGAATGATATTATATATTATTATTATTATTTAATATTTAGGACTTTTACATTTCATAATAAAAATCCACAGAAATTATTTAAAACTGTAGACTTTTAAAAAAGAAATATCGAATCGAAGACGTCATTTTGAATTATGTTTTCGTGACCTCGCTGGTCACGTGATTACTGTATCAAATACTATTTTTTATTTATTTCTGAAGGTCGTTTATTTAAAGCTTAGATAATGGTTTTATGTTTTCTATTGCTCACCTTTCGTTAATATTTACCTCTATAATGCACTAATCTGACTATTTCTTCATTTTGTTACCAGCGTAATATTACGAAAATGATGCCTCAATATTTTCCGCCATTACTAATTAATTAGCCAGTCTGGAGAATTACAAACACGAATAAACAAAGAGAAAATATTCCTCTTATAAAAGATTATGTAGAGAGTAATTTTAATGAGGACTTACATTTTATAATGAAATGTTGTGGAGGCAATGAATCTTAAAGAGATTTTGTTTTCTGGCACCATTTTACAGCGATCATCATGGAGATGGCCTAACTATGTTACGAATTGTTACACATTCTATACACTGTACTTGGTTATGCTATGTTACATAAGCTGTACGAGGTATCGTAAGAATAATTACACAAAATTACATTGATCTAACTAATAACAAGCTTCACATGCTATGAAAAACATTGTTTTGCATTTAAAATCAAACAGAAAAAAAAAAATTTCGTATGAAAGAAATGTTTTTTTGTTCAATTCTTACAAATTCGTTTCGAAAAATTGTTTAATAATATCTGACCAATTATTAATGTGTGCTAACTGTTTTGACTCTTAAAATGTTTACATTAAAATAATGATATATCTTAACATTTATCTTTAAATGTATGAAAACCTTGTAAATTTGGTTACTTCCTAAATGTTATGCCTTAAAATGTAATTGCGAATGTACAAAATACTAATTATGAAAACAATGTTCATAAAAGTATGATATACCATAGAAAGGTATGATATAACTTAAAATGGATGAATTACATAAAAATGAATGATAAACCTAAAAATGGATGATATAATCTAAAAAGATGAACTTCAAATAATTAAATGTAAATTTATTTTATACATATTAATACTTAAAAAATATCAAATACACTGCAAATGAGGACAATTTAAAGGCAATACCTGTTTGATAATATTATAGTGTCCACTATAAACTGACCCATCAGATCCACCATCCACCAAGGCAGTAACTCATTATTCGTGTGTATGCAATGCCCATTTATAAAATTACCATCACTGGAGCCATCAACGGCCAAGCTAGGACCAAACGTTGACCATGTGCTACTCTGATCGGCTGGTTTGTACATGGCAGCATTATACAGTCCAATGGTCAGATCGTGGAGGAACAAGTGACCAAACACTGAAGCTAGCAGTAAATACATTAATAAATACATTGCTTATTAAATATTACACATCTCAATGAACACACACATAGTACTGATAGCTAGATGCTCGTAAGATCCAATGACCATGAGAGCTTTATGCAAACATGTTGTCCTTCTAATATTTTCTTGTAAACATTTAAAGAAAATGGAGTTTATTATTTTCCCTTCCTATCTTCATTTCAAGGGTCACATAGTTCAATTCTATTTCTCGAAGGGAAACTGTCATGGTCTACTGGGCGTGATCGAGGAGGATGATATGTATCTTTAACGATGTCATGTCCAATGCACCTTTTTTTTTTGTTTGTTACAATTTTTTTTTTCATTCATTTAAACTAGGGCTGTACCGGATTGTAATTTTTAGATCCTGCAGGAATCGGAACCGGAATCGGGTTTAATATTTGAATCCTGCCGGAATCGGAACAGGAACCGGATTTTACCAAATTGAATAGTAACTCTTCCGAACGAAGTAGTAAGTTTTCGCCTAACATAAAAAAGATATAAGAATGAAAAATAGAATAAAAAATTAGTTTTTAAGTTCTAGATAGCAAAAAACAGTTTTAACCATTTAGATCTTGAAGAATGTGACTAAAACCCCTTCCCCAATCTTGAGTTAAGAAAAGATAACTCTGTCAAAATAACAGGTTCTTTGTTTTAAAAAAAAATATTTTAATAAAGCTGTACCTAATTTAACTTGATTTCTATTACAATCAAACAAAGAAATGGGTAACATATCTTAGAAAGTATAATAAACATGTTTATTAATAAATGAATTCCAATATATATATATATATATATATATATATATATATATATATATATATATATACTGTGGCACCACCCGATAGTTCATTTTTCTTTAGTTTTCCATAGTTCATACTTTCCTTTAAATCATTATCTGACTATTTCCCATAAAACGCAAATTAATTAAAATGCATTTCAAATCTAAATCAATATCACTTTAATGTTCAATTAAAAATGTATCTTCAAATTATTTATCTAAATATGCGATGAATTTTATCCCAATCGTGACAAAATCCACTAAATTAAAAAAATTGCAGAAAAATAAATTATTGACCTATTTTTAAACTGTAAACACCCAAAAAATAGATCGTTGTCTCCTCTTTAAAGAAGTTAAACACGGAATCAAAAGTAGCGGAAGGTAAGGTGTCGTATTACTACTAGACTAAATACGATTCAAATCTTCCTTTTTAATATACTTGTACATACATATAGAACTAAAAGCGATCGACGTTATTGTAGTTTTAAAATCAAAGGAAGTTATTGTTTTAATTTAATTGTATAGCGCTAAATATTTCAAAATTATGTTGCGCTAAAAAAATTTCTTACAAATTTCAAACAACAAAGAAATCCGGCTTAAATCCGGCACATTTTAACCGGAACCGGAATCGGAACCGGATTTGTTAAAACTGCCGGAATCCGGCTTAACAGGAACCGGAATCGGATTCCGGTACAGCCCTAATTTAAACTGATAAAAAAATCCTGATCAAAGTGCCAGACTCATTTATCCATCATGCGAGTGCTTAATATTTTATAATTACTTGTTTATGTCCCATTCCACCCATGTCAACACTAGATTGATACATTGTGTTTAGGTTGTGTTTAGATTGTGTCTGATTGGCTGCAAAAAAATGACTGCCTGGTCTAATATTGATTTCCCTTTAAACTCCATTGCATGGGTTAAATGTGTTGTATGTGTTTAATATGTTACATGTTTATTGAATTGACGTTGAAAGAGTTAAGTACATTTGACTAAACTTGGTACAAACGTTGTTCATTGTGGCCTTTTGTTTACGATTTATAGTTAGTCAATTTTCTTGCACATTTTTTTTTAAATACGTCATGTTGAACATCATAAAACATAAAAGAAAGAACTGTTTGGAAAGTCCATTAAAATATTATGAATGAATTAAGATTTATCAATGATAAGGTGTTGCGTGCGCAAATTATGTAGGCTATAGTTGGATGCTAGATTCAAAGTTTAATAGTCGGGGGTTGTTAAGCTTCTGAACCCATTGTGAGAATTGTACTCTTTGGAATGAACTTTATACCATATGCACTTTATTTTAAGTATTATCCCAGCATGAGATGGGCCCCCAAAATCTTTCATTACATTAAATATTAAGTACATTATCTCATGTCAACATGCAGGGGCCCCCCAAAGAGGACAAAGCTCCAAATCCGTAGGTTTGGCACTGGCTTCACAGAACTATAATGTTTACAGCTTTGATATTTTCTTTTTTAAGAGGCCTGATGTTTTCTGAGTCTGCGGCCTCAACTGGATTGATGGAATATTATTTTTTTAATTGAAGTTCAGATAAAAGCTACACAACAATTATATCCCCCCCCCGGGACCCAGCCAGCTTGAGGGGGGGGGCAAAATTTTTTACATCAAATAATAATTACATTATATCATGTTATGTTGATGAATGTAAAAGTGCAGGGCACCCCAAAGAGGCCAAGCCCCCCCGTGCCCCCTAATCCATAGGCTCGGCACTGCCGGGTAGGCAATATTTTCTTAGTTAATTCTCAGTACGATATATTGTACTATGCTACAATGTGTATAACAGTAAGTAAAAAACCTGCTAAACATGTAGCGTTTCGTTTAACTTACAAGCACTCACTCACGCCGTTTTTTTTTTTAAATACGTCATGTTGAACATCATAAAACATATAGTGAAGAACAGTTTGGAAAAACATAAAATGAAGAACTATTTGAAAAGGAGTCCATTAAGATATTATGAATGAATTAAGATATATCAATGATAAGGTGTGAAATGCGCAAAATATGTACAGTTAGATTGAGAGTTTAATCGTCGGGAGTTGTTTTTGGTAAGATAGTATACCCATAATGAGGATTATTGTTTTTGGGATGAACTATTTGACATATGAACTTTATTTGATGTGTTATTCGGTGTCCCTATTCTTAAATGTATTTTGGCTACAATAGTCAGTTCCTATTCTATTGGGGCCACTTCGAGTCTACAGACTGATTTTTTACGCGCTCAAATTTTCAACTCCAACTGCGTGTCTACTAGCTGGTCTGGGTACCGGGCCTTTGTTTACTAGTTATTACTAAAAATACATTAGGGCGTCGTCCATCCGAACAAACATTTTCGTACTCTCTAGACCAGGTTTCTTGTAAGTAAAAATTGTTCTGAAGCCCTTCACTATCGACCAAATTAAAATTTAACTACTATGTATAGAAAAGAACTCATGTTGATCAAAAAACAGAAGATGATATATTAAATTAAATTGACAACAGAATGCTAATAAATGGTCTACACGCCGACCACTGGCCTAGATAACATAAAAAAAACAACCTAGACAACTCAGCAGCTATTTAAATTTTAATGTTGTACCTTTCATTCCAAGGAAGCGAAACAAAAGTGAAGATACAAAAGATTTCATTTTGTGACGCGAGTATAAATATATAAAAAAGAAAGCTACGGTTGACTGGTTTACATTTAACAATAAATGTCAACTTTTATTCTGGTCACATCTTTTGGTCCATTTAAGTTCCTGTAAGTTCCACCTGTTCGAAGAATCTAAACATTTTGTCAGTGTGGTAAACGTTAAGGAATCTTGGAGGAGAACAGCTCTTTCCTTTGCAGGTTATTTTTTTGTTATTTATTTTTTAAAATAGTTATGAACTTTGTACGGGTACTAAATGTAACTAAATTACTATTACAGTCGTGTTGTGATCTAGGGTCCAGCTCTGTCCTCAAAACTTGATTGTATATATCAAGATGATTAACTCTTGTCTATTATTAAGTGTTTATCACATTTATGTTCCTGAATTTATTCTGCTTAAACATTTATATATATATATATATATATATATATATATATGTACTTATATATATATATATATATATGTACTTATATATATATATATATATATAAACTAAATCTGTCATTAGTTGCTGGCAGTTAAAAATAAAATTCAAAACGATACCATTTGCGTATAAGACATCGTGAGATCGTTACCTTTTATATTGCATGTACCACAAATTTTAAATATGACCAATTTTCATCATTTTGAAATTAACTTCACCATTTAATTACATCAGCGTCCAATATTCTATTTTTTAAGTGCCTTTTTTTCAGTGAGATTAAGTAACAATTGTTCAAAGATGCATCTTTTTTTCAGTGAGATCGAATAACTGTTGGCCAACGATGCATCTTCTACCAAGATCTTTGTTACTTCTTTACCTTTTCAATGACTTGGCCGATGGGCTACTGTACAATGCCGCCTTGTACAAGCCAGCCGTACAGAGTACCACCTACGAGCCATGGTTTGCCTACTTAGCCGTGGATGGTAACAGTGACCACACATTGTAACATAATTCCTGTCACCACTCGCAGGCTGAGACCATGCCGTGGTGGATGGTGGACCTGAGGGGACAGTTTTTAGTGGTCAGCATAATACTGACCAACAGGTAGAGTTTAGTCATATTTTGTATTCGTATCCTTGTTTCTTTTAATAATATAAAACATAACTAAATTCTTTTAATGTGTCATATGAAGGCGATACGTATAACAGATTTAGGGGCAAGAAGTATATTATACATTTAAATGTATTAAGTATATTATACATTTGAAAGGTATTAGGTATATTATACTTTTTGAAGGTATAATGTATAGTATACATTTGAAGGTATTAAGTATATTTTACATTTGAAAGGTATTCGGTATATTATTTTTTGAAGATATAATGTATAGTATACATTTGAAGGTATTAAGTATATTATACATTTAAAGGTATAACTGGCGCTTTAAAAAGTTCCCAGTATATTTGAGAATGTCACACATTTTAAGATATAGTCTTAAAATTGTGGGAGTTACGGTGCCAGGCACTAGTGACTAGTAAACATTATCAAAAGTAGCGAGCTTAATTATTTTGTTTTTAAATATTCTTATATGACAAGCACATGTCCGAGACCGTAGATCATTGAACATGGCCATCGACACCCAGAGAACATGGCCATCAACCACATAGAACATGGCCATCGACCCCATAGAATATGTCCATCAACCACATAGAACATGGCCATCGACCCCATAGAATATGTCCATCAACCACATAGAACATGGCCATCGACCCCATAGAACATGGCCATCTTGAAAGGATTAAGACCTCAATCAACAAATGTACTCTCCTCTGATTTAATTAAAAGGGGAATGTAAATTAGCTAAATAAAGACATGTAATTTTTTATTTTTAAATAAATTATTTTATTTTATTTTAAAAGAATGTGTAGTAATATTTTTGTTTGTGATAAGAACAAACGTAAAAAGTAAATAGAATAAGTCTATGTAGATTCAAATCATTATACCGTATCATCTCTCTAAAAAAAATTGTTGTGACGAGAAAGAATTGAAACTAAACATATACTTTAAAAAAATCTATACATATTTCTCTTTTACAATAAAAATTATAAATAAAACAACCTATACTAAAACAGACCCAGACACATTTTTGAAGAGATATATATTTACAGCAAACTGTATTCAAGCATTATTCTTTATAATAATAGTTTTAAAAATGCGACAGTTGGAACATTTCAAAGTTTAGTCATATTATACATTTGTAGGGATATAGGACACATTTAAATTGACGAAATTTTCATCACAATTTTTTTTTTCACTTCAGTCATCTGACTGTGTCTTGGTGGGAGAACAATTGAATCAGAAGAATAAGTCTCACTGCCATAACATAAACTTAAAAAAAAATGTTCAAATTGAAAAAAATAATGTCCATGAAAACTAAAGACTATATCAGTTTATGGATCAATAAAGAATAATTCTGAAAACTTTTTTTAAAGTCCTTGAAATCCGTTTGACATCATGACCGCAGTTTTTGTTGGTTTTTTTTTTCTTAAATTTCTGTAATGCAGTTGTTACTAAACCAGCAAACTGGAATATTTTTTTTTTTCCGCCGACCACCAATACATGTGCGCATGCGCGACTAGTCGGACTCCGTACTATTTTTTTTTCGGGAATCGGCTATAGATATTGTGCCTAACCCTATTCATAATACTAACCCTAACCATATTCCTAACCCTAATCCTAACCCTAAGCCTAACCCTAAGCCTAACCCTAACCCTAGCCCTAACACTAACCCTAGCCCCGAAAACAAAAAATATGCAATAATAATCAGTCCGAGTCCGTCAAGTCGCGCATACGCACATCTATTGCTGGTCGTCGGAAAAAAATAATATTCCAGTTTGCTGGTCGAGTAACATTTGCGTTTCTGTAAACATGAGACGTTCATTACTTAGATCATATATACAATTATACATGTTACAATTCTGTTGTAGTTGGTATTCTCTCTTTGATGTATCATAGCAGTGTATTAAGACAGTTCAAACGTACCAACGGAACACTATTCTGGTCATAACAACTATTGATGTGAATTAATTTGCACAATAAATCTTTTAACACGAGTTACCTCGATGTCTAAAAAAAATTCTGAAAAATGACTTGTCTTTCTGCGGACTCGAACCTCGGACCTTAAGGTCGAAATCCCCAAAAGAGTCTTTTTCATCGTATGATGGTATTTCACATTGCACTCACTATTTGACTTTAAATGTATTGAAACTAGTGCTATTTTATCATACAAAAACAAGCCAAGGACTAGACAATCTGGTGTAAGAACTTTGTGTCCCTAACCTGTACAGCGAAGATTCGCCCGAGTCAAGACCTTTTGTTATCATGATCGTGCTACCTTAGCTACATTGTTACAGTTATTGGTAGTATTGATATAGTTCGTGATGTAAAATGTTTTAAAAGGCAACTTACACTTTAGTGTTAATACGCATTTATGCAGGTCATAAATCAATCAGACGAGTTCAGCCATTTCTATGCGTCCGCTAGGAAACAAAGTGGGGCGGATGGTCGAGTCTTGTAGATGCTCGGCGATCGTCCTGGGTTCGATGATCCTATTTGAGAACAAATGGGAATTCTCGATGTGCTGATAAAATTCTGTCAATGTCCCATAACTCTTATGAATTCTAAACATCATATGCCCCGATGGTCCTTTAAGGTTAAGGGAACTTTAGTTTTTACAAGAAAACATAATTTGGCATTATGAAGTATTCAAGTATCTGATTCGACTTTTTTTTTTCAAATTTCTAGATTTGACACTTGTTGGGATAGATTGGTTAACTTTAAAATCGATATATTTGACCAAGACCCGAGACAACTGACCAACTTTCCGGACATATCAGGAAATGCTTGCTACCAACAAGCTGGTCCAATGAACTTCGAAACTCTTAATGCTACCTGCCCCAAACCAATAACTGGAAGATTTGTTCGCCTATCTATGAAGCAAGTATCATCTTTCTTTTATAATATATCATTAACGGTTTTTATAAATTAGTAGCCAAAGAAAGTTAATTTAACATAGTTCTGGATAGATAGATAGATACAATACTCTTCATGTGCCGAGGTTATAGAAACAGATGAATTCTACGCTTCATCTGCCCCGATGGCCCATTAGGGCTAAAGGGGGTGGGCGGGGAATATTGATAAAAAGTGGTATTTAAAACAAAAGACTATCTGCAGTCACGTGTCCGATTTATCTTTAGTATACCAATGGTTTAATAAAAGTAGAGTATTTATTTTCATAATAGAATGTGTTTACCTTTCTAGTGCAATACTTCGGCACGCGATTAGCGGATGAATTGGCGACCTCCTTCAAACTCATTGGTCGTTTTAAACTTAAATTTTGAGTCGCTGCAAAGCCCATCAGAACATTTTTCGTTCACCTCGGGGGCAACGCGTACCACGGGCTTTATAACGATCTGTGCTGATACAGTTCTTCAACGATGATAATATGCAGCTGAATTTTCGAATTGAATTAAATATTGTTTTTTTATTTCATTAAAATAGTCTACCCGAAATGGTCTTTAAAATGTTTGTTTTGATTTTCATAACAGAATTACTTATCTAAGTTACCTGCATACGTGTGAGATGCAAGTTCTGGTGAGAGATTTTCTTTATGACGAGCGTCTGTTCACCATGCGGCGGGACACCAGGCTCTCAGATTCAATACTGGACACACTGACCGTCAGTGACTCTTTCAGGTGTATTCAAGAATGTCTGGCCCGTAGGTCATCCACGTGTACAGCATTGAACTGGGTCACGACCTCAAAAACATGTCAGCTCTTCAGTGTCAACCCGTATTTAAATCTGACGTCAAACTTAACGTCTGCTCCGGGAACACATTTTTATATTCAAGATAATTATACTTAAAAATGTATGGATTTTTTTTTGTTCTAAAATGTATACGAACTCTAAATCTTTTTTTTTTAAAAATGTACCTATATTTATTTAAATACAATTTATTATTCAAAAATCTAAAAGACTTTACAGACACAATGAAAGTATTAATTCAATGCTTTTTTGTTTTCAAAACTGACGCCAGAAATAGTCGCTTATTTGACTGCAACATAGCACGAGAATAAGAACAAAATTTACAACGTAAATGAACAATTATAATATTTGTAGACCATACTATATCAAAGAAGGAAAAAAGAAGTGTTATTGTCAAACTAATTCATTTTATTTATATATTTTATTTGTGTTTACATTTTCGGAACAATTTGAAATAAATAAAAAAAAGTTTGTTTTTAAAAATGTGTCTTTATTATTATGGGTATTGAGATTAACTATTTCAACATTATTCTTTACAATATTAAAAAAATATTATTTCTGTTGTTCGCATATTATCTGTATAATATACATGTTAGTTTATGTCAGGCCCGTAGCGTGCGGGGGGGGGGCCGCCCCCCCTGCGTTTTATCTGCCCACCCCCCCTGTTTATTTGTTTTACTTAGTAAAATTTATTACCTGCCCCCCCCCCCCCGCTATTGCCTGGCCCCTGCTGTAGAATGCCTGCCCCCCTGTAGAATTTTCACGCTACGGGGCTGGTTTATGTATGTTTGTATTTATCTCTCTCATTCACGACTCAATGGAAAATAAAAGAAACAAATGTATTTCTTAAATAAATAATTATGTAGTACTAAAAGAAAAGGTCACTTAGGAGAATGAGAACATGTTTCATTGTTCTTACTTTAAAAGACAGTGTTTTGATTTCAACAGTATGAAAACTAAAGGCAACTGATATAAGAATTTGGAATAAGCTATAAAGCGAAAAAAAAAAAAAATAATCAACAATTTTGATGAAACATTTTATTTTTTATTTACTTTTTTTAGGGGAAGGGGGGGGGGTTTGATTCTTTTAAGTAAATTTGAGGTGCACCTTGTATTAAGACGTTTTGTACCCAACCCCACGCACAGGTAATAAAAAAAAAATGTGTACATGTCTATAACCAAAAAACAAATCCGTGTTTTAAAGTAATGATAAACAGTACTAACTTCGTCAAAAAAATAAAAAAAAAGGAAAGGCTACAGATAACAGATGCTTAATGTTGTTAGTGAAGGTGTATGCAGGCAGGTCAGCAATAACAATAACAATAACAACAGAATATCAGCCATTCAAACAGTGGCGTAGCGAGCTTAACTCGCGCCCGGGGCAAAATACCTTTTCAGTGCCCCCCCCCCCATTAGAAAACCAAAGAATATTATATGTAAAATATATTGTGAGTAGCGCCCGGGGCATGATACCCCCCCTCCCCTTGCTCACCCTTCACTACGCCACTGCATTAATAAGCACAATTGTGTTTATTTTTAGACTTAATAATCCGACTAAATTAAAATACCAAAAAGCTAAGGGGATATGTCTATATAAAATACATGTAATGAATGTGCACAAGTTAAAGGAAAACGACCTGTACTGAATACAGGGTTAGGTTTCACAGTGTGGCATAACATTCACTAAGAGACAATTGTTCATTTGTATAGTGTAGAGCTACACGTACAAAATGTGGAGAGCAAATGTATAATACAATGCTTACAAAATGTCAAAAGTGCCCTCCATATAATGTAATTTTATACATACAAAATGTCAAAAATTACTCTCTCCAAACTCTCTCGTTAGGCTTTAATATGTACGATTATTTGTCACAGAAAATTACTCTGAATATAAAAATGTGTTCCTTGAGCAGACTTTAAGTATGACGTCAGATCTGAGTTAGGGTTGACACTGTAGAGTTGACAAATTTTTGATGTCGTCACCCAATTGAACCCTGTACACGTAGACGTCCTAAGGGCCAAACATTCTTGGGCACAGCTAAAAGGATCACCAACGGTCAGTGCACCCAGTACTGTGGCTGACAGTCTGGTGTCTTCGTGTGCAATGAAGAAAAATTCAGTAAACATGTTATCACTGACTAAGACTTCCATTTCACAAATATGTAGATACTCCTTGTAATCGATTCTGGAACGAAATTTAAAAGAAAAATGAATAGGTCTATAACTATTACAGATGGAAAATAATTTACAAACAATATGTTAATGTCTCACCCCTCTTTTCTCTCTCTCTCTCTCTCTCTCTCTCTCTCACACACACACACACACACACATATATATATATATACATATATATATATATATATATATATATATATATATATATACTAGTTGAAAAGCCTGCTGAAGCAAGCTGCTACCAGCGATATAATAAGACATCCTTGATGTGTTTAGATTTCCAATTTTGGAATGCCCCAGACTATTTTAGCCGAGCAAGCGAGTTTACTAATACCTCCCCTTTCCCACATAAATAAAACACTCCACCTCTCATCCCGACCCCAGCTTGTAGTTTAGCCTGAGAAAGACGAAAATTTTGGAATTCCCCCAGACTATTATTAGCCGAGCAAGCGGGGGGGGGGGAGATCCACGCGGTCTATGTTAGACGATTATGTATTAGATTTGATAATATAAACAGATAAAACAACAGTTTCTAAGACAAATGAAGTTAGAGAAAGACAATTGACATTACTTCATCACAAGTCGAACAAATCTCCCCGTAACGGGGGCGAGGCAGGTAAAATTGTATGTGCCTATTCCGAGTGGAGCAGTTTGATTGTAGCAGACGTCACCGGTGATGTTGGGAAAGTTGGCCAGATTTCTTGGATCCTGCTGGAAAATGTCGATCTGAAAATTGTGCAGCCTCAGCACCTTTGGACCCATATCTCCCCTGCAGTTTTCAACAATGGAAATATAAATGCAAAACATAATTCTAGAAACGCATCCTCTAAAATATTAAACAATTGAAATATAGCTACAACACATAACTTTATTTAGACACCTCTGGCCATAATAATAAACTATAGGTGATATATATTGTTTCAAAAACGGTAAACAATAATGAATGTTGCCCGTTATCTTTCTATCTATCATTCTGTCAGAAAGGCAGTTCATACCTCACAATTTTTTCTATTTATCTAATTAGCTATGTATATTGTGGCGAGTACAATTTGACCTCACCCAGTTCATCACCGGGTCAGGGTTGCAGCCGCCATATTGAATCGTTTCACTGACGTTCTTTTCCCCCTCCAAACGTTTCGGTGACAGACATCATCGTTTCTCCCCCCCCTCCCCCCCCTCAAAACGTTGCACCAACGTATTCGCCACAACCTTATAAAAGGCGTGAATAGTAGTAGTTGTTTTAAGTAAGATGCTCGGAGTTTAGTACGATGCTCTGAGTTAGTAAGGTGCTGACAGTGATAGTGTAGATAGTTCTAAGATTCTAAGAGTTAGTTGTAAACTTGTAGTGACATTTGTTTAAGTAGACATCATTAGACAAAGGACTTATATTGTATATATATATATATATATTCACCTATGTTTAGAAGCAATTAAAGTTAGATCTGTTGTGTTCATATACCAATCCTTGGTGTTGATATATTTATTAGTTAGAAAAGTTAACGTTACATATTTGAAAATAATAACGTAACATATATATTTATTTATCCAACTTAATATCTATTTATTTAAATATATAAATTGAACTGACATTCCGTTTGTCTGTCGAATAGTCTTTATTTTTTATCTATCTCTGAGATGAAGTTTTCTATTTACTTTAATTAAAATGGACTTGTTATATATTATGTTTATGAAATTAGCTTACGAATTGAATGTGCGTTGGGGAATACTATTTTTTTAAATAGAACAAAACAAAGGATACGGAATCACTCATCATGAATTATCATTAATAATGTGTGAAGCATTTTATATGCTCTGTATGTTACTTGTTAATTACATTATTATATTATTGTGTAATTATGCCATTTATGCATGTATCTACGTTACGTATATATGGTGTGAGTGTGTTTAAAACTCTACGTATGTATGATGTAATGTATTCATGTATAGATGATATGTTTGTAATAATTATGAAAGGATCTCACATGAATTTTATTTTGTGTATATTGTTTGTACCAGCCAAGAGCTACCGCACACAAAAATTGTGCCGAAATAGCCAAAACAATACAAAAGTAAAATGTTACATTGAATGAAATGTTTATGTTTCCCTTTGTAACAGTATACAACATTTAACAGCATACAACATGTAACAGCATACAACATACATCACGTTGAGTAATTAGGTGTGTACTTACCCCCCACCCCCACCTCATCTCTACAACATCGAAAGGTCAACGGACCGCTAAAAGTCAGCGCCATTTCTTATAAAAAGCCAATCGTTTATTCAATAATAATGTAGGAATGAAGAAATATTAAATGCTCATTTTATTTTTGTACACACTGCCGCCATTTATATCTCGCACGACCGCACTAGGTTGTTTTTCTGCAGTAGGTGGGTGCATCAATTTGGTAAACACGACGGGGTAAAGCATACTGTACATATCACTTGGATGACTTTTTTGGCACATTTTAATCCGCACTTTAAAACAGCGGCAATTCTTTAAGCGATGAGAATGTTCAGATAAAATTGTTTTTTAAAAATAGTTGATATTTCTCCCCTAGATTATAATCTAATTATTATTACAAAAGTCTGATATTGTTCATACGTTACACATTTATTTACATATTTTTGCACGCACATATCTATGAATTTTTGAATGTTTTTTTTTATCTATTATTAATATGGTCGAAATAAACGAAAGGGAAAACACTTATGATAACGACATGTGTGTTTATTTTACTTTCCGCCATCTTGGTCTACATCCGGGAAGCCACATTTCTGCCGCTTACGTCACGGCCCTATACTCACTGATCTACATCATCAACATCTATCTTTCGATATAAAATCTCCCTACCTGTTCGTTAATCTGATGGCGTCCACCACAAACTGACCTCTCAGATCCACCATCCACCAAGGCATATTTTCCTGCTGCGTGTGTTGGCAGTGTCCATGTTGTACGTTATCATCACCATTACCGTCCACTCCAAGATAGGCGACTAAATCAGACCAAGTTGAGCTCTGTACTGCAGGCTTATACCGTGCAGCATTGTACAGACCAGTGGTCAAGAATGTCGTGTCCGTTAGAACAAATAAATAAATAATTATCCTCATGGTAGGCTAGAGATGTGAAATGAAAATACTTCTGAATGTTCTATAACTTTTCAAAGTTCATAATCAATAAAGCGTGTGTCTCTAAAAAAAAAAGCCGCTCTTATCGTGAATGAGCTCGGTTTAATATGTAGAGCCTTAAGTTTGCTCACCATGATATCGTTTTAGATTGAATTTTTTTAAAGAAATATTTTGAATAGCTTCAAAGGAAAGAAAAATCAACATTCTTATCATTTAGATAAATAGTTTCTCAGCTATTGATGAAATGTTGACCAATACATGTACTCAAAAACATATTTTAGAACAGCTAAAAATATTTCGTTAACGTAAAATATTAGGTCATTTATGATGTTAATTAAAACTCAAGCTCAAAATATATGTCGTTTCACGTTTATTTATAATTTTCCCTTAAACACATTTCGATAGCAGCGCTACATGTACAAAATATAACGTGTACAGGATACAACGTTAACAGAATACAGCGTGTGTACAGAATGCGCCCCCTCAACTTTAATAGATGTTTCCGAAAGCCGCCGTAATTTGTTTATTAACATTTTTGGATCATGTTAATCGAACATCGAATCATTAATCTTCAAAGTCACTGAACGTAGTGAAAGAATGTCATTTAGTTTCCCTAATACCGGACCGACATTTTTATTATCAATCTATTATTCAGTTATTAAGACGGTATATGTTTAAATTGACGAAGTTGTTTCAGAATTCATTATTTTGTAATAATCTATTTTTTCGGAAGTCTTTACTCTTTTATGTAATTCGACAAATATCAGTATCAATATTAATGTGCTAAAACTTTTAGCGAAAAAGGACGAATACTGCTACTCTGAGTAGCTGGTTTGAATAAAACGGCGTTAGATTGACCAGTGGTCTAGTCGCATGCCGCATATTCTTCATGTATTGACCCTTATGTCCAGTTAAATGGACAACAATCGCGATAACTCTTCCACTGAATTTTAATTTAACGAATTCTTCGGTTTAAAAAACAAAAAAACAAATATGTAATCACATTTGTTATTGTAATATGTCGAATTCCCTGTTTACTGTTCCACTTTCAATGCATGTGTAGTAAAATCTCAATAACAGTCAATGTTCTTGGTGTGAATGTTTTAATTAAGACCACGTAAACAGACTGTCTCACATTTTGTGTTAATCTCTTAAAACTTTGTTTTGTTTCTTCGATTAGTAATTCACATCTCGGTATTCTTTGATTTTTTTTTTTTTTTAATTTTTAAATTTCGTTTTTTGTCGATTTTTTTTTTTCTGTGAAAACTGTGTCTCAGATTATGTTGAATGTTTTAGGGTTTTGTCAACTTTGAAGTTTTCTCTAGTGCGAATGAATCCATTGGTGGGTTGATAGAGAGATACAGACTTAATACTTGAGATTCTTATTGGGGGAGGGGGGGGGGTCTTTTCCGATCCAACCCCCCCCCCCTTCCACAATCGCTTTCATTAGGTACTAAAAAAAAGGAGCAAATAGAAATACACTAGTAATATAAAATTTCCATTTATTGTCTACATTATTTTTTTTTTAAATTTTTTGTGTGTTTTAATTTTTTTTATTGTCCTAAGTAGTAAACACTTTGTTTTCCCATATAAAGTGTTTTAGTTTGTTATTTGTCGAGTCAGGAGCGACATAGATCTCTAGCGATAGTGTATAAATATTTATTATTTGACTTCCGTCGGTTTTTTTGGTCGAATGTTGTTGAAAAGTTTTTAGACGAAAGCTGTGGTCTCAATGTAAAATATTTCCTAACGGTTCAAATTTTTTTACTTCTATTTTTTTTTTAATATAGTGTTAGTGCATAATGCCTCGAATTTTGTCAGCAAAACGTGTTTTTTTTTTTTACTATACCAATTCTACTTCACTATTGCTGTGCACAATTCGGAATGTAAGAACCTCTGGCGATATAAATGAAGATCAGTTGGAACTTAAATGTTTGGCCTATACTGGGACAAGAAAACGTTATATGAATAGTGAAGACATCAGATGACAAGTGAACAGAAACAAGCAAAATCAAAATAAAATTTAACCAAAAAAAAAATTAGGAAAACATCAACGATAAAATATTAGAGGAATTCAATACATTCGAATTGTAAATGGTTGTCTTACTTGAAACTGGCCAAATATTGAGGGTGGGCTCAGTGGCGTCACTAGGGTTGGTGTCACCCGGTGCGGTAATTCATGGTGTCATCCTTCTCATGACACCCCATAGACATTACAAAATAAGAATATAGGCCTAAAACTAGATATTTTGCATTTTGGTGTCACCCCTTGTGAGGGTGTCACCCGGTGCGGTCCGCACCCCCCGCACCCCCCTAGTGACGCCACTGGGTGGGCTCTCTCTCCGTGAAATGAATTTAAAGAAACGTCGCTTGTCTGATGTCCATTCCGTGGATCTATGTGATTGTGTTTACTAACAGAATATGTACTTATTTAATACTTATTACTTATGTAATAATTATTTTTTAAATAATAATAATAATAACATCTCTGTAATAAAATGTGTTTTAGTTAAAGTTTATTTTGAGACTGTATAGTTCTATAACTGGGTACTAACATTTTTATTTTTGCAATAAACAGGTTTAGGGTGGTAAATGAAATGTGTAGCTCTGATCCAACAAGAACTTTACAAAACATGAGAATATCACAAAGAGTGTGCGCCTGTGTGTGTGTGTGTGTGTGTAAAAATAGTGCTTTTCTTGATCAATCCATCTCATTATCACGTGACCTCTTTGTGCTGAAGCAGTCGTTCTCAAAAATTTCGCGATTGCACCCCCAAAAGTGCTAAAAGTATGTCACCGGGTACCCATGACAAATGTACTCATTTTCATTATGGGATATGCTCACCTTTCTAATGTGACACTCGGTCACGTGTATTGGTGATGGGTCACGCAGCTAACCGGGGACCTTCTTCAAACTCTTGTTTGTTTCCCACGAAAATTATATGTCGCTGAGTATTCCCTTCATAACCTTTGAGGTACGCGTGACACCGGCTGAGAGCCCTGGTGCTATAGTGTGTGTTTTATGATCATATTATAAAAACACTTTTATTTTACATTTTCCATCACTAAATGTATAAATACAGTTTTTTGAACAATTTCTAAAGTCTCTTTATAGTCCATAGACTCACAAATCTATTCCAGCTGATTATTTTGTATGTACAGATGTGTCCCTAGATCTGTTGTCATATTTGTTGTCAGATCTATGGAAGGGTTGACACTGTACAGTTGACATGTTCTTGACGCCGCGACCCAGTTGAACGCTGTACACGTGGATGACCTACGGGCCAGACATTCTTGTATACACCTGGAAGGGTCACTGAAGGTCATTGTGTCCAGCATTGTGCTGGATAATCTAGTATCCCTGTGTATGGTAAAGATGTTTTCTATGGTAAATACATCTCTGACCAAAACTTCCATTTCACAAATATGTAGTCTTTCCTTTGTGTTGAGTCTGTAACGAAAATTGAACATTTAGTTTATTAATATAAAAGCTTACCAAAACGTAATATAAAACTTGATATATTCGACATTTCCCTTAGTTTATTCTCATAAACATCTTTATAAAAATCCAGTTCAGTTGTCCAGATATCTAAATAGAAATAATTTACTCTTTATTATTTGAATTATCTAAAAGTATCTATATGTATTTAAAAAGTCGAAATTACAAAATAACGTTCTTTAAGGAACTGTACGTCGAAAGGGCGCCAGCGGAAACTGGGCTATTAATAGCCTACTAATGAATAAATTATAGACAGCCGCTCAAGATATGCAATGATGTAGAAATATGTCCACATCGGTCAAGGGTAAGATGATAATAATGATGAATATGCTTCAGCAAACATTCTATCTTATACATTTAATTTTTCATGATGCGTAGCAAGATGTCATGTTTTTTTTCTTTACCTCATAACTCTTTAGGCTTGTTTGGAGGCTTTTTTTTTTAGTACTATCTGATTTTCTAGACCATGATTGTCTAGCTAATGTCCAAGGGCCAATTGCTGCCCTCAACGCTGTTTTATCCAATCCCCTCCGCTCGTTGATATCAATGACGTTTAAATTTGGTTCATCCTCCTGTCATCGGTCCCACCCTAAATGTCAAATTTAACAACCAATCGAGGCCTGCTTTTCAAAAAAAGCTTTGACCATCCCGTGTTTGAGATTCTGTCGTGTATTTATGTAAGGAAATGAAACGAAAGTCAAAAAGTGTGCTGCTGTTAATTTAATAGGGGTCTTATAAGGACCAGGCTGCTCACACTGTCAGCCCACTCACACATTTCAGCTTGGTCACGTTAGCTTGCTCACTTTGTCAGCCTGCTCACACTGAGCCTTATCAAGTCTAAATCCGGCCCTGCATCGGATCTACATGCTGTAGCCCAATCTGAGTGGATAATGGGTTCAACTCTCATGATGGCCAGTCACCGACAGAAATCTTCCGTGGTGCCTCCATGGCCATTGCACTTATGGCTATGCTGAGGGTTGAAAGAAGGGCACCTAATTTCCGTTCACACAGGCAGCCTATTTTCACACTGTCAGTATTCTCACACTGTCAGCCTGCTCCTAAGATCAGCCTTCGCATACTGTCAGCCTGATCACACTGTCAGAATACTCACACTGTCAGAATACTCACACTGTCAGACTAATATCATTTTTCAGCGGCGCAACTAGTGATAAGGGTGGAGCAGGGGGTGCGTGGTCCACACAGGGCTTTACTTACTTTACCGTCAGCCATGGGCGGCACCTGTCTTTCTTAATCTTTATTAGTTTTTGGTACTGGCGCCCCTAGCCCTGGTTCACAGACTTAACTTCCTAAATTCGTTATGAATCTCTCGAGTGACTCATTGGGTTCGAACCCGGGTCCCTTAAGTAGGCAGTCCTGATTCTAATCTTTTGTTTTTAATTTCCCACATAAATAAAAGCGAAATGTTTAGTTTTCGTATTGAAACAAACGACATCTTACTTCATCACTAGACGAACGAATCTCCCAACGGTTGGAGCAGAACATGTAAAGCTATATATTCCAGAACTAAGTGGCACCGTTTGATTGTTGGGAAAGTTTGCCAGATTTCTTGGATCTATCTGGAATACGTCGATTTGAAAATCTTTCAATCTAAGAGAAAATACTTGTTGATCACCTCTGAAATAATAAATGTTGTTATATACTATACATGTTTTAAAATAGAGCAATACAGAAAATATAATTTACAAATGGCTATATCAAAAATCTTTATTTATCTATATATCTACTGCATCTCTCCATGTCTCTTTCTCTATCCATCTATCTACCACACTGCCTTCCTGCATACCTATTTACAGGCTATCTAATATCTATTGCCGTTCTGCATATCTATCTATCTACTGCTTCCAGCTTATCTAGTTATATGCAGCCTGTCTATACATCTACTGCCGTCCTGCATATCTATCTATCTATCTACTGCTTCCAGCTTATCTAGTTATATGCAGCCTGTCTATACATCTACTGCCGTCCTGCATATCTATCTACTGCCTTGCTATATATATATATATATATATATATATATATATATATATATATATATATACAGTGGATTCCGCTTAATTGGGACACCGCTTAATTGGGACAGCCGCATATTTGGGACAAATCTCAAAGAAACCAAACGAAGAAGCCAATGTGTCCCAATTAAGCGGAATCGACTGTATATATATATATATCGCCTACCGGCATATTTGTCTTTCTTTTGCTTATCTATCTATTTACTGCCTTTCTGGATATCTACTTAACTATCTATCTATGCAATAACATTTCTGAGAAAGGAGTAATAGGAACAGATCATTAGTAATGGCTTTACACAGCAGTCATAGCAAACCATTTCTTTTAACTCATGTATCGCTCTTCAAAATAATAATACAAATCTTAATTAACTCTAGGAGCGGGGGGGGGGGCGCAGTTAAAATATTTTAATACCTCCCCCTCCCCATTTCCAAATATTATAACTTGTTCAGCATTAAATTAATTCCTGAATTTGTATCAAAACATTCCTGTTATTTACAAGAAATGAAATGTAAAGCACTTGCATTGTAAATACTCAATTTGAAAAACAAATAATCAGTAGTGAATGTGTCAGTGTATGGTTATCATATCAATACCTACATAAGTCGATTTGATAAAAAAATAATGTTTTAACTCTTGATTTTCTAAAAAATTTGTTTTAACTTATATAATCATTTAATAATGTATTTGCTAAAAATATTTATCGAAAGAGCGAAATATATTTGAATCACCCCACCCTCCCCTCATGTCGTCCGTAGTGCCTCCATAGCCACTGCACTTTTGGCTATTAGGAGAAAATGAACAATTCTTAAATAACACATAAATAATAAAACACTTTAAAAATAATATCTTAGTTTTAATCTGCGACGTATCATAAATACTGACATATTTTTTTACATGACATGATACACAACATAATGTCGGTGAACATGTAATCTACTTAAATTTCGAATAATTTCATCACCTGTTGGTCAATCTCACGGTGTCCACCACAAACTGACCTCTCAGATCCACCATCCACCAAGGCCTGCTCTCTTCTTCGGTATGCTGACAATGATTATTAAAAATGTTGTCATCGTTATCACCATCTACACCTAGGTAGGCCGCGAACTGACTGTGTAATGAGCTCTGTACGGCGGGTTTGTACAGAGCGGCGTTATACAGTCCAGTGGTCAGCTTGCCCATGTCCGTAAAAACTAATAAGGTAAACACTACTATCATGTTTCATAAGATAGTGGCTCGTAAGAATGTAACTGTGAGTACGCACAGAGGCCCTAGTAGCCTACTTCCGGAGGTCTTACACATTAGTCCACTAAAAGAGAAAATGCTTTGCACAGAATTGACAAAGATAAGAGTTCTTTTCATCACAGACACATGCATCTCTGTTTTTATGACGTTATTTGGTTCTTTGTTTACATGTAAAATGCATTCAGTAAAAATAAGATTATATTATTTCTTGCGTCAACGTTGTCTTCAAATATTTCCTTAGCCTTTAATTCGACGAAAGATTATGATTTGTAACAACAATGAATGTACAAAGCAGAAAATCTCATTTTTTTTTTTTTTTAGTATCAAGGCAAGTTTTATTTTTAACATATTTAAATATAAAAAAATAACATGTACACAATTAGTATGTCATTGGTTAGACATAGTGGTCTAATCTTTAACAAACATCATATTTGTAGTCAGCCTTTTATTATTAGAAACTCGCAATATGAGAACCACTGTAAAAAAAATATTGGAGTGAAGATAACGTCACAACTTCAGACAAGATAACGTCACAACTTCAGACAAGATAGCGTCACAACTTCAGACAAGATAAAGCAGAAAATCAATAATAAACGAAAATGTTTCAAACCAAACATTAGTTTAAAGCATGTGTAATCAATCAATGAATATTTACAACAATAATAGCACATTTTTCAAGGTTTTATGTAAAAAAAAAAAGTCAATTTATTCATAAACTAATGCCTCTAACAATTTAATTTATAAAATTGCTTAAAGTAAATGAAACTAAATAATATTTTTTTTTAAAGTCTAATGAGAGAGCCGTTTTACTTTTCTCTATTCAAGTGTCAGTCATTACCAGGCTAGGTGAACTTGAAGGTCAGTGTGTCCAGTATAGAGCCTAACAGTTTAGTGCCGTCTTGAATCGTGAAGCGGTATTCTTCAAAACTCGCCTAACTGACCAAAAACTTCCATTTCACAAATATTGCGATGCTCTAAAACAGTGCTTCTCAAAGTGGTGGACCGCGGCCCCCTAGGGGGCCGTGGACTGTCCGGAGGGGGGGGCCGTGGAATTTCGAAAAATGTGACACATAGAATATAATTAACCTAATGTATTGTATGTAAATAGTATTAATATATGTTTAAAATAAAATCTAGTTTATTTTATATGTTGCATCCTTTCACTCTTTCATTGTTTACATTAGAAAAAGCATGTATTGACTAGTAAAAGTTTGCATATAGAAGTTTTAAATTATAAATTTAAGCAATCTAAACCAAAAAAAAAAAAATAGGGGGGGGGGCGACATATTGATTGGCGTTCTAAGGGGGGCCGTGACTTCAAAAAGTTTGAGAAGCACTGGTTTAAACTGTTGAGTCTGTAATGAATTCAAGCAAAAGAAAATTGAAAAGAAACCGTTACACAAGAATGGATGGATTAAAAATCAATCAATCAAAAGCATAATATAACATACATTTTATTACTGTTTAGGATATAGCGGGAAAGGGAAAATAGTTGAATTATTTTAATTTACAGAATTTAACAGACCAAACTAAAAAAAAAAAGATTTTATTAAACGTCCACATTTTTCTATCAATAAAAATAAGCAAATCCTCACTCCCATAGAATTATATTATATTATGAAATTGTGAATGAATTTAGACGATTTTTTTTTAGAAGTTCTCTATTTAAAATCACATTGGTTATCGAATTTTCAACTATTACTAAGCTGTAGTTAAGTATTATATATATATATATTTCCAAAATGACATATTATATCTACCCCGGTTGTCTAAAAAGGTTATAGGTGGAAAAAAGTTATTTCTAATTATTTGATCAAATGTGCCTCTACTGAGCGGTGCCTTTTGGCTCTAGCAGACGTCACCAGTGATGTTGGGAAAGTTGTCCAGATTTCTAAGATCCTGGTGAAAATATCGATCTGAAAATTTCTCAGCCTGATAAAATTAGCCCCTAGGTCTCCTCTGAAACATTAAATAAAATGTTATAATATTATGGACAATTTCATAATAAACAAATATTCTTTCACCTGATTTTTAGCATCAAATATATTTGTAAAAATGCTAAAGGGTCGTTTTAGGACAGGGACTTGCTGGCCTGGAATGACATAAAGATAAATAGTCGAGGGTACTTTGGAGTTGGTAAAAAAATTACTGAAGTATACAGTAACATTTCAATAAATAAAATTTTTACTAAATTACTAAATGTAATAATTTAATGTGAAATATATAACTATTAAAATATTTAACCTTTGACTAATTATATACACTTTACAAGCAGCGGAGACCCCGCTTAAATTCAATGGAAACCGCTGAAATAGCTGAAAAATTGACAATCTGGTAGATTTCTGGCCCTTCCTCCCTTTTTAAGGTGATAATATTTTGCTTCATGGAGGGGGGTGTCTCAAACTATTTGCCTACGAGATGCTAAAGACACCGCTAGTGATTTATCCGATTTGTTAATTAATAAAATGGTTGAAATTAAAATTGGCATGATCTTATCTAAGAGGATTTTTTTATCTCAAGAAAGCAAAAAAAAAAAAATAAGTTAACATTATTAATAATATTAAAAAAATGAAATAAAAAAAATGACCCGTTCGTTAATCTCATAGTGTCCACTACAAACTGACTTCTCAGATCCACTATCAGCCAAGGTGTTGTCTCTACCAGTGTATGTTGACAATGTCCATGGCATTATCGTCATTATTTCCGTCCACCGCAAGGGAGGCGAAAGAGTGCGCCCTCGTGGTACTCTGCACAGCAGGCTTGAACAGGGGTGGCGTTATAGAGACCAGTGGTCAAGTCGGTTTTGACCATTATAAAAACTATGGACAGTATTAAAATCCTCATGATTAACATGATTAGTCACAAATGAGATGTAGTGGGATGTTATTAATGCTTGATTCCTTAATCTTTTGTCTGTAGTGCCTTAGTTACGGCGGTTTACAGTTGTCATGCAATACAACAAAGACTAGCCAAACATATCAACTTCATGGTGAAGGAAATATAAAGCATGCTAATGAATACGTCCTTTGTTTGTTTTTCAAAACACCAGGCAGTGAGAAGTGGAGTAGTGAGGGGGCAAGGGGGTGCATCATGCTCCAGGAGCTACTGACAAAGAGGCGCCAAATGGTATATTTTACATTTAATATTATATTATTACAACGGGTTATTACCTGAGACATGAGTTAAGCTCACTACGCCACTGGCAGTGAATCTCAGGTTTCGATATCTTTTCCTCTAAATGGCACACATTAATTTTTAAGACTGTAAACCAATTGTTCTCAACCTTTTCGGAACTTATGGATATTGGTTTTTTTTCTCGGAACTGTCATAATTTATGAATTTCAAAGCATAAGTATTGGAATCTCTGTAAAAATCGAGTATAACATGAAACCTAAATCGATGTTTGCCAAACAATGTAGTTTCACGGAATACCATTGTTCCAAATGGACACCGGTTGAAAACCACTGCGACACACAGCCTACGATGTAAGAAACTTTTTACAAAAGAAGGGGATGGGGGACTATTGCAATGTAAATAAACCTCCCCAGTTTGAACAAGTTCTTGTATTGATAAGTAATATAGACTATAGACAGGAATCGATAATAACACAAATCGATACGTGCCAAACATTGGATCCAAATCTTTGCTATCAGCGATACTTTTATATCGGGCTATGTTCACTAAGCCTTGTTTACATTTTGTGGTACACTTGGTTCAATCGACATGCCTTGCTGCATTGGCCACCAAACTTTTTTCTCGCCGCGGACAGGTCAACGTTTGATAATGTCATCGCAACCCGCTGTAAAGGTGGGGGGGGGGGGCGGGGAGAGAGAAAATTGATTATTTAAATTTTCGATTGTTTTCATTTACGGCTCCCGGTTAACCTCTCCTCCATGGAAAGTCGCACAATCCCGAGAAAAATACACCACAGTAAACTAAAAATGGAAATGATTGAATGTTTCTTGGGCGTCCCAGTACCAGTTTATCCACGGACAGGTTATCGGCCCGCGTTTCACTGCATTAGTGGACTTTACTTTTTTTCTCGGACTACATCAGTATCCCAGCTCCCAAGGACCACTGCATTAGTGGACTTTACTTTTCATCTCGGACTACATCTGATATGTCAGTTGCCAACTCACTAAAACAGTCATTATATTTAAATTCATTACAATTTACATTTAAGTTAAAATTAGACAGCTGTATCCATTTACATTTTTATAGTGAAAAGTAAAATACAAAAAAAAAAAAAGCTTCTATTGTTAGCAATTGTGATTTAAATTGACCAATATGAATATAGTAAACATAGCCTAACTGGCCATCGGGTCAGATGAAGTGTAGATTTCATGTTTTTGTAACCTTGGTGTAAAGGTTTGTGATGTTATACTTAGATGTTGATAAATAGCATAGACTTGGAGGCGTACGGTAGCGTGGTGAAGTCTGCTATGTTGACACAAATGTTCACAAACACTTCATCAATAAGAGTCTCAAAACTGCATGGCTGATTCATTGGTACATTTATTGAACGAAGACATTAATGTAATAAATATGTTAAATGATAAAGGCACGTCCTAGAAAGATCAAATAATATATATGAGTTGCTATGTCAAAGTAAATATATTAACCTCTTCTAGAGTTAATAACAAAGTACATCTTATCTGTTCATGAATTAGAAAGCAACTAACTCAATCTACAAAGCTTGTCTCTAAGCAAAACTTCATTGACGTCAACTAGAAAAAACTACGTCACATAGCAATATAAAAATTAATACTCTCTAGAGTTACTTAAAAAGTGTGATTAACACACATGCACAAACTAAATCAATTAATGGATATTTAAATCAACCTTAACTCCTCGACACTTGGCATGTGAAGGGATTTGTGTGGTTAGCACAACGCCCAGCCGCGTTCCATGTCAAGTACCCATTTAAAGCTGGGGGTACTTAGGGGACTGAACACAAACTTTACCCTGGAAAAGTTCTTGTTCTCACCCATGACTTTCAGGTCGACACACCATTAGGCCATCCGTCCACCCATATTTAATAACGAGATCGAAGTAAACATTCTCTGTGTGCGATCACCAACCACATTGAACTAAAATAACAAAGTACATTACATATAAATACGTCACGTTTTGTAAGTAGTATTGTATACCTAATTTTAGATTTTCTTTACTGTATTCTTTTTTTCCTTCTTACATGAGTGGTGGACGAAAACTGAACAGGTCTTTTAGTGGGCCACAAACATTAAAAAAATGTGTTTCTTTATTTAGGTAAACTCATAAAATAGCTAAGCACCAGAATTTATTTTGTATGGAAATATTTAATCATCAACTATTTCCTTATTCATGAAATTAAAAAAAAATGTATTCACAATTTAAATTCTGAAAGAATTCAAACCTAGAAACCAATCTGTGTCAATGTATTCATCTGTTCACCTCCATATCATGGTATATAATCTTAGAGGTTTACCCCATTTCCTCTAAATAATGTTATACATATATATATATATATATATATCTACACACAGTTGTACACATCTATCATTAACTAATATTTAAATCAATTATATAATAATGTTATATATACATGAAAGTATATTAAAAAGAGATGATTTAATCACTAAAACAGGCTTAGTCAAATGAGATGACCACATGTCTAACTGTCCAAACACTGAAGAAAAACTCTGACTCCATATTAAATAAACAACTCAAGAGTCCTTTAATACAACATGTAACATACGTAGTACTCAATAACTGGAACCATTAAAAGTAAATCATACACAATACAACCTCACCTGCATTTCATCATACACAATACAACCTCACCCGCGTCTCATTTACACTGACTAAGTTACACACATCAAGGCAACTGTCCCGGGATCACATCCTGTTACCATGCATGTAAACACACACACACACAGTCACTATGTGGCAATAGTAAACAATGTATTTAAAGACCCAAACAAGCTGTGGATCAAATATGAATTTAAATGACATTGACCCATGTGCTTTTGTCAATGATGTTATCATAACAAAGAAACACAAACATTTCAATTTAAACGAAACAAATTATAGCTTAAAAATGTAGCAATATCACAGGGAAATCATTCAACATTTTGCAAAATACTAAAAAAAATATCTGCACATTTTATATCAAATGTTATCAAAAAACAAGAAAAAAATTCATCATTTTGAATAAAATTAATATCTAATGGAGTCTGTTGAATCCAAAGTTTCTCAGCCATTCGTCTGTATCATTACATGATTCACTTCATTGGTCTGTATCATTACATGATTCACTTCATTGGTCTGTATCATTACATGATTCACTTCATTGGTCTGTATCATTACATGATTCACTTCATTGGTCTGTATCATTACATGATTCACTTCATTGGTCTGTATCATTACATGATTCACTTCATTGGTCTGTATCATTACATAATTCACTTCATTGGTCTGTATCATTCATTACATGATTCACTTCCTTCTCTTACTCTGTGCCACGTACAAGTACAACACAGTGTGGGGCCCAGGTTGATTTAATGGAGGCTAGAGTTAAAAAAGAGAAATGAAAATAAATGTGCTTGTAGCCAACAAGATTTTAAATACATTGTATATTACATTCTACAAGAAGATTTTAAATACATTGTGTATTAGATTCTACAAGAAGATTTTAAATACATTGTGTATTACATTCTACAAGAAGATGAGTCCAGCAATGATCGGAATGTACGCAATGCGAAATGATGGATATAAAAGATCTGAACAAATATCATGCTTGTTAAAAACTTCTTTTGCATTTTATCTGCACTAGCCAATAAAATCATAACATTGACACAAGTCTGATAAGTCTGACGCAATATTGGTTAGGTGGACATTTCAGTTTTTTTACCCCAGAATTTTTTACAGACAACAAATTATCTATTTATCGGTCTATATCTATCACTTTGGCATTTATAAAAAATTAGTCGAAGTTATTGTTTAATATGTCTATCTATTTGTCTTACATATCAATGAAGACTCTTATTTGTCTAGACTATCGGGATTAAACTCAAAATTAAATGAATTCATAAACACAAAAAAAATTTTTAAAATAGGACAAAAAAAAAAGAAGTAATATGGGAGAATGCTCAAACATGATCAAGAACAAAAAGAAATACAAACATGGATCATTTAGTCCATTGCTTAAATAATTCAATGGTTTCAATATTAATCCTTTCATTTTTTTTCATTTCCCCATTGGATAAATAAATGTATTTGTTTTTATTTCAACGCATAACAATGTATTCACTTTTGTATTTCCATTCTGGCTTTAGCTTGGTTAAGCTTGATATAATTTAGATTATAAATTTTTTGAAAAAAATTTAAAGTAGCCAGCAGCTTAAAAGTATAAAAAAAAAGTTGATATTAATACAGTGTATAACGGAAGTAATTAACAGTAAATGGCTAATGTAACCTACACTAATCAGATTGACTTGTTGCATATGATAACTGCTGGTACAGTCTATCAAACTTTTCATCCAATCCATCAAATTTGAATCAAACATATTCTGAAATTATCAATATCAGAATATTTATTGACATAACATATAATTATATATTGTTTTTATATATTGCTTAAATAAAAAAAATCTAGAATTTCTAACACTGCTAGACTGAAACTGAATAAATTTTGAATTCAATTACATTTGATTTTTAAAAAAGTGGATTAAAGATGTAATTTTTTTCAAATGAAATAGCTAAATTAAAAAAATGAGTATAAAATATTTTTAAAATAAATGGCTTTCAAAAAACTAAACAGTTAAAAAGGTATTACTTACATCAAAATCTTTCTTTTCACCAGTTTGAAAAGATGTTAATATACGAGAATAGGCTGTAAGCATCGAAAGCGTTATGTTCTCACAAGAGCTCTTAAGCAAACTCTGAGCAGGAACATTGGCTACCAACCTGAACATAAATGCAACAAAACAGTTCTGATCACTTCAGTTACGTTTGAACTTTTCAACTTTGGGTTTATTTTTAAACTAACCTCTCATCTTCATAAAAATATTGTTCCTGATTTATTTCACTAAAGACAAGTTTTTATTATCTGCTTGTGTTTGTTTGTTAATATTTCTAACTGGAGTTTTTTTTGTTTTAAAAATTTTTACTTTTAAACCTAATTTATATACACATTTTAAAATATTATATTTATTTTTAAATTATAAAAGATTTATAACAATGTTCTATCATACAAAGTACATTGATAAGAAACATTTTTTATTATAAAAATCCAGACTGTTTACCGCGGAATAGTTTTACATAAAAACAGAACACTTTCTTTAAACCAAATTTTTTTTCAGAATTTGTCAGATTATTAAGTTTGTGGAAATGTATTTTGTAATTGAAACGGTGTTAACGTCGGTTTACCTCAGTATGCAAAAGTCTCTAACATGATACAAAGTTTCATCAAGTCCGACATCACAACAGAAACCTGACATCTGGGACTTATGAGTCGTCCAACAACTTGATTAATAAACTCCCATGGGCAGAAATGATTTGTAAAAATAACTTCTATGGGACTGCTGTAATGATTAGAAAAAACAAGTTTAATAAAAATATTTATAGACCGTCTCAGAGCTGAGCTATAAAAAGATTCATCACTGACTTGTTAACATTTGATTATGAAAGCAGTCATTCCAATAATCATCACAACTTTCATGGAATATTTCACTCATTGATCATGAAGACAGTAACATGATGTAGAAAATACAGCAGACTCTGTCATAAATAAAATAAAGCTACCTGAGATAGTTTCATTACAACCAAAGACAAGAAAGTTTAATTATTGACAAAGGGGTGAAAAAAAAAAGATTAAGTTATTGACAATAAAAAAATAAATTCACATGCCTGTGTATCAGAATTGTCAATCTTGTCAGGGAAATCAACACCAGACAGAGTTGCCCTAGTTGGGATAATTCAATGTAGAACAAACAATATTAATTAGAGCATTTGTGTATTATTAATTAAAACTTTAACTAGTAAAATGCTCTTTAAAATAACTTACATGTTGTGCATACGTGCAAACAGTGCTGCACCATTCAATCTGCTAAGTGATGGTTTACTGTCTATACCACTCAGCCCAGCTTGCACTAAACTAGGAAAATAACACTATAAATAATTTATAACTATAGGAAATAATTTTATATAAATAATAAAACCATTTATTACGCAGCCAAATTTAATGAAATGAAAGTAAAGAGAGGTTTAAGAAGACAAAATGTTTAATTTTCAAAAGGTTTATTGTGATGAGAAATTCAGTCACAGGAAAACACATTCAAATTCTTTAACGCTACCTACAAAAAAATATTATTCAAAAAGTATTTACACAAATCACTTATGAAGATAACTCACATATACAAACATTCAGCAGAACAAACATTTTAAAAATTAACTGAGCATTTGCTACAATTAAAGTGTAAAAATCAGTCAATCAGTTTTTAAGAATGACCAATATTTCACTTTTAAAATAAATTATGACTAAACAAAAGACTTCCCAACAATTCAATCATTTGTTCAACATGAAAATGACTAGTGATAAATTCAAAGACATCATAAATAAGTGAATGTAGCCAATCTCGTTAAACAAACCTCTCAGCCCAATGGGAAGCTTCACTCAGCTCTGCCAACATCTTTGGCTGAAGTTCCTTCAACAATGACAGACTGTTCAAAACTTCATTGTGTACCTGAAAGAGAATACATTTATCAGGTGACACTTGACAAATACCTGTACTCTCTTGTTGAGAATTTAAGTTTAGCATTTCCTTACTAAGATAGAAGTAGATAATACTGGATGAGTAATGAAACTGTCAACATCTGTCGAGGACACAATCCTGGGCTTGACACTAATGAAACTCTGTAAAAGATTTTTAAAAAAGATTAGAGGAAAAGAATATTTATTTTTCCTTTACTCTATAAGTCAGCAGTATTATTTGTACCAGATGTTTGAAAAGAGGCGAAATAAATGTACCTGAATAAAGAAGATAGTTGCATCAAGGGAGAGAAAGCCACCCATGTTATGAGCTGAATTCTGAAATGAAATTTTTTTTTAACAGGTTCAAAGAAAGTGCTAAACTTTAAAGAAATTATTTGATCTTAATATAGAAAATTTTATATGAAAAATTTATAGTACGATTAATAGTAAAAACTTACTGAGAATATTTTCACCACAGACAGTGCAGCCTCAACATGAAGCTGCGTAACTTTTACATGAGACAAATTACAAAACACTAAATAAGGTGGTAAGTCAAAAATTATTCTGAAATATAAAAAGAAAGAAGTCAATTATTACAAACAGTTTAATACAACCATTCAATTTTTTTCTGTTTTATCACTTGAAGTTTATAAACATTTTTTTTTTAATTTTTTACCTAATGAGAGAATTCAACAAGGAAGAAGATGTGGACTGTAGTAAACAAGGAAGCCACAAGCTCTCTTTCCTGTCAGGACAAGGCAGCTAATAGATGTGCCTCTGAGGGAAGAAAAAAAACAAACAAAAGTTGTTCCAGAATTTATTTCAGAAAACAATTTAAAATGATCCGCCTTCAAAGGGCAGAGCCCATCTACGGTTTTTCTAGAACTAAATTCAATTAAACTATCTACATTGAATTTATTAAAAAAAAAATACAAGGATATAAATTAAATCAGAATCATTCACAATGATGTATTAATAAAACTGAAATATTGAAAAAAAAAACCCACTTACCTTTAAAAGATTCACTAACGAAGAGAATGCTTCTGTGGGCTGGTTACATTTTAGTCGACTGGGCAAAGGAAAATTTTTAAAAATGTATTCATTTTTTTTATCAAAAAAAAAACACCTTATCTTAGCAAATGATAAATCATATTCAGCATGTAATATGGAATCTTAATTAAGTTCTATAAGTTCTTAGCGAATATTGTAAAATAAAAATGATAAAAAGATAGAGAATAAAGGAATATTAAGCATGAAATATAATTACTTAAAATATTGGTACTAGTCATATATATACAGTATATATATATATAGCTTGACATTTTACAGGCATTAAAAAAAACATGGAACCTACTCAGAAAACTTAAAAAAAATTAGAGTGATTCACTTGACACTCTCGTACCTGGGGGAAGTGCTGCATGAAAGGTATTTTGCCAAGTTGAGAAATAAATCTGTACAAAATGTTGCAGTGTCTTTGTATCCAACAGATGATCCAACATCAAGAAAACTACTGCTGGTCTTCCACAAGTATGATGTTCTATTTTGGAAATAACAGGGCAAATATTATCGTATGTACTTTACTAAGATAAGAAAAATGTCAAATAGAGATAGTAGTTGACAAAAATTTTTTACAGAAGACTTGATGAAAAAATGATTTATATGGTTATATAGTCAAGAAGTAAGAAAACATATTTGACATGGCTACATGTATTGAAAATTAGACTAAACTGCAAAACTGAGAAAATGGCATGAAGAAGGGCTGTATCATTTTTAATTCAATAATGTGTCTGGAGGAAGGCTAAAGAAATTGAAATAAAGGACGCAGGGATGTTATGGCCCCCAACTCAAAAAGACATATTTTTTGTCTTCACTTGTAGTTACAGAAAGCATCCTATGTGACTTAAAATAACAAGTAAAACTGGGCAAATATGTTACCTTTGCATCCTGGGCAGATTATCTTTCCTTGGATCAATTTTCAGTTCAAACTCCACCCAGTCGCTCAGTGTAGGCTGAAGATAAAAACAAGAAGAGTTTATATGTATTTAAATGTGATGAAGATTTTTACATCAACAGTGATAAACAAAAACACATTTTACTTTGATGTTACTTGAAAGTGTCAGCCATCTGGTTGTTGAAAACAGTGAATAACTCCACTGTGAAACGTCATCCAGCTCAGTGTCTGAGACAGTCAGGGATGAAGTTCCATGGCCAATACCAAATCTCTCTCCTAAGAGATGAAGCTGTTGAAATCAAGCATCAACATATCATTTGTAAATACTATGATGGAATTGAATTATAAAAAAATGTAAAAATAACCAGACCGAAGACTCTTTTCAAGGTGATATCTTTGTTGCAACATTTTTAATCATGAAAACTGATCCCTAATATGCTATTTCTACAAACAAAAGATTTAAGCTTAGCATGTTACAGCTGTTTTAAAAATGACTGACTCTGTCAGAAATATTGTTATTGAAAAGTATTTAATGACAGATTAAAGGAATATTTTGTTGAATATCTGACATTGGTTTTTAAAATGACCATAAGTTCATTGTATTTCTGCTTTTGTAAACTGTGTTATTAAAAAATCCACAATATTTCAGTTTATTAAAGTTAAAAAAAAAAACTCGTTCAAAATATAGCAAATCAAATAGATTAAATTAAAATATTACAATAATTTTTTTTTTATCTATCATATTTTAAAATTTTTAGAGTGTAATTAGCAACATTGTGGACTATAATATTAAAATATATCTTTATTTAGGTTTATAATCAGGCAAGGCAAATACACCGCATGTACATTAATCTTAACATGCTTGAAAATAAAATAAAAAAACAAGAAAAATAAATCATACATGTATTATAAATACATGTATCATTATAAAACATAAGGCACTGTCTATAACATGTTAAATCATTTTCGTATAAATTTGTTTCATATCAATGTCAAATCAATTCCCCAAATTTTGACCCTGGGATAAAATCCTATTTGCCATTCATGGTTTGTATTTTTAAAATATGGAACTAACAAAAAATAATGATTAGATTAAACCTCTGTACCTGATAAGAAAACCAAAGCACATGTATTCTTACTTGTTTTATGATAAATTCTTGGACAACGTCTTCCAGAGAACAATATGATGGATCAACAATAACTACATCAGCTTTTTCACTTGTTCTGTCTCTGTGATCAAAATACTCTATGGCTTTCCTTGCGTAACTGACCAAAAAACTGGGACAAAAAAAAAATTTTTTTGGCTTAATGAGAACAAAGAAAGTGAGGTACGCAATGCAATACATATGATGGAATTTTGTAAACTATCAAGCTAAACAAACAAAACTGAAACTTCTACATGTAATACATGTATATCAAAAAAAAAAAGTTCTATTTATTTTATTTAAACAAAATTAATTTAAGGTTGTTTTTTTTTTTGTATCAAGTTCAGGTTGTGAATTCTATACTATGACATAAATGATGGAGAATAAATAAATCAAATAATAGTTTAGCTACCTCCAGATATCTACCAGGTGAATGTTTTCTCCAATATCTAGACTGTGAAACATGGCTTCCTGTAAAGATGAATACACACAGCTCCTGTCCTGAATAATTTCTGCATTTGTAATGACAACTTCTATGATTTTCTTATGCGACGACACTGCAAGGATGACTAGAACCCAGGCCAGAGCTTGAATCAGCAATGTCTCACTGTGCGACTGATAGATATATAATAAGGAAACATTTTGAAGAGGACAGTAAATAAGTTATATTATTTCAAAAGTGCTATTGATGAGAGGATTAACTGTGATGAGATTACAATGGGTTATTACCTGAGACATGAGAGTAAATATGATATGTCGACAGATAACTGACTGAAATTGGCTGAAGTGGTCAGCTAAAACAGCAAACAATTTCTCTAATCCTTGAAGTCTTTGTAAAGTTATTCTTTGATCTGCCATTTTCTGAAATACATCTGTGATTTCCTGGACAAACTGAGAAAAATGCTCTCTTAATTAATTCTTTTCGCAAAGTCAAACTAAAAATAACATTACATGTATCATGAAAATTATCTTATTTTCTATTTCATTTTTTTCATACTTCTTTTTCAGAGTTAGACAAAGGTTTCGTCTGGTCAATTTGAAATGGTGCAGTTCCAATAGGATTTGGTGTTGGCAATAATCTACTTGCAGCTTCAATTATAGAATTAAGAGTCTCTGAAACTGTACAAAAAATATTCAATAAAAAGTGTTATTCATGCCAAATAAGGTCTACATCGTGCAAGGATAAAGACTTGCAAACTAATAAATAAACAACAACCATATTATGTTACAGTAATCATGTAAAAATGTTTTTTATTTAACTACTTTAAACTGTACACTGAAACAATTAAAAGCTAATTATTGAAAAAGAAACAAATCACTGAATATACATAAACGGGGAATGTAACCTTGACTGGTTGATCCACTGTCTAGCCCTTCACAGTATTTTGTCAACTGAAGACGCATCTGTTCTTTAGGTGGAAGAATCATGGTATCTAATTCATCATCATCAGCATTAAAAACAACTATTGAGGACATAAAGGTAATCAATGATATAAAGGTAGATTTAAAAGAAAAAAAAAATTCATAAATGTTTATATAGTGTGTTTGTAAAAGCTGGTGTGTTATCATACTCTGGCGAAGCAGAGGAATGGCAGGTGACCAAACTCAAAAGAAAGAATAGAATGCTGCCTTGTTACAACAACTACCTAAGCCCACTCTGGAAAAATCAATTAGCTTACAGTTCAACCAATAAAGTTAAACTCAAGAGTGGGGATAGTTTGTACTTTGTACCCCCTCGATCTGCTAGATGACCAACCATTACTCATAGGAGATTTCATGTTGGGTGGTTAACTGCAACACTGATGTACACTTCCCCCTCTATTTGCCCTAACAGTGTTTTATATATTATCACAATGTATCATGAAATGTTAGAATTGGGTCCAGTCACCAAAATAATAAGGGCTTTGTTATCTGAAACTTGTAACTTACAAATATATCAGTGAAAAAAAAATAATAATTTACAAACAATCATCACCTTCCATCCAAGAATGTTTCTCCTGTTCACACAACTGTATGTATTTCTTGTGTAAGTTTGGATCAAGCTCTACAGACTTGAAAATTTCATCAATAAATTTCATCCTGGTGTCTGGGATTTCAGGCAACTGGAATTTTTAAAAAATATCAAGAGAAAATAATTTCTGGCACTTTATTGGATATAAGACATAAAGTGATCATTATAATTAGTGGCTATGTAAAAAAAATCACTTTCATTCCCAATACTAATTATTGTGTCAAACTTTCTCAGTTTGTTTATAGACTTTTACTACAGTCACTGTCTGGCAGTAGACACACATACAGCCAAATATTTTTGGAAATTTGAAACCCATTATCCCCTACTTCTGTAAGCCCAATAAATTAGAAATTTTGCAAAGTTCTGGATTGCTGATGACAATAGGGTATTATACAAAAACCGATTCGGCAAATGTCAATTTCTCGAAAAAAAAAAAAAAAACAAGACCAAAAAAACGTTTTCAGTTTTACAATAAAACTAATTGAGATGACAAAAATGTATAGCTCTTTTACTATACTTTTTTTTAAAAAGTACATCATATTTGTTCATTGTGTAAAAAAAAAATAAAGTAAATGCTATGATATTTGCCTATTTTTACATAAAACAATAAAAATCATCACACTTTTACAACTTTGTACAACAAAAAGTATTTTTTTTTTTAAATTACATCCACACATCTTATTATGTATGACCTTAAAAATGACTTTGTTTGGTAGTCAAGAATAAGACTGAATTCCTCCCATGTTTCATTTAGATTGTACTCTATAAATGCATAAAGTAGTGAAAGACATGTTTAATGACCTTACTTTAAGTCAAGAATTACAACTTTGTTAGTGTGTTTATTTATAAATAGTCTAGACATAATTGTTCCTCTTTTTTTTCACTCATGGTATTCAATGTCTGTCTCTCTCTTACACTCTCTCCTCTCTCATTTTCAAATGTTATTGAAAACTGCGGAAGCACACAAACATCTCTGTACTGACCCTCAATGACTGGCCTGTGAGAGCACACAAACATCAATCTACAACAATCTATTGACACTCGCTAACTGGCCCATTTCAATAAATTCCTGCACTGTTCCATTCTAAATCCATCCCTCAACCTTCCCCTTCATACATTTATCTCACCTCGCAACCTATCCCTTCCATCTCCCATAACCCTGAGTTGTATTAGTTACAATATTCATTACAGCCCCTGTAAGACAGTCCTGCAGTGTGACTATCTAGGGTATGTTAGAAGGGGTTGGTGGTGGTGGGGGTGTAGGAAGACAGACATAAATTACGTAAACTTGTAATGTACTAAGAACAGAAAATGTCCTTGTCGACGCCCCCCCCCCCAAATTTCGGTGTAACAGATTTTCAGTATTACGAACCAATTTTGAGTCCCTTTCAATAATGTTATAGTGGCATTTCACTGTATTAATTAAAACTTCCAGGAGCGGTAAATAACAAACAATGACTTACACATCGTGGCTTAAGCAGTGCAGGCAGCAACACCTCCAAAAAATAAGGTTTGCGGAACATCCTGTATTAATGGATTATGTTTTTAAATTGATGAGTAAAGTAATCCTTTTGAATAAGTGATTTGTAAAATAAAATAAACATAATATCAATTTTGAAAAAAAAATATTATAATAGTTACCAAGCTCTGAAGAATGATGTAGGAATTTTACCAGTCTCTTCATAAGACACCAGCATTTTTTGTATATCTTCCTCTGCAGGATTTGAAGTTTCCTTAATAGGGCATAAAGAAATATTAATAAATACATTCAAAATATAGGGGTAACCATGAAGTAAATATCACTAGATTTTTTTTTCATGGATTATTAATAATAAAATTCAATCCTTTTCTTAAGATTGGTAAATTCAATTATTGTTTTAAGATTGATTTTAAGTAAATAAAAACCAAAAGCCCCTTAGTAATTTGACAAAAAAGTGTGTAGTATTCATGCAGTTAAAAAAATCATATGCTATCTTCATGTGTAATCTGCAATATTTGACATATTTAATGGGTTTATATTATACAGTAGATATACAAGACAAGAAGTCAGCAACATTAATTGTGAAGGTCAGCAAAAATTAACAAGATAATTTACCAAGTTTACACAATTAATTTTGTTATTGCATGTATAGCATCAATATCCTGAATTACAGCTTAATCAATAACAACCACAAATGATCCAATATTCTTTCTTTTTTTTAAAGCTCCCATGTATGTTCAGTCCTAATTATAAAACAACTCCTAATGAGCATTCTGCATAAATTTAAAGAAAAAAAAATTACTGCTGTTTATATTAAAAATCAATTGCAGGATTCTGTAGTTTTTTTTTCCCAATAAACTTTAAAGAGCATGTTAATCATGATGGACTCACTTTATTTAGAACTGTTCCTCCATCAAACAATGCTGCCTGTGGAAAGTAAGGTAAGGCAATAATTTCAACCAAATAAAGTAAATAAATACTGACTAATTCAAAGTCATACCTATTTTAGTTCTAAGACTAAAATTTTGCAAAATGTACAATATCTACAACATCTAAAAATAAAAAAAATGTTACAACGTTTGGCTAGGGTGACCTAGAGACATCCAAGAATTTTTTAATTACTCACTCCCAGATCTTTCAATCTTGTTTTCGCTAGAAGAATATAATCTTCCAAAATATCTCCACACCTTGATGGAAATGTAGGCTTTTTAAAAATGTGAACCTATAATCATAGAAAAGATAAGTAATAAAAAAGTGCAAAACTAAGTTACATTAAACCATAATTTATATTAATTTTTCAGATTGCATAAAACAATTGACCTTCAAATACTCTGGACCATCTGAAGGTACAAGACTGGACAAGAATTTCATCAGAGTTGAAAACTTTGGTCTGGATGACACCAATGAACAGTTGCTGCTAAATGTGGACTAGAAGAAAAATTATACATTGTACATTGTACTGTTTAGGGAAAGTTTGCCATAACTACATGTGAATTAATAAAGCCAGAACTAATTAATAAATGAGCGGGCATGAATTATCTTTACCTCAAACCAAGAGCTGTAACTACCAAAACTATCTTGACCAACAGCCGAACTTTGACGAGCAATTAAAAATGCAACTGTTAGTTTTTTCAAGTCAGAATTCTCAAGACCTGTTGCTAATTGTGCTTTAATGTAATCTGGAAATAAAAAAAAAATAGCAAAATTAAACATTTATAATGGTAAAGACAGATGGAAAATAATTCAAATATTTTATTCCCTGTGTGTATCACTGTTGTTGCCCTTTCTGATTTTCGGGCTGCTAATTATTTTCAAATTTAAATAAATATAAATAAATGGGTAATTTTTATTACACCTTCTTGAAAAAGTAGCATAGATTGGTAAGTTAAATGTAAAAAAAAAAAAAAAAAAAATTCACTAAAATTTAAAAAAATAAATAAACACCCTAAAAGAGCTAACCTTTAATTTCTGCAGGGGCTTTAGGAAATAAAATAAACATTATGGATAAGTAGGTCAGCACCGTTGATGGGTTGATCTGAACATTTTCTAAATGGGAAGCCAGTTCTCTCATCACCTCATTACATTCCAGTGATTGAAACAGCTGATGAAACAAGTTTGTTATATTATTTAAAGAAATTAACTGTAAAATAAAAGTAACACAAAACTAACTTTATAACCATTGAGTTTTATGCTTTCACTTTACTTGCCTGTGCCAGCAATAATCGTTTACCTCCAAACACATTCACTGACTTCCAATCAATCTGTGATGTTAAGGAATCCATTGCTGAAACGTTTAAAAAATATTTCACAGTATACTGATTAAGTAATTTTCTAATTATAAGTATGTAAATAAATGTATCAAACAAATGTGTTTCTTTCTTCATTTATCATTGGCAATATAATAATTTCTTACCAACATATAAAAACTGATATGACTCAATGATTTGAGGAGGGGGCTAAATAACTTTAAGGGTATTTTCACAATCTATGAAACACTGTCATTTAATTAAAATGGATGATAGATTATTATATTTTCCAAAGTGAAATTCTCAATTTTAAGTCAAGGGAATGAAGTTTTTCAAATTTTTATCCAATAAATGTGATTTTGTTGCATAGAACTTTCTGAAGGAACCAGAAAAAAATTGTTTTATTTAGTTTGTCTGAGTATTGACCATTCAAGGGGGAGAGGTCATTTTTTTTTCTTGAGCCTAGGCAATTTTCTATAAAACATGGTTTGTTCTGTGCATTAAATAAGTAAAATTAATAACTGATTTTCAAACTTCGAGGTATTTTGTGATAATTGGCTGACATGAAGATGGTAGGAGAATTTCATTGACCTTTTTATGTTTTTTTTTGGATGTTGTGTTATCTACCATGCAGAATCAACTTGATTTTCATTTATTTTTAATGCTTTATATACTTTTATTGTTTAACATCAATTATGAATAATGACCTGATTCAACAGTGCATTCAGCTGCTATATTATTTTCACACTAAAGAATGTCAAAGTGATAAGACAAAAAGAACTAATACCAGTTTTTTTTTAAAAATGTAAAAAAATGAAGACACTATTTTAACTTGCCAGTTTGTTCACCATGGTGGGTCAAAATATGTGAAATGGCAAAGCAGGAAAATCTTTTTAGCCTCTCTTCTGAAATGATATTTACTTCCTGCTGCGACAAGCATGGTAATGCTTGGGATTCTTTCATATTTTGAGAGGCATCAAGAAAACCTGTACAATTTTAAAAAGAGGAGAGTTACTCTCTAGCTTCTAAAATTTAAAAGTAAAATATCTAATTACAAAATTTAAAAAAAATAGATGCAGTTTCACTGTAGCATTAAATTAAGTCATGAAATAGCTATACATGTATAAATTATTTGGCTCATAAAAAAAAAAGGGGTCAACTAAAGAGAGGACATCAAGCCTAAGATTTTAAAATCAAACTACATTCACACACAATGCATACATGGCACAATAAATGTCTACCGTGGAAAGTCTGAAACCTTTATGCTTTGAGAAATGATAGTATACAATGGGTACATTTTAACATGCAAACTGTGGGGGGTTGCATAAAAAGACCAATATGTACAGTAAACCTTCAACCACTTGCTCCAAATAGGTAAAAAGGTCTGGTGGATATTATCAAAGGCTTTTAGGCCAGAGATATAGAAAAGTAACGTCTTTCCCAATATAAATGCATTTAATGAAAAAACCCACATTTTATCCAAGGAGAAATTTTTTTAAATTGAACCACATAATACGTAGGCTGACAAATGCAAGCCAGAAAGTTGAGTCTACTATAAATATTTCTATGTGTATATAAATCAGGGTTGCACAAACTGTGGCATTAGGCCTCTTGCTAACTAGAAGAAGTATTGGGCGGCAATGGAAAAAAAATAAAGGGTATTTAATATATCTTGCTAAACATTTAGACATTAATCAGTCTTGCGATCACCCTAACTAGAAAATAGTTACAATGCAACCATCTGGGGGGGGTTGACTGTGATAGATAATTATAGACCTATTTTTGCTACATGTCGATTGACCAAAAATCAAACTAAACTGACAAACCTTTCAAGATACTCTCTAAAAAATGTAGAAAAATCTGAAAGCATAGATAATAAGATGTCAAATTAACATTTTTTAATTCCAAATCAATAGATGTCAGATACAAATAAAAAAATATTGAATTGAAAAAGACAAACTCATACAGATAAATTATATCATATATGTCTTTACCTTTTTAACACTAGATCTTTCAGCCCTAAAAGATTTCTTTACAAAATAGAGCACGAAATCTGTCAAAATATAAATGTAACAAGTTATGGAAAAAAAAAAAAAGCTTAAAATGCAATAAAATGTGATCAAAGAAGTAATTCTGACCACTGACATCCAGGAAAGTTTGTACCACCTGATAGAATGTCCTGCCGATACTGCCTTGTATTTTCCTCCCCAATACACAGTGAAGTTAGGTCTTTAAGTACATTTTCTTTAAAAACATTATCTTCAGAAAGTTTACTGAAATTGAAATTTTATTTTTCTTTGTAAATATCTTCATTTAACAAACCAACATTAAATATATATATATATATATATGTATGTATGTATATGTGTAAAAAAGAGGATAGAAAATAACATTTCGAAATACTTTACACAAAAAAAAAATGCCCCAGCAACAAACAACCTACAGATCAAAATTAAATTAAAAATTCAAGTAATGATCAATACATTTTAAAGAGGACAGTTATCCTTTGCTTATTATTAATGAGAAAAGATGGACACTATTAGTAAAACAAAACTTTCTGGGAAGACTAGCTTGGAACTGCAAACTACATGTATTGAGTTTATCCTATGAATGATGAGAAAAAAATTAACAATTGTATTGTAGGATTTAGTTGAAAATTTCAAGTTAAACCAGTAATGACTCCATGATCATGGCTACCTTATAAAAAAAATGAAATAAAAAATTTTTAACAATTTAATTTACATTAATTTAATGTACAGGAGCTAATTTTTAAATATTTTTTTTTTTTGTTTTGTAGTCTGTTTAATAAATTAAGTTCAGGGAAAAATAAAAGTGTACTTTTCCATGTAAAAATCAAAGGATAAAATCTGTTTCTTATGAAGCAGCCAAAATATCTCAAGTTTCAGGTGATACTGAAAATACAAAAAACAAAACTAATATTTTTCTGTTCATGTAAACTTGAAAAAAATAAAATAAAAATAATAATATATGCATGTCAACTTTAAACTCAGTGTTGTAGCACTAATATACACTTGGCCCCCTACAAGATGATGGTGAATTTAACAGACTATGACCCACTTTCCATCACTTCTTTGTAGACAAGAAAAACCTTCCAAATTAAACAGCTTAAACATTTATTTTTCACTAACTGATTATATGTGCATGTATCTGACATTGAGGAAATGGTCTTGATTTACCAACTTTAAGTTCATTAACAGATTAATGCATGCTGATAAATAATTTGTAAACAGTTGACTAACATATAAATAATTTTTTTCTTAATTTGTTTTTAATATGTAAAGCTGAATTTTATGTGAAAGACATGAAGTTAAACTTACTTTTAATATCATGGATGAAAACAATTGAATGTCTAAAGAATTGTTTTTTATCTTTAATAAGTGGTAGACGCAGGTATTAATTTTTTCCTGAAAAAAAATTAAAGAATTAATTTTAAAAAATTGACATTTACAAGGATATGAAAATATTATTTGTCAATTTCTATAAAAAAAAAACATTAAGCATAAACTTTTAAGTTTAAAGTTGTCACAAACTGCTTTCAATGTAGTCTTACCAAGTAAATATTACTCAGCAATGGTAAACCATCTTTATTACATTCATGTAAGTGTCGGTATCAATCCTGGTCTATGTTGATTAGGACTATTTTCTGCATGGAAGATAAAAAAGAACTAGACTGAAAATACATAGTAAATTTATAATGTCCTAATTTATTATTAAGAGCTATAAGGATGAGATGTTTCTAAAAACCACAAATGGGTTGATTTATTCAGGACTGTTTTTTAAATCCCCATAATAGCAATAGGTGAAATGGATATGGGGGCACACCGGAAGACAATATTACAGAGTTTGACTGGCTGGAATATGAGCCTATAATCTACAACGTACAGATGAGGCTCACAGCACCACCAGATTATCCCCATCTAATTAATAGAATCAAATGATTAATGAAAAAACAAAGAAATAATTTTAAAAAATATTCTAAATGTGACGCATGCAGACAGATTAAAACCAGCTTTTAGTTGAAACTGTAGCAAGATTTTTTATGCCTTGGAGACGGCTAGGTAATAAAAGAATGAGACTCTTAACAATTTAACTTTACAATAATTTAGTCTTGTATGTGAAGGAGCTACTATTTCACTAGTGAAAAACTTACCATTATCAACTGAAAATAAAGGCAATAAAATCTCATTATTTTCTGTTTTCACAAGTTCTGATAACTTCAATACCTAAAATGAATGAAAATGTATCCAGATGAATGAAAAACATTTGCAAAAGAAAAATAAGGTTTATTAGCTTGAAATATGTCCTTAATTAAAAATAAATAAATAAAAAACATAACAGAATTCAAAACATCAAACAAATAAATTATTTTTTATACCTCTTCAAATAAAGCATCAGGATCAATATTTGCATCAATAATTTGAAAGACAGCCTTTATCGAATTATCAGATTCCATTCCTGACAAGTTATTAAATAAATAGCATGTAGATCAATTCCTAGAATAAAAAAATAAGAAAAGCTTATTAACAAAAAAAATATGTACATAGGTAGATAAGTTTGTACCTACCAATGCAAGCATAAAAAAGTGATGGTTAGGAAAATGTTTTTGATGCTGAAAGCAAGCAGATTCTCTCAACTCTCCCCTCTACTGTAATTGAAGCTGCAACATCTGTCAGTTGTCCTCAATCAGTCAATGACAGTGATTTGTATAGTATAGTATAGTCAGTATAGATAACAACAGAATCCAAAGATAAAAGTAATGGTTCTATTCAATCAATTTTTCCATTCAAATAATTTAATAAATCTATATCTAAATCATAGTATTAATAGTTATTTAGTAAAAAAAAAAAGAAAGAAATATATAAATTACCTCTAATAGTTGTGGCGTTGTGGGGTTAATAGCCTTTCCTTTAGAAATTTAAGAGTATATTACTAATTACTTGTAAAATAAAATGCGCCATATCCATCAACTCGTTTGTTTAAAAACGAAGTTACCGTTATTTTTTTTTATAAAGTATAAAGAATCGTAATGTGAAGTTACATCTAAAAGTGATATTTGTTTTCGCCACTCGACACACTTTGAAAAGATCGCCAAGTGTTTTGTTGTCATGTACGTATGAATAGATAGAGTTATCTTCCTGCTCTGCTTCCTCACCCCCCTTCGCTAATTATTATTATTATTATTATTATTATTATTATAAGAGAGTGTCTATTTGTAGCGCATGCGCAGTTATATGTTAACCATTTACCTTAGCTCTTAATCTTAAAAAACAAATCACAGGTAAGTGAAGCTGTAGTATAGTGGTCAAGGGGCTAGATTAGTGATATGTTTTTTATGTCCGAGGTGTGGGTTCGAATATCGACACAATTAGAGGAATTATTTTTTTTTAATTTATAGCTTATCATTGGTATTATTATTAAGTGTCATTCAATTTCTCTATTATCTCCAAACATTTTTTTTACTTAAAATCAACAATAAAATTACTCAAATTCGGAAATTTTCGTTAAAGCTATGTAGGTGTGTGTCAGTGCCGGCTTTAGGTATAGGCGATATAGTTGGCTGCCTAGAGCGGCATTATTTCAAGGAGCGGCAAATTCCGGCAAAATAAAATAAAATCAAAAATATAAAAATTAAAATAAAATAAATGAATTTGAGAAAGTGTAGAATTAAATAAGAGCACCAAATTGTTTAGAGTGGCGACAACAGATAAGTCAAGTGGATTAACGCTCTTAATTTATTACATCATTATTATGACATCACTATTTTCAAAATTATTTATTATTTTGCATTTAACAAAATTAGATTAAGATATAATAGAGGATCCTGCTAAATTGCCAGATATAATTGATAATATTCGTTGTTTTCTTATTCAGAATGATCCAAACCAAATCAAATTTGAGCCTAGTTATCCAAAAGATGAAAGTGGGAGACAAATTTCTAATTACTACTATACACACAAACTGGCTAACGGAGAATCTTTAAAAAAGAAATGGTTGATGTATTCTACGTCAGTAGATAAGGTATATTGTTTTTGCTGCAGAATATATAACAGAAGTAAATCTGCCTTAGCAACACATGACAGTTGTGACTGGAAAAATATGTTAAGTATATTGCAGCATCGTGAAAAAATCTCCAAATCATTTAACCAGTTATCATGAGTGGAAAGAACTAAAAATGAGGATAACAAGTAATAAAACTATTGGATTAAAGAGGGGTTTTCAAAGATTGCATGGACCTTCAATTAGCTTTAACATCTGAAAACGAAGATTCGGCAGACATTAATGCAACAGAACAGTGCGATGAATTATTTGCTTTGTCAAGGAGAATTACAGAAAAATCATGCCTTATAGTTATATTAGACTATCTATGTGGAATTGGCTTGGTTGCTCTTTTTCCGAATGCATACGTGACATTGCAAATTTTACTTACACTCCCGATAACAGTGGCGAGTGCAGAGAGAAGCTTTTCACATTATTGGGTGGCATCTTTAGATGGAGGAGGGGTAATAAAACATGCTTATAATGAGTTCATACTGTGTCCTCTCTGGTACTCGTCTCACTGTGGGTCTTCTCTGTGTGTGATTAACCGGTCTATTACTGGCTGTTTCTCTTAGTACTCATTGAGTCACAGCACGGTGCCTCTTATAGACAAACCGCCCACGCTGAGGGCGTCATCATTTTCCCGTCAAAACTGAAGGTGGTGGTCATTGCGTGGATATGCAAGAATAGGTGATGGATGACACTATTTCATCATTTGTATCAAGGCAGGAGTGAACCATCGGAATAATAATGCGTAGGCTGTGTATATAGCTCTTTAAGGGGACCCATATGGGGCGGGGTTTCATAGACGAAATGCGTTTTAGAGCCCTAGGCAATGATATATTTGGAGACCGCCGGCAAAGGGATATTTAGGGACTGTACGCAAAGCTGGCCCGTAGCGTGCAGGGGCCCGGGCCCCCTGCGTTTGTTTGGCCCCCTCTGCTTGTTTGCTCTTCTTAGTAACATTTATTTCCTACCCCCCCCCTGCTATTGGCCTGGCTTTGCTGTAGAATGCCTGGCCACTGCTGTATAATTTTCACGCCCCCAATAATGGTAAGATAGCTAGTGTTCTCAAAACGACCGCTAACTCTTAAATACTTTTATCCAGAGCCCCTGTTAACTTGAGTCTTATTATTTGACAGCATAAAATAAACAAACATCAAAGTCACCCGGTAAATAGTGTTTGTGTAGACATGTTGAGTCCTCTATCTCACACTAAATAGGGATGAGCGTATCAGCCCCCCCCCTCAAAAAAAAACTTTTGAGATTCCCTGCTAGACTCAGCTATATACCTTTTTGATTTATTTTTACTGGTCCACTGTTTTCTTTTGCACCCGACTAACCTTAGTACGCCTCTGTTCAAAGATGATAACCCCTTTTCCACCTAATGAATTGGCGTGTTTTGATCAGGGAGGCCCTATTGGGTGGAGATTGCATGGTATTAGAAAACTAATTAGGCATTGTGAGAAATAGGACTACTAATCATGAGATTTAAGAAGTACTAATTTTGAGATATGAGCAGATACCCAGAAAGGAGGTGGGGACTGTTTTCATGTTAAGCCTTAGGACTCCATCAGTATCTGGATCTTTTCTCTAATTATTGAAAAAATACACACAGAGATGTTTTTTTGCATCGTAGGTAAAAATACAATATTATAACATTTCTTAAGAATTCGCCCTGGAAAGGGTGGGGGATGGCATATATAGTGGGGTATTCGCCTGGTTTGCCTACTCAAAAGAACGGCATTGTACATTAGAGTACTGATATTTACGTTGAAAATGTGTAGATTATTTTTTAGAAGTTTAAAAAATAATGCGGTTTACATTTGATCTTTTATATATTTCAAATATAAACAAAAATTATCGTGGCAGATTAAAAATAATCAGAATTTTAATAAAAACACATTGAAAACATAAATAATTTACTGCACTGTACTACAATTAGCGGTCAAGACAACCTCGGTAACATTTCGTAGTTACACATATATAAATATGTAGGTCAGTGAATGAACTACGAATAGCGCTTCCCTATGAGACGACACTATTTGTAGTCAACTACAAATAACGTCCCAGACTATTTGTAGCGAACTACAAATAGCCACAGCCTTATTATAATTATTTATACATTTTTCACTCATTCATTTAGTTTTAGATAGGCATATTTATTGTGAGCTTTAGTTGATACTTTATTTCACAGAAAAAATGTAATGCCCACTTAAATTTTGTATAATATAAAGCAAAAAAAAATTGAACAATTTGATGTGTGGTAAAGCATTTAATCGGCCAGCATCTAATATATGGGAAAACATACTAGACTGTCGACCTGAGAGTCCTGAGTTCGATCCTCGGGTGAGAAACTTGGTAATTTTTTAGGTGAGATTTGATTCAAAGTAGTCCCACAAGTACACCCAGCTTTAAGTGGATACCTGGCTTGAGTTGGGGAACTAAAGGCGTCCGGTCGTTGTGCTAACCAGATTAATCCTAAACTTCGTCTGCCCCGATGACCTGTTTGGGCTTAGGGAACTTTACTTTATGAAAACATAACTGCTTCTTATCAGTCATCTAGATGTTCATCAGTAAGTCAACGTTTATGTCTATATCTTGACGGTCAAGTCTTTTGGCGGTTTACCCCGTCTTTTAAGTTTTTGTAAATATGTAAATATAAATTTGAATGCATACGATTTATAATGGAAAGTAAATTTTATTTCTTGTCAATTTTACTTCTAGGGCTGATTGTTGGCGGGTTTTTGTTCATTTTGAGAATTCTAAAACTATAAAGAAATAAAATTTAATTAATCTTGTTCGCACTATTGGTAGCCAAAGCATTTTCTATAGATGAGCAATTGAGCTCATCATTAAGAAGACAAATTCAAGAACATTGCAACAAACTGGGTCCCTCCATTTCTACAATCTTTTTTTTTTTTTGCGGCATGCAAGATTTGGCACTTCGTGGAAAAGAATAACATTCTGCTTATTTTTACGACCTGTTCGAGTTTCGTGTTGAATCTGGAGATGAAGTTCTAGGTAATCATTTGTCAATTAGTTCTTGTAATCACTGGCGGCGGAGCAGGGGGGGGGGCAGCGCCCCCCCCCCTAAAACTTTTAAGGGGTGGCGGCGCCCCCACTTGAATTTCCAGTCTGCCCCTCCCCCCCCCCTAAAATTTTAACTTTTTTAACTTTGTAATTTATTTTAGTTTATATGTATCATTTTCATAATTCATTTGATTTATTTCTTAAATTTAATATTTGAAAGAAATTATAATTAATTGACATTTTACAGTAATCACATTATTGAGAGTTGCTGTGGCATATTTTAAAACTAGTTGGATGTACCCGGCTTTGCCAGGGTTTAAAATAATGTTTTCTGTTTATTTAAGAAGCGTAATTTGACGTTTAATTAAGATTTAAAATAAGACGCGTAAAAAAGGGTTTATTTGCATGCAATAAAACGTTACATTTATCTTAAAGCAATGTGATACACAACATTTTTGAAAGCTCCTCTCTCTCTCCCTCCCCTCCCTCCCTCTTTCCCTCCCTCCCTCCCTCTCTCTCTCACTCCCTCCCTTCCTTTTCCCCTCCCTCCCTCTTTCCTTCCCTCTCTCCGTCTCTCTCTCTCTCTCTCTCTCTCTCTCTCTCTCTTAGGCATGACTGTAGCAAAAGAAGACAATTCCTATGGATGAAGGAATGGAATGTAATAATATAATTCTCAAAACACCGTAATACAGTGATTCTCATGACATCGTAATGCAGTGATTCTTAAAACATCGTAATGCAGTGTTTCTCAAAACATAGTCATACAGTGATTCTCAAAACATCGTAATGTAGTGATTCTTAACACATCGTAATGCAGTGATTCTCATAACATCGTAATACAGTGATTCTCATAACATCGTAATACAGTGATTCTCATAACATCGTAATACAGTGATTCTCATAACATCGTAATGCAGTGATTCTTAAAACATCGTAATACAGTGATTCTTAAAACATCGTAATGCAGTGATTCTCATAACATCGTAATGCAGTGATTCTCATAACATCGTAATACAGTGATTCTCATAACATCGTAATACAGTGATTCTCATAACATCGTAATACAGTGATTCTCGTTACATCGTAATACAGTGATTCTCATAACATCGTAATACAGTGATTCTCATAACATCGTAATGCAGTGATTCTTAAAACATCGTAATGCAGTGATTCTCATAACATCGTAATACAGTGATTCTTAAAACATCATAATACAGTGATTCTCATAACATCGTAATACAGTGATTCTCATAACATCGTAATACAGTGATTCTTAAAACATCGTAATACAGTGATTCTCATAACATCGTAATACAGTGATTCTCATAACATCGTAATGCAGTGATTCTCGTAACATCGTAATGCAGTGATTCTCATAACATCGTAATACAGTGATTCTCATAACATCGTAATACAGTGATTCTCATAACATCGTAATACAGTGATTCTTAAAACATCGTAATGCAGTGATTCTCATAACATCGTAATACAGTGATTCTCATAACATCGTAATACAGTGATTCTCATAACATCGTAATACAGTGATTCTTAAAACATCGTAATACAGTGATTCTCATAACATCGTAATGCAGTGATTCTCATAACATCGTAATGCAGTGATTCTCGTTACATCGTAATACAGTGATTCTCATAACATCGTAATGCAGTGATTCTCATAACATCGTAATACAGTGATTCTCATAACATCGTAATGCAGTGATTCTCATAACATCGTAATGCAGTGTTTCTCATAACATCGTAATACAGTGATTCTTAAAACATCGTAATACAGTGATTCTCATAACATCGTAATGCAGTGATTCTCATAACATCGTAATGCAGTGATTCTCATAACATCGTAATGCAGTGATTCTCATAACATCGTAATGCAGTGATTCTCATAACATCGTAATACAGTGATTCTTAAAACATCGTTATACAGTGATTCTCATAACATCGTAATGCAGTGATTCTCATTACATCGTTATGTAGTGATTCTCTAAATGAGTTTAGTCACTACTGGCGAGTTCATTAGAAGAGGCCGCAAAAAAAAAAAGCCATAATTGTTTAATGAAGACCTCATACAATTTTACCTGTTGTGTTTTGGACGCGGCGTAAAACGAGTTGATTTCTAAGTGAGCCACGAGTCACACAAGCTTGAGAACCACTGCTTTGTCTCAAAAAATATCAAGAGCTGGTATAAAATGTAACAAAATGTGAGGATTAACAATCTGTGAAGAAAACAACGTAATGTAAATTTCACATGGATTATGAACAAAACAATTTGTAAAAAAAAATTCTTTTAAATATATTGTAAAAGAAGCAAAACTATTTTTTTTACGCTGTAAAGCTAAATAGATAAATATATAAATAGAATTAGTTTAGCTCTAAAGTTTTAGCGTACATTTATTTCTCTTAGCTAAACTCTGCTTTTAGCTTAGGGGAAAAAAATGGTTAAACTTTTAATTAGCTTTTTGCCCATCACTTCACAAAAAAATATGTATTGTTTCTTAAGAATATTTTAAATGCGCCTTTTAACATATTGTTTTGTTATTTAGGTAACATAGTGGTAGTTTTCTTTTTTTAAATTTTAAATTGTAGAATAAATTTGTTCTCAAATGGGATTAATTGCCATGTAAGTTTCTATCTTTCTAGCATATGTCAATAACCCATTTCAAGCTGGGTGGACTTGGGTACATTAAACAAGTACCCTGAAAAATTACCTTTATAAGTTGTGGGAGTAAAGGCGACTGGTCATTGTGGTTGCTACACCACCCTCAGAATGCACGGGTTACTGAAACATGAATTTGAAACTTCATCTGGTACACTATGGGACCTAAGGGGTTTAACGGAACTTTAATGTTATTCAATGAGCAAAACTATATTTCATACGTTTGGATAGCTCAAAGAGTTTTTTTTCCATAATATAATTGTGTCATAAACTGTATGAACTTAGACTGTGATAGTTTTAGAAGGGAAAAAAAATAATCTGAGGCTGAATTACAATAGAAATGAATAATAAATAAAATAATAAATACATAAATAAATACAATAATAAGTACAATAATAAGTACAATAATACGTACAATAATAAGCACAATGATAAACACAAATATTAATAAATATGATAAAAATACAATAATAAATGTAAAAATAAATACAATAATAAATACACTAACAAAACAATAAGGAATACATTGAATTCACAAAATTGTAAATGTTTGGTAATTCCTATTACATAAACTTAATTTAAAAAAAAATGTAATAATGTAAAAACCCTCTTCGTAGTAGTGAGATAGATGATAGAAAGAATAATTCTATTACTAGCTGCACCCGGCTACGCGTTGCCGTGGTTAAGCCGTATGTAATGTAATTGTAAGTAAAGCAAGCCCTTGTTTCATATTGTGTTTATTAAAAAAAAACAAATTTAAGAACAAATAATTATCATTCAGTTAAAAACTATAAACAAAAGAAAATTATTCTTATGTAGATACACCCAATTCTATATTTGTTATGTTTATTAAATGCAGTGCTTTTGGATGCACTATCGGAGTTATGATTAATAGCAGGAATTTTGTTTACATTTTTTATATAGATTATCTAAGGACAGTATTCTTTTTACTGATCTTAAGTTTGTAACAGTGTTACTTAAGAAAAAAATCATTTTCAATGAACTGTATTGTTTAAAAATAATCATGTTTTTTTTTCTATCTAGACCGAAGTTCTATCTTTCAGCCTGTCTACAATGACTGGGATGGTATATATCATTGGATTCAAGGCAGAGTTTACTGGCAGTACAAACACTGCCATCCATGCGTACGTTTCTTTGTTAAACTCTTGACCAATCAGAGACAGTATTCCCATTATGCCGATGGGAAACCAACACAGAAAATCTGATAGAGCGACAAAAGCAAGTTTCTTGGCTATGTTCATGTCCTGGGTTCTCCTCAATGAACAATGTCTCATGGAAGGTAGATTCCTCGTCTTCATGGCATTCACAAATATACCTACCTGGCCTAGAGCTATAAATAGAAACAGAACAAAATTTAAAATGACGTAAACAGCCATGGAAAATTCCCAACCAGGCAATTTGTAAGATCCTGTGGTCCTAAGAGGAAGTGCCAGACATAAGCCGTTGGAAGAATAGATTTGCCATTTAGGTACAACTGCAGGAGCTAATGCCAATAAGAAACCGACGACCCAAGTTGAAATGAAACCTTTCCATTTAAGACGTGTTGAAGTATCATGTGCTCTAAATGGATAAGATATACTTATGAAACGATCCAAAGTAATCAGTCCAATTAAAAATGTTGATGTTTCACTTGAAAGTGTTGATAAAAAGCCAGAAAAGTTACAAAGAAAACTTTTTCTCCAGCTTTCATCGTACACAACGTAAACATCAGCATAGACTACATCAACAAGAGCGATGATCATCAAGTAGACGCCCATAAGGAGATCCGAGACGGCCAGACCTGTTACAAAAAGACCGTAAGCTGTTTGAAATATTTTCTCTCTGTTCCACACAGCTCTGTAAAACAACACGATGCCATTGCCTGCAATAGTCAACAAACCGACAAACCAAACTAAGATTCTCTTCAATATGTCCCCTACTATGTGTTTACATGAAGAAATTGCGTCATCAGGGGCGTGGCATTTACCGGAAGGTATATTTTTTCCTAGAATCTGCGGACAACACAATTTAAAATCACTAGACATGAGACTGGTGTTTACTGTAAGCCCTTTGTAGAAATCAGTAGTAATCTCTGTAATCAATACACCTTCTATATTCAATATGTCCAATGTAAAGTAACGCGGTAATCCCATGTTTTCAAATGTATGTATTTTAGTATAACTCAGATCCAACATTCGTAGGCTGTGTAATAGTTCAAAAATTTCTTCCGGAAGTGACTCAACAGACGTATACGAGAGATCAATAACTTCTAAAGTGCATGGAAACTCAAACTTGTCATTTATACTCAAATGGACATTACTCGAAAGATTAAGAAACAGTAAAGTAGTCATTGATGTTACAGATGTTAGGTCATCGCTGTTACTTATTTCATTTCTACTAAGGTCCAATATAACAATTTGTGTTTTCTCCCAATGTCTCAAAGCTTTGTCAACATTTTGTATTTTACAGTTCTGGACTTTTATCTCAACAATTTGTAGGTAAGGAAAATAAAGGTAACTATCAACAAAAGGGAGCAAAGAATTTGATACGTTGTATAGCGGGATATTCTGTTGCAGTAAGCGCGTTAAGTTATCTTTAGCTCTGTACGACATACAGCTATAATCAGTTGGACAGTTTTCATCACAAATGTAAGGACTTGATCCATTAGTAAATTCATTTGGAGTTTTTGTGTTGATGCAAATATCTTTAATTTTTAAACTTATCTTCGCTGAACATATTCTCCTGCTTCCTGCAAATAATGTTTTCTCTTGACCCAATGGGCATTGACGTGTATTTAAAGATAAAGATAAAAGTGGAATACAATAGGAACGTGGGCATTTGATGAAACCTACTGGACATTGGAAATGTTCACAGTTTTCAAGGTGAGAGTTGTCTGTACAAGTGTCCTGATAGTTAATCTTTAGACATTTAGGACGAGATTCACCGGTTGTTTTGCAAAGAAATATAGATAAATCTTTGGGCATATTTACTTTATTTGACGGACACTCATAAATAACATTTTCGTAACAGTGAGATTCGGACGTCGCTATGTCTGCGTTTATTTCACTGCCACTTTTAAGTGTATAGTAGTACATACATTCAGAAACACAATCGTTATCTAGAAATCTTTGCACATAACTTGATCTGACATAGGTATGTATGGATGGAACCAGGTGTGTTTTTTTGCAGAAATAATTATTTTTTTCATAAGGTGTGTAGCTGGCATCTGTACAATTTAACTTACGTAGATCACGTCTTCTGTCAGTGGGAAAGAAAGAATACATCGACACATATAAATAATCAACTAAACCGAATGTGTCTGGCTTATTCAAAAGTTTGATGTCAATATCTACTTCCGTCTGTATTTGCTGGTGACACTCACAAACAATGTAGGTCTCATTAATAATTCGATCACAGTCAATCAGATTTAGATATCTCCATATACTGTTGTTATCTTTAAATGTTGAAGTATCGCTGATGTTTGTGTTGTATGTAAGATACAGACATTGTGGTGTCTTTCGCCGTTCAAAATTGTGATAAAAAGTAAAGGGATTTCCAGATGACCAGAAACTTTCTTTCCAAGTTTTCTCAAGACCTAAATGGAAATAAACTGATTTTAAGCCAATTAAAAATACGTTTTTTTTAAATATCGTACCTATCAAATAATCTAATTCCTCATAGGTTTCTATGGAAACCAAATAACTGTTGTATTTTTTGTCACAATATTCAACTCCTTCTTTGTGACTGATGCTTGTATATTCAACATGGTAAAATGATTTTTGAAAATCCTTTGAAACAAAAGTCAAGTTGGCATCGGTGCATTTTAAGTCGCAGATTTTAGGGAACACATTATAAATATTCAAATCTTTGAAAGAATTGACTTAATGAAAGTAATTAGATGGAATTTGATTCATCTCTTTATTCTTTAATATGAAAAATCGATTGTTTTCATCATCGTCGGCTTGTTTATCTTTAATCTCTCGAGCTAACTCCATTTTCCCTTTGTCTATATTTAAGAAAATCACACTGAGTTTCACAATAGAATGTTTTGTCTCCTTAGCTAAATTCGTCTTAAGAAAAAGGTCATTTACAGAAATCGTGTCGTTGCATTGATTCGATATCTCATTTGACTTCTTTGTGATGTTTGCTATCAACACTTCAAGACTACTCGGCTCTTTATCTTCATGTGTCATGTAGGAAACATTGCCCAACGTCCAGTTCCTGTTATAACGAAGATAGTCTACTGTCTGGTTGATGAAATCTATTTGTTCTCTGACCTCATGGCGACAGTCTATCACAAATAAGATTTGGTTGTCAGTGCTGCAGCTCTTTAATGGAAACGAAAAAACCGAACCTAAGGGAGAAAAATAAAATTAAAAAAAAATTAAAACATGCACTTTGAAACTTGTCAAAGTAAAAATTTCAGTTTTTCTAACTATTAACAAGATAGAATAGAATAAACGGAAGAAAATTCAAAGTTAAATTAGCATTTTGCCAACACATCACATTTGTACTACATCCTGTAGCACATAATAGAAAAATACATAATAGCTTTGATTTTAATCAATTAATTATACGGCTTAACCACAAAATTGAATTAAATTATCCCAAAATTTAACGAAAATTTTAATGAGATAATCCTTAGGTTTGACAAAAATTTAATAAGTAATGCTAAGATAGGTTTGACTAAAAATTTAATAAGTAATGCTAAGATATGATGATAATATTACTAAATCATCAGGTGTAACTAATATTTTTAATGAAATAATTTTACGCTAATGTCACTAGCCAGCAGATAGACTTCGTGGTGGCCGTTGTCTTTAAGTAATCTAAGTCTTGAACAGAATGCGTGAGGTCAAAAAATTTATTTGTGTACAGCCACGTGACAGACGAATACAGAACAAATCAAGTAGGGTGTGCGTGTACAATAACCAACACAAAATTTATTGCATTGTATATATATATATACATATATATATATATTAATATATATATATATATACATATATATATATATATATATATATATATATATAGAGAGAGAGAGAGAGAGAGAGCTCTTAAAAGAGCTCTTAGCTCTCTGCAAAGTGTACGGAATTCATTTAGCTCTATAAAGAGCTATTAGCTATTTCGCTACTAAGTTTACAGTGTGGTTAAGGGCGGCTGGGCGCGGCACCTCACATCAACTACAGTATTGTACCAAATCGTGGAGTTGGGAATCTGAAAGACCCGTGCAGCATCGGCCCCTCGCGCGCGGTTCACTGCGTCCCATGACACGGGCTATCATCCTACTCTTGGGATACGCGTGCCATCAAAAGAGAATGACATAAGTGCTTATTTACGGCGTAGATAAAAAATAAATTACAAATATATCATACAAAAATTAACTATGTAAATAACTGATAGTGAAATATAATGCAATTTTTTAAAAAAAATATCGTTTTTTTATTTTAAATTCATAAAAGAGTGAAAAATAGTTATATGTTCTTTTATGTTATCAGTTTTTGTTATAACTTACTCAGATATATACACACAATCAATGTCAACTGAAGCTGCATCTTAGTCGAGTACATTTTGTAAAACTTGTGTGAGATTCCTGTTCAAACTCAAATTCAACTCCTTCACCTCCCTTGTTTACTTTGACAACACATGTAACACTGGCTGTACGACAACAAGTACTCAAGAAAACATCTTGATAATACAAGTTTATGCGTGGAGTTTATTGTTGATATCTATCCCTGTTATTTGAAATATTGATATAATTACGATGTTGGCTAGTGCCACACAGCTGTCCTAATGATTGCCTATATTCGATTCTGCGATTTTTTTCCTTTTAAATTAAAATGTATCGAACTACGCGAATTAAGAATTAAGGTATCACAGAAAAATTGTAAAGAAATTATTTTTCAACATACATTTAAAGCTCCTATGCGTCTATTGGTAGTGTAATATGAGAAACAGAGAGTTGCCATGGAGACAATGCATCAGCGAAACAGTGAGAGAAGACAACTTGCTGTGGTGGAACTGGGCTGGATGCACTGAGAGGCAGTAAAGTTATGTCCACACCTTGACTGTGGGGCAGTTTGGCTTGGTTCTTTGTTTATCTGAACCAAAATTGATGAGAATTGTCAGCGGGGGGGGGGGGTTGGTTGTAAAATCTGCTATCATTGATATAGTAATTATTAGAAATGTGCAAAGCTATTTTGGATAGGCAAACTACCCATCTGATCTTGGTTTGACTTTTGTGTAAAATATAAGAATTCAATGCGGCCCATTGGTCGAAAAAATTACCAACCCTGGTATCGGTTTTAATCAATGGATTCTCTTAGTCCAATAAACATGGGGTTATATACTATTGTCTAAATCTGCTGACAATGACCAACAAAAAATTGTCACTTAATTTTAAAAATGTGATGCTATCAACTAATGGCAATAGGAAATGTATCAACAGGTAAATGACGGTGTGCAAACAATCGCAAAAAGAAAAGTTTTTCTTAAATTAAAAGATTCATGGCCTACCAAGCCACTATCAATAAACGAATCTATAGCCAGCCAGTTTTAGCTCTCACAGGGGAAGCAACCAGCTCACACAGTAGGTTGGAGTTGTCTCCAATGGTGAACGGACTTGTGAGTTGTCAACAGGGGCAAGTATAGTTCATTAAGAAAATAATACACAAACTTACTACTTAACCACTCATAGTCAGTAGCGTCACTAGAAGGGGGGGTGCACAAGGTGACACCAAAATGAACAATTCTAAATTTCATAGCAGAATGAGCTCGGTATAGTCGGTTTTATAAACCGATCATACTTATAAACATGTGCAGTAGCACAGGGTGCCACCATGCAGAGTGTCTGGAGCTAAGGTAAATGAATACAATTCAAAGCTGCTCGAATCTATCTGGAGTTTTTTTCCAAACGCGCAATAAAAAAGACGAAGGTAGTCACGTGGTTATATGAAATTCGGGCGTAGTTTACAAACACAGTTTAATGAAAGTAATTAAATCTTTCTGAAATAAAATCAGTAGTTACATCTTTCTGAAATAAAGTCAGTAATACTATTGTTTTGATCGCTCAAGTATTTTAAAGTAAATTCTCTAAAGTATAGTGCATTGCTCATAGTGAAAGTCTAGATGGGGTGACACCCTGAATTTTCCGCACCCGTGAAACCTACCATATTGACGCCACCGCTCATAGTATAAAATAATTCAAAACTTAAGACTAAAAGATCAGATAAATGCACACAGAAAAGTATGTTCGCACGTACAACCATTTCCATTTAATGAAAAAAAAACCTTGATAAACCGCTTGCAAAAAAAATGAAATGGAACAGTAGTGGATGCCATAAATAGCTTAGGACTGCATTGAAGAGATTTAAGTGATTAGAAAGTATGTAAAAGTATCGACAATGAACAACCATTAAATGAAATATCTCTCATATTTCCTTATTGATTGATGCTCCATTTTTTTACACAGCTCTACTCAAATATCCAGTCAAATGTCACAGTGTAGGTGAATCTGTGATACACTTGGTAATTTATTGTATCACTTCAATACGTGATATTTACATATGATAATGCACAAGATATGATCAATATAAACATTATCTTGCTATAACATCAAAGAATACATTACTCTCTGTATAACACACATTTTAAAAGCAGAAGTTAAAACAAACAGCACAAGAGCCACAGTGGTCGAAAGCCAAGCCAATATTTAGGTAAACCAACGCATTCAAAAGCCATATAATAGCATATGTAATATGTGCCATTTGGCAGCCCTTTGTGAGTAGCGCCCGGGGCATGGCACCCCCTTGCTCCACCACACTACGCCACTGTTAACGGCCCTTGCTTCCGAGGGGCTATGCTAAATACTAAGCTAAAAATTTTCTTGTTCGCCCAATTCCTTAACCAACACAAATCCACATCTGGAGTTAGTTATGCTTTTTTTTTTCTTTTTGTTGTTGATCTTTACTTCAATAGTTGAATAGTTTTAACAAATAAAAAGTTATATGTCTGTGAAGTGACCCCCCCCCCATCTCCATTATTTATGTATTTATCTCATTTTATTTTTCATATAGCAAATTCATTTTCAAAGCTTTGGTATTGATTTTTTTTAGTAGGTCTTTATTAAAATATAGAAACAAAAATAAATAGTAAATAGAGCCGAGTTCTTTATATTTTAATTTAATTAATTAATTATTTTTTTTTTACAATAGATCAGTTTATCTAACACAATATGCGTTACATTCAAAAAGTATAGTTTCATTTTGGCAATCGGTTCATTGAGTGGTGGGTATCAATTTTTGTTTGTTTGTTATATAATAAAATAAATTAGAAACATATGAAAACTTAATAGTGTGTTTGTTTTTATTCTAAAATTTGGTATTCACAAATAGTATTCAACACACGCCAAATATTCAATAAGTGTCCGAGCCTCATGGCAATATACAATCAATATTTTTCTTTACTGCGGCTTAAATTAAATGATGCGAAAATATTTACATCATTTGAGTGTTATTCATTAGATACATCTTTTATAGTGTCTTTTACATTTTGTTAAAGCACACAAAAAAATTAATATTTCTTTTTTAAAAAAAAAAAAAAATCTTTTAAGTAAAATAAAAAATAATCACATTAATTTCACAGTGAATAACTCTGAATATAAAAATGTATTCCTGAAGCAGGCGTTAAGTATGACGTCAGATCCGTCAAAGGGTTGACACTGAAAAGTTGGCATGATTTAGAGGTCGTGACCCAGTTGAACGCTGTACACCTGGGAGACCTGCGGGCCAAACAAACTTGGGCACAACTCGCCGGGTCACTGTCGGTCAGTGTGTCCATTATTGAGCCTAAAAGTTTAGTGTTCTTCTTGACATCGAAATGAGTCTCTTCGAAATTGGACCCGCTGACCAATACTTCCATTTCACAAATGTGTAAGTAATCAGCATGACTGACTCTGTAACAGAAGAGAAACAAACATACATAAACTATGACGTAATGATGATACCAACAAAGAAGATAAGCAAGTTTTAATGAAAAACTCAAAACAAATGTAAGAAAAATTCCTTTAAGTCTTTATGTGTTCATCGGGTCAGATGAAATGTAGAATGCATCTGTTTCTAGTAACTTCGGTATATAAAGGGATTGTGTGGTTAACACAACGCCCAGCCACCTTTGCTCCACAAACCTACATTCGGCTACCCATTTAAAGCTCGGTCGACATTTGAACGCTTTAAATCGCTAGACCACCCGTCTTCAAAGACACTGTAGGTCTACACAATATATACCCTTAGAAAATGATGAAACATTTAATTATTTTTTTTAATGTGAAATTTCAGAGGAAACAGTGATAGGGATATAGAAAGTGGTTAAGGTTTCGATACAGGTACAGAAGACTAAAAAGCCATTGTTGCAGGTAAAACTTTTCCTATGGATAGGCAGACTAAGAGGCTGGTACCCCGCCCTACCCCCTTACACACACTGTCACACTCAACCCCAACAACAAACCTTTGACAACACTTGCTTGTTGACAGTGAAATTTAAGTCATGGGAAACATAAGCACATTGTCTTAGCCTAATTATTATTTACGAGATATCTGAGGATTCCTGCAATGCAGGTCAAGAAAAACGGAGACTCGGGACTACACCCAGGAGGTTGAGTCCTGTGCTCAGGACGGGATGTCTATAATATAATTTTATTGTAACTTAATGCACTACTGAAGTAGCCTAATTCTAATTCTTATGGTAATCTTACGTTTTAACAAGTCGAACAAATCTTCCAACAATACCAGTTGGACACTTAAAGCTGTATGTCCCTCTGAATAGAGGATCACCTTGACTGTAGCAAACATCGCCAATTAATTTTGGAAAGCTGGCCAATTTTCTTGGATCTTCGATGAATACGTCTATTGAAAAGTTTTTCAGCCTAGTGTAGCTCTGACTTAGATCGCCTCTGTATGGTATAAAAGATGACATTCACATAGCTTTAAAATTAACTTAAATAACAATATTCTTTTCATTATTAAAACAACAGTAAATAAAAAAAAAAAAAAGAACGATTCGAAGCACACAAAAAACTGATCAGATATTACTACACACATTTTGTTAGGAAATAATGAAGATAATAGAAACAGCAAAGGCATAAGGAGTAACAAGTTTTTTTTTCCGGTAGATAAAAATCTTGACATTTTTGTCGATGTTTTAGATAATTTTGTATAATTTCTGGGGTTAAGAGTTGGCAGCTCTAGTTTGAGGCAGTATGTGCGATTAAGCGAAATCGACAGTACGTACACACCCAGAGTTACAAAGACACGACAAAATATGTTGTAACAGTACGACAACTATTATCCATATAAGAATCACCAAAGTGATCAAATAAGTTATTTAGACCCATCATAATTGATCATCTGTTGAATAAATGTGTAATTAAATGTAATAATCAGATTAGGCTATAGAATTTATAGTTGGCACAGAGATGGTTTGAATTATCTGGCCACTTAGCTTAGCGGAAGTAGAAAATATTAGTAAGAGCAGACGATAGATTTCTTCAGACATGATAACAGACGATAATTGAGACGACAAGAGGAACTACGACATATATTTATAAGGAAAGGACGTTGTTCGTATCATCATTTTATTCTACAATATTATGCATTATTAAAGTAAGAAGATTATTCATATGTAAATAAATAGATATATATATTTCAACAAACTGTTTATTCAGTGATTCATAACTGTTTATATATGTGTTACGTCTCACACATATCTGTGGACACTTCATTTTGATGTGCAAGAAATAAATATACAAGAAACTCTGAAGAGACTGGCTAATCTGTCATACTACAAATAATTTATGTACACCTACCAGAAGAAGAAGTGCCAAGTAAAATATATATTATACACACAACTAATTTATACACAAAACTAAATATGACATTAAAGACACATGATGGTTGCGAAAAACTATTGTTATTCAAAACTGGTCTAGCCAAGATACATACAGATATTAAAAGAAAGTGTCTCACATGAACGCTGATTCACATATACAAGTATTCTTACAATACATCATAATATTGACTTTGTTTCTATTGACCATTTTATAGAAAAGTTTAAGTAACTGATGTATCTCCTTTAGAAAAGATAGTAACATACAGTAACAATACAGTAACATTTTCATTTTTTTATAAATACCTTTTTTTGGATATGGATTGTATGAATGAAAAATGAAATACACTATTTTCTCTACCTGTTGGTCAGTATTATGGTGTCCACTTCAAACTGGCCTCTCAGGTCCACCATCCACCAAGGCATTGTTTCACTCCAGGTATGTTGACAGTGACCATGGGTCATGTTGTCATCGTTGTTGCCGTCCACTGCAAGGTAGGCGTAATAAGGAAGATAGTCTGAGCTCTGTACCGCCGGCTTGTACAGGGCAGCGTTATACAGTCCAGTGGTCAAGACGGCTTTGCCCACAAGGACTATCAAAGCAACACACATTTGTGCGTACATAGTTAAAAGCCCGGCCATTCCTCAAGTGCCGGTACTTATGAAGGATAGGGCAAAAGACGTTCAAACAAACCAGAAATAGTACGTTAATTGAGTTCTGTTGACTCTATCAACGGAACGACTTTTTACTTGTGAAAACAACCCCATTGAAAAAATGTCTTTAGATTCCGAAATGTTACTAAAGAAATATTTAATTATGACGTCACAGTGTCATTTTTATTTAAATGAAAAAAAATCTACTACAAATTCGAAATTGGTTGATACGAATTCGGTTGGTTGTTCGATAGTCCCGTGCCCACTTGATGATCGATTGAATTATGCATGTTCTTTTGACGTACTTCATATGTACCAATTGTACTATATTGTTTTATACAATTCATCGTATTGTACTGAAATCAAATTATATTGTCAAGAAAAAAAGTAAATATTATATTGTCACTATTTTCATTTCCCTTCTAAAATCAGACTTTAATTTATCGTTGATGAATTGTTCAATTTTACCGCTTGTTTACCTAGAAATAATCTTAGATGTTTATAGTTCCATATGTATATTATGTATTAAAATAAACAACTTTTTTTAACTTGGCTTTTTAGAATTTTTAAATGTTCCTTTTTGTTGCATTCAGCCATTAATTATTTATTGAAACACAAAATCTGAATTTCGTTAATTTTCAATGAATTGGGTTGAGTAAAAATAGATATGAATCTTCATAAAGTCAAATAGATTATCAACATTGTTCAGTTTGAGTGACTCCATCAAGATGTGTGCACAATCCCACATTGGAATGTAACTAAACGACCTGAATTTATTTGAAAGATCGGCAAGAATTATTCAGTCAAGCTTTTTTTAAAAAAAAAATATGATGTTGGTGAAGGGTAAACAGTAGCAAAATAGTTTGATTTTTTATAATTGAACTACCCGCCGAGGACAATAAATTTTCTTAGTGAGTGTGTGTTGTTAGAAATATTGATCAAACTAGGTCTAAGAGTTGAGTGCAAGTAGGACATGAAAAGGTTACTAGAATATCAGACTGTTAGGTGGGTAGAGGTTAATTTGTAACAGGACTAGTATGGGATAAGTGGCAATATTCAGTCAGAGGGTCAGGGGTCAGAGGGTAAGGGGTTAAACTAGGGTAAAAAAAAATAATAAGTGGGTGAGAGACACGATGATAGAAGTCGTGCAGTTAGAAGTATGTCTTCCTGTGCAATGGTCAGTTGCTGACCATATTACTGGTATTGAGATAGGAGACGAGAGACGGTTGACCACCGGCGATTAGAATGAATATATCTTTGGTTAAGAAGTTTAGAATGAAGAAATATGACAAACAATTAAGATTAACATCCAATTCAAAATCTCATTAATTATTTTAGTTTGCTGTATTGCAGTATATTTGGTAAAACTAAATGTGATTCGCAATAAACTTGGCTTAAAACAAAATATAATATAGTAGTAATATATATATATATATATACATATATATACAGTAATTTTTGTGCCGGTATTCACCGGTACAGCGTACCGGCACCTTTTTAAATGCCGGGAAAAAATATTACTTTTCTTGTATCTTAACGTTTATTATTAATTTATTACATTATTTATTTGTTAAAAATGAATTATTTTAAGATTTCGCGCAATAAGAATTAAAATATAATATGTGAAACTGCGAACTGGTAATTAAAAGTTAGGCAATCCATCACTGAGTACCGGGCACCTTTTTTTTTTAAAAAAAAAAAAGCACTGTATATATATATATATATATATATATATATTAACAAATATGCTTTGATAATATATATATATATATATATATATATATTAGTTTCGAAAAAAAATAATTCAATGAATATATTAATCTCGGAAAACATTTTTTTCCATTACCTGTTGGTCAGTACTACGGTGTCCACTACAAACTGACCTCTCAGGTCCACCATCCACCAAGGCATTGTTTCATTCCAGGTATGTTGACAGTGACCATTGGTCATGTTGTCATCGCTGTTACCGTCTACTGCAAGGTGGGCGTAATAACCGTCGTAGTTTGAGCTCTGTAGGGCAGGTTTGTACAGTGCAGCGTTGTACAGACCAGTGGTCAAGACGGTGATTTCTGACAGGACAGTCAGTAGAACACATACATGTATTCCCATCGTTACATTATGGTCATTCTTCAAGCGTTAACTTGTGAGTACTTTTATAGAAAACAAGTCGAGAGACTATTTGAGTAGAATTTTTACAGTTATTGACCTCTATTGACTCGATGAATAGAAAATAGGCTTAATATACGAGTGCAGATGCGCTTGAAGATATTTGCCACTCTAATTGTAGAGTAGTCGTATGTATGTGTTTTTGTATAATGGGTTCGTCTGTGTGCAATATACAAATCAGCATCGAACATTATAAAAAATCCTATTAAAGCTGGCAATAAGGTTCGAGAGTAACCAAATGGTCGTCATTTGGTATTTGTTTACAAAAACAACTCGAGGTGAGAAAATGCAGGCATTTTAAATAAAATCAAATCAATGGCACATTAAACCTCTCTCAACTATTTCTGTTCATATTGTCTGTTTATTTTTTTTAAACGAGATTCGATTGTGCCACAAATAGGTGAACTATGTTTCTCTAACTAGGGCACATAAGTGTAGAATTCATTCATCCGTTTTTGCATCCACGACCAAATAAAGGAGTGCGTGAAATCAATTATGTCAGGTACCCATTCCAATCTGGGTAAAGACTTTGATACTTTCATTAGGACTTTGAACTATTCCGACATTTTTACTCTTTCGAAAATTAGAAAAAGAGATAATTTAATGAGAAAAGGGCGGTAATATGTTCGGTTTCAAATAGGAATGGTACATCCGAAAAAAAAAGAGGAGGAGGGGGAGAGATTAATAGATGAAGAAAAAGAGGTGCCGGAGTTAGATAGGTACATGGTAAAATACAAACATGGAGAATAATCTTCTTTGAAAATGCGAGTACAATCAATGAACAAAAGACCGAACGATTTTTCCATCTCTGAATAATTCCAAGCAAATTCCACAGTCTCGCTCATGTTCTGAGGTTGATTAGTTATCTATTCCATTTTTTGAGTGAAAAGAAAATGCACTTTTTCATAATAGGATTTATTCGGTGAGTTGTTTCTATTTTTAACCCGTATATATGCACCTGATTTATTTGGACACGAGTCATTTTCTTTTTTGATGCCACAGTTAAAATACTGTAAATAAACATTAAGGAAACCAAATGTTGAATCATGTTGACAAAATGACGCTTATGAAGTGAAAGAAGTAAGACTTTAAATGTGGGAAAGATTAATGATTAATCAATATGGCTCATTCTGAGCAGCTCCTATGTGTATGAAGCCACGATATATTGTAAACAAATGACGTAAAAGTTGATGAAACAATACAAAATTATGGATTGATTTAATGGCATTTTTAGAGGCATACTGTAAATGGATAGTCAACAAAACGCTAATGTTCATTGATTTTTTTTTTACATAAGTGACTTTATATATTCCATGCACAAGACATCTTAAACATTTGCATTTCAGAGTAGTACGGAATGGTCTTAAAATTGACCTACTTATGTAACACTATCTATTAAGCCACGTTTCAAAAGTAGCACATATTTAAATACTCTACAAGCGGTGTGCCGATAGACGGCGCTAGCTGTGCCGAGTCATAAAATAAATATTAAAAATGTATAATGAATCATCGGCATAGGGTTTTTTTCGTCCTGAACATTACGTAGCTTTCAGCAAAATTACATCAACAGAGTAAAACCAAACCGTGGGTAGATAAATACTTTGAAGACAGAATTCAATATACATGTTTATGGTGTAACTAGTGGAAAAGCAGGCTGAACGAAATCCGACAGAAGGAATAACAAAGAAATATGCGAAATACCGAAATAGAAAAGAACAGAATACGATATGAACAGAAATAACAAAGAAATACTGTAATAGAAAATAACATGTGGCTTTTATTGCCATGAACACAATACGATATGAAAACTACCTGCGAGGGAGACACAGGATTACAACGCATACATCGCACGATATGAAAACTACCCGAGGGAGACACACGGGTTGGACGATTATGTATTTAAGGATGATGCAGATCAGGACCGAAGCATGGATTTATGGGGCCCCTGACTAACTATGATAACGCAAGGCCCTCTGGTCCTTTTTCTGTAAAATTAATAGCAAGTTAAAAAAAGTCTTTTAATAGATGCTTGAAAGAATCACTGTTCAGAATGTTAAAAAGACATTGATGATATGTCCAGTGGTATTACGTTATGGTATGGACGATATGTCCAGTGGTATGGACGATATGTCCAGTGGTATGGACGATATGTCCAGTGGTATTGAAAAAATGCCCAGTGGTATGTTCGATAGGCTCTGTGGTATGTATGATAGGCTCAGTGGTATTGAAGATATGTCCAGTGGTATTGAAGATATGTCCAGTGATTTTGAAAAAATGTCTAGTGGTATTGAAAAAATGCCCAGTGGTATTGAAAATATGCTCAGTGGTATTGAATATATGTCTAGTGGTATTGAAGATATGTCCAGGGGCCCAGAAACTTGACTTAATGCCTTGAACTCTTTGTGGAGCAAAGAGCACTGCAACCACTCTCCAACGCACTCTGTTTTGGGAGGCCTTTTTAAATTATCCCCATGTCTGTTTGCAGATATTCATTTCCTGCTCTCAAGACCTTCTCCAAGTGGGTTTTTTTTTTGGGCGGCCGACCTTTCTCTGGCCTTGGCTTTGACATCTTCGTCTGATCCACTTGCAGCTGAAACAATGCTACCGAGGTAGGCAAAGTGGTCTACTTCTCCCAAATATCGCCAAGGGTGATAGGTGCCTGGCTTTTTTTCAGTCATAGCCGGTGTACATCGAGGTGTAGAAGGATGAAGAAACTTCAAAAACTAAAAACGTTACAATCCATTGAGAACTTCTAGCTCCCGATTTGGTATAGAGCCGGAACCACAGACAGTGCAAACTAACCCACTTATGAAGGGAGCTTCACAAAAATATAAATTTTTAAAGCTTTGTTAATTGTTAGAAATACTTTGGCAACAGCCTAAGGGTCCTATTGACAAAGGGTCGTTTTCCAAAAATAAGGTCTATTAAATCTGCTAGGGGGCTAAGACATATACTTTAAGCCTGAGGATTCTGGTTTAAACGGGGCTCTCTGCTTAGGACCCCAATAGAACTAGGTACGGCTCTAAGCTAGTTAATACAGACAGACTAGAATAGACAACAATGGCCACATATCGCTCGGATACAATAGTTTAATGGATGTCTGTAGATGGTTAATAAGTAAATAAATTCAACAACTTTCTTTTATTTATGTACCTACGCGCTTCCTTGTAGCTTAAAGCAATCTTACCACCCACAACTTAAAAAATTCTCATTTTCAGTGTACTCTTTTCCGAACTCTTACAAATGCATTTTTTAATTCAAAGATAATTAAAGTAGAACTTAGTTTACTTAATTGAACCTTACTGTAGTTCTCATAGACATCTATAGAAACAAATATCGCCTGTCTTTAGACTGACCCTGAGCTTATCTTGATCTCCTGAACCTGAGACGTTCATTCCATTGTATTATATTCTGCAGACATTAATTAGAACGTCTTTTTTATGATTTGTTTATTGATTATATTTTACAGGTAATTCAGCATGTATCATTCTTTAATTCCATTCATCGTCTAACCAAGTTTATTTAATTAAATTCTTCTTAAAATGATTAGCACTTATTGGATATTTAATCCTTTGGAGTAGCGTTCGTAAAGAAAAATCATTAAATTATGAAAATCTCTAGAAATGTATGAAATATATAATATTTGATTGTGTGGCGTGAACTTTTTCTAGAAAGATTGCTTCCATTGAACTATTTTTAACGAACTATGTTTCACTTCGAGCTCCGCCAGAAAGTAAACCTGTTGTTGTTCTTTTGTTGGCAGAAGGTAGTTACCGTCAGGGGCGGACCTCTCTTTCTGCCCTGTCACTCAAATAACGTCACTGGGCTTTATGAACTGTTGATCCATTGTTTCACTAGTTAATAATATTACATTTCATTCTTGTGATTAATTCATTTACGTAGGCCCAACGTTCTATAGTTATTATTTGTGTGTGAGTGTGGTGTGTGTGTTGTTATTGCTAAGGGTCCCCCAAAATTCTAACTATGTCTCAATTACCCCTCCCCCCCCGTAAACCTAGGAAATACACTGAAATTCAGGGAGCTGCACGCCGCTGTACAATTTATCCAACCCCCATCCGCCTCGCATATTTTGAAACATCCCAACCGTTATTATATACCCGTTCAACAAATTCGGCCAAAGAAAGTTCGACTGGAACTAGCCATTATTTTATTTTTTTATATAAAAGTTGTCCTGAAAAAATGCTGACGTAATAGTTTTACACTTTATGTTTTCGTCAAATTCATCAAACAGGTTTAGAAAAATAGTTCTTATCTCTTGCGGTTAAATAGCTTCGATAAACACCTGGCCTAGAAATTCAAAACAAAACAGACTTTGGAAAATACGGATCAATGAATATAATCTTTCTGTAGTAGTCTACTGACGATCAAAGTGTAATCATACTGTGCTACTGATCACTGAGTATAATAATCATTCCGTGTTACTCTGATTAATGACATTTTGTACATATATACTGCAACTTGATTAATGGTGGCAGGATTTCATTTGTTCCTGACTACATCAGTAAGTATCTAAATGATAATAAAAATTCTCCCAAAATAGTACTTAACGAATAACTGATAACTAAAAACAATCATCAGTTATGAGTGAAAATTGAGATATCTATTTCAAAAAGAATAGGTCTTGAATATTTAATGCATACATTTCCTATTTAAACTAAAAGTCGCACTAATAATAAGCCATACTAATCAAGTATAGATTTTGTATAATATGCCGAAACGTAGCTAAGTCGTGTATCAGGGATACCAGTCAACTGTGACCTCCGTGGTGTTAGCACGGCCATTCAAGTTCCGGCTATGGTAGAGATGTAAAGTATAAAACTATTCCATTTCAGGAATACATACATTATTAAGGGATTAATACTCAATACAGGACGTGGGTAGGTAAACTTTTTAAATCGTGGGCCACACTGGTTTTTTAAATTAGTCAGAAGGGCCGGACCAAGAGCAGAGGATTGTTTCCTCGAATCAATAAATATATAATTAAATACAGAAGTCCTAACAAACAATTATTTATACGCGGACCAGATTAAGCCGCCGAACGTGGGTCGTATTTGGCCCGTGTGCCGTGCATTGCAAAGGCTAATGCGCCCGCCCCCCCCCCCTACGGAAGACTTCGGTCGGCGACTAGGCTCAACCCGTAGCATGTAGATCTAACTATGGCACCATCGAGTAACTCTTGAAAAAAAAATGTTTTTTTTTATCATTTTACCTCTTTGTTATGTATTTGAATACATCTGGTCTTATTTTATTCAGTGACCTCATCGTCCATCCTCTGGGCCTGTCTGTTGCTATCAGGTCAGGTTCTGTGGGCGGTTGCCACGACATACAATGGCCTTGACCTTGACGGGGACCTCCAGGATGGAGACAAAGATTTTTTATTCGACACATTTCCAGACGACTTTGTTTGGGCGGCAGCCACCGCGGCCCACCAGGTGGAAGGGGCGTGGAATGAAGACGGTGGGTATCAGTTGGTCAAATATTTACTGAATTTAGACGTTAGGTGAAATAGTCAACTGTACAGTGACCCTTGAGGCTCCGCGATAAGGACTGATTCACAGAGTCGACTGATTGGGTGGCGGTGAGGATGTGAGTCCGTGGGGTGAAGTGAACAGATTCGAACCTCCCGTTACTGCAGTTAACCATTGCCACTATGGTGCCGGTGCATCTAAGGTCATGGCGAAAATGTAGGTTGGTCATTTTAACTATAAGACTGTTTTATTAGTGGCAATAGATAGGTAAACATTGACAGTGGCATTAAACTTATACGTAAGATTCATTGAACCTAAACATCTCATGACTTAAAGTATAATATGTATTCAAGGATATATCGCAACTTTCTCCTTTATATAGTACTTTGTTTCTCTCTCATTGCCGAATTAAGTTTTATGACATCTGAAGTTGTTTATTATATATTACTATTTTTTTATTAAAAAAAAAAAAGAAAAGTAAAGTTCCTTAGCCCTAACGGGCTATCGGGGCAGATGAAGTATAGAATTCATCTGTTTCTATAACCTCGACATATGAAGGGATTGTGTGGTTAGCACAACGCCCGGCCGCCTTTACTTCCCCAACTTAAGTCAGGTACCCATTTATAGGTGGGTGGACTTGTGGGACGACTTTGCAACAAATTTTACCTGGACAAATTTCATGGGCTTCACCGAAGATCGAACCCAGGACTCTCAGGTGGACAGTGGAGTATCTACACCACTCGGCCATCCGTCCTATTTAGTTTACTGAAAATACTGACTTTAAGTAAACCCTGTAATGACTATGCATGCATTAACTAAATCCACTAAATCGTATACATATTATATCTGACTGTATAACAGGTAAAGGTCCAAGTATCTGGGATGTGTTCAGTAGTGAACCAGGTCGTATTGACAACAACGACAATGCCAAGGTTGCCTGTGACAGCTATCATAAATACAAGGAAGACGTCCAGATGTTGAAACAACTAGGCGTAAGTAAATATAATATGTTTTATTATAACTACCACATGGTTTGGACGGGTACGTATGATGATGTATTTTTCTATCAATTATTTAGACATTAATGTGTGTCTCTTTATGTAGGTAACTCATTACAGATTCTCCATTGCTTGGTCCCGTGTTCTACCTGAAGGGACAAATAACACAATTAACAGACCAGGACTTGAATATTATCACAGGTACTCAGTAATATATTATGTCTCAATACTGAACTATACGAATGTTATTAATACAAATATTACCTCTAAGATATATGAAAGTTTCTCTTTGCACGTTTTATAATAACGAATAAAATATATAATTAACATTGAGTTAAAGTGATTTGTACATGTGCAGATTGATAGCTGAACTGAAAGCCAACAATATAGAACCAATGGTCACTTTGTATCACTGGGACTTGCCTTATGCTTTAGAGTTGAAAGGTGGTTGGTTGAATGAGGACATAGTAGGTCATTTTAGAAATTACGCAGAGCTCATTTTTAAAGAGTTTGGACCAGAAGTAAGTAACTGTTTTGTTATTAATAGACATTTTTATCGAAATCAATGGCCAAGGTAAAAGATTGTTATTTCAGGTCCGGATTAAGGCAAGTGTGGGCCTAAGGGCTTATATAAATAAAATGGCATAACTCTTCGAACAAAACGTGTCACATGTGAAATGTATTATGTCCATACACTTTTCACACAGTAGGCCTAGGCCTGTTTCCAGAGTTTCCTAGGAGCTTTTAAGATTGCGCACCGTTTTCTTTATTTCGTCTTGTATGAAATTAGCAGGGATAATCAATAAAGTGCCGATTTTTTTTTCAGTGCATAAGGCTTAAATCTTATTTGCGCAATCGTTAATCTAGCCCTGGTAGCATATGACAGAGACAGATATTTTCATGTTAAACCTTCTCCACTCATCTTGTTTACTTTGTGCTAGGTAAAATACTGGATCACAATTAATGAGCCGTGGGTCGTGTCCTACCTTGGCTATGGTGTTGATCAGATGGCCCCTGGTCGGTGGGGCCCTGGCACTAATGTGTACATCGTGACACACCACCTCATCAAATCTCATGTGGCAGCGTACAAACTGTACAACAGTACTTACAGGTCACAGAGCCCTGGGGGCAAAGGTCAGTAAGCAAAAAACACAATATTTATTTAAGTTCATCAAATGGAATACTTATTTTATTCATTGTAAATATCAATCCTAATAAATGACCACAGGTCAAATCGGCATCACCCTGGACATCCACAATGACATTCCCAAGAACAGCTCAGATCCTGCTGATGTAGAAGCTGCTGAGAGAGGAAAACTTTTCAGATTTGGTTGGTTCGCTCACCCTATACTCAAAACAGGTGCAAAATAGAGTTTTTTGAGCACTCATCTATCTACACTTTGCTTAGTCCTGCAATCACGAGTGTCTTGCCTTTATACAACGATACTTTCATTTCTAAATATATCTAGCAAACTACTCTGATTGTCTTGACTTTATACAACGATACTTTCATTACTAAATATACCTAGGCGACTACCCTGATGTTATGAAGACAAAAATTTTGGAAAAAAGTAACCAGCTTGGCCGGTCATCTCGCCTGCCTTCTTTCACACCACAAGAAATTCTGGACAATAAAGGTACTTGCTGGAAATAAGTATAAATACATTGTTTTGTTTAAATACCTGCTGAGATCGAGCCTATAAAACCTTTTACTTGATATCATGACGTCCACAATGAGGAGGGCATTAGTTTGGCAGGGATTACGGGGAGGGTCAGTCAAATGAAAGAAATTAACAATAATGGGGTACTTAAGAATTTCAAGCCGTGGCTCCCACATCAAACTTTTAATCCTGGGCCACATCAAACGTCTAGTCCTGAGCCACATCAAACGTCTAGTCATGAGCCACATCAAACGTCTAGTCATTAGCCACATCAAACGTCTAGTCATTAGCCACATCAAACTTCTAGTCCTGAGCCACATCAAACGTCTAGTCATGAGCCACATCAAACGTCTAGTCATTAGCCACATCAAAAGTCTAGTCATTAGCCACATCAAACTTTCAGTCATGAGCCTCATAAAACTTCTAGTCCTTGACCACACAGAATTTTCCATACCTGGGTTCGGGTTTCGAAAAACGGATATTTTGTAGAATAAGTTGATTGCTAAGTATTTTTAATATTTCTTGAGGTTGAACTGTGGATGAGTTTTAATCAGTTCTTAAATGAAAAAAAAATGCAGTTAGTGCTAGGTAATATATTCAAACTTTTTAACACAAAAAACATTGATTTTTTTTATATAAGGTGGTTTGTATTGTAGGCTCATCAGACTTTGTTGGACTGAACTACTACACCTCCATCTACGCCAGCCCAGGTAATCTGCCCTACGATCCACCTAGTTTTGACAATGACCAGGACATTGTTAGAGAAAGAGATCCTTCATGGACAGGGTGAGTGGACTGTGGCAATAGGAAATAAACATGAAACTAATGGTCGGTACACTGAAACAAATGATCATCATGACTAAACTGAATTTAATCTTTAACTTTCCACAGTTCTGGTTCATCCTGGCTGTTCAGTGTTCCTACAGGATTCAGAGAGGTTCTCAATTGGATTAAAAGGACCTACAACAACATTCCATTGTACGTCACAGAGAATGGTGTATCTGACAAAAATGGGACACTAAGAGATGCTCAAAGAATTACTTACTACAGACAACATATCAACCAAATGTTGAAAGGTAAAAAGTCATTTTATGTTAAAGCTCAAATCAACTCATTATTTTTCTTGTTATGTACTGACAGTATTTCGGTTAATTTATTTTATCATTATGTTAATTATGTTTACTTTCAGCAATTAAACTGGATGGATGTGATGTAAGAGGTTACACTGCCTGGTCACTAATGGACAATTTTGAATGGGCCAGAGGCTACACAGAGAGGTTCGGGTTTTACTTTGTGGATTTTAATGATTCAAACAGAACAAGGACACCTAAGGCATCTGCCCAGTTTTATTCGAATCTCATTAGGGACAATGGTTTCAAAAAAGGATATAGGTACAGAAATGTGGCTTTTAATACATAATCATAATATTAAATGCAATGTCGAATGAAATTATTTGTATGAATTAGTAAATTTAAATGAATAAAGGTTCAAACATTTTTTTTTCAATCTCTGGAAAGTGGCCAAGCTTCCCAGAGTACAGGTGTTGTGTACATGGAGAATGACCAGGACATTCTGTATGACCAGTTTCCTGATGACTTCCTGTGGGCAGCTGCCACGGCTTCCTATCAGATTGAAGGCGGTTGGGACGCAGACGGTGAGAAAATAACACGAGTAGAAATTAAAAACGATAATAAGAATAATATATAATATCGATTTGGGCTCTGCGTTAAATCGAAAGTAAATAATTAATACAACAGTATTCCAGTTTAAAATACAATCGTGAAAAAATCGGATCTTCCCGAAACCAAAAACAACATAGCCTACCGATCAAGCATAAGGGGATATAACTCTATGCAAAAGTTTGGCAGGGTACAGCTAGTGTATAGATATTTACATTTTAGAAAAATTACTCTTTAGAAACACTGACTCACTGCCAGTTATCTACACTTATTAATTTGCTGTTTACTCTGAAGATTTATATTGGCTATATAACTCGTTGAAATTGAATTACTTTCAATGTTTTCTACATGACTTGTTGTATTGAATCATCATCACAGGTAAGGGGGTCAGCATCTGGGACACCTACGCCCACAACCACAAGATCAGCAACAACGAGACAGGTGACGTGACCTGTGACAGTTACCACAAGTACAAGGACGATGTGCAGATGTTGAAATACCTGGGGGTGAGAACCTGGACCAGTTGACCCATTGACGCCAACATTATTTCAAAAAGAAAATAATTTTAATTTAATGTCAATTAATGATTTTAAGAATCTTAAAGTGACAGGACATTGGGTGTAGCTATTTAGAAGTGTGGGTATATGTTGTTCATGACACGAATTGTATACATGCTGAGTCATTAAATTGCCCTTGTTCCTTTTGCTAAACTTAATAGAATAAATCTATTTTTCATGTTATAACTTACACATTAAGATGTATACCCTAACTTAAAAATAGCTTGACCCCTATATTTTGTACAACATTTTATTTTCGTACTTTTAAACCACTTCAGCCATTTTTAAATCCTTTGTACTCAGCAGTTCATTTTTTTTACTAAAATGGTTTTTTTTAAACTAAAATTATTTAGTTTCTTTTTTCTACCTCCCTCTCCTCCTTTGAACAACTGTATAAACATATGGTCAGTCAATAGATCCTATTGTATAACCATATGGTTAGTCAATAGATCATATGGTATAAACATATGGTCAGTCAATAGATCCTATTGTATAACCATATGGTTAGTCAATAGATCCCATGGTATAAACATATGGTCAGTCAATAGATCATATGATATAAACATATGGTCAGTCAATAGATCCTATTGAATAACCATATGGTTAGTCAATAGATCCCATGGTATAACCATATGGTTAGTCAATAGATCCTATGGTATAAACATACGGTCAGTCAATAGATCCTATGGTATAAACATATGGTCAGTCAATAGATCCTATTGAATAACCATATGGTTAGTCAATAGATCCCATGGTATAACCATATGGTCAGTCAATTGATCCTATTGTTTATCAGGTAATACTTTTTTCACACTAATCTGCCGTTTATGGTTTATTCCCAGGTGAATCACTATCGTTTTTCCATTTCCTGGTCAAGAGTCATGTCTGACGGAACGCCCAAAACCATCAATGAGAAGGGCGTCCAGTATTATAATAATCTGATAAACGAATTACTGGCCAACGGAATACAGTAAGTGAGATAAGAAATTGTTTAGATTTGCGCTGAAGAGCCCGAGAGAAAAATGTGACATTAAATAAACCCAATGCATAGAAAAAAAAAACATATCAATAAGACAGGTAATTTCATATGTGTATGTACATTTACAGATATGCTTTTTTATCTTTTTTTTTTCACTGCTTTTGCATATGTCAGCCGATTTTTTTAATCATGTTACCGCAGCTCAAGACAAACTGTTATATTATATAGAAAGTGTAATAAAGGGATTTGATTTGTAGTTCGGGATATTTCGAGATCCCAGGGTTGAAGTGTACAGTTTAACTCAAAGGCGTAAGTTTCCAGTTCCCAAAAGCCTCCACCAAATGACGCCATTGGAGTGGGTGGAGATGTAGTATAGAGCATAGGCACCATATTGGAGATGACAGTATCTCATACACAAGGCACTCGTCTTGGTGGCAGATATAGGCAGTGCTGCTTGGTGGCAGCAAGGGGACGGATGGTCGTGTGGTAAAGCACTCGACTGTCGACCTGAGGGTACCTGGTTTGGACCTAGGAAATTTTTCAGGTCATGGCTGAAGTCATAATGCCTGCTTTTATAACCTGCTATGGCTTCGGATTATTACATAGTTTTTTTTTCCATATAGGGAGTTCGCATGACATAATTTAAAACGCTTTTCAAATAACTCAAACCTTCGTATCTCTGTTTACTAACTGTATCATATCTATATCATCTCTCTGAATTCTATATATGTATCATATATCTGCATTCTATCTCTGTATCCTATCTACGTATTCTATGTATTTGTTCTTTATGTATCATTTCTTTGTATCATATAACTTTGTTCTAGCTCTGTACCCTATCTAAGTTTTGCTATTTTAACATTGCTCATATATAGCAAATAAAGATTTGCCCACAATATTTTCCTCCACAGACCAATGGTCACTCTGTACCACTGGGACCTCCCTCAGGCTCTAGAAGATAAAGGTGGTTGGCTGAACTCCAGCATCCAGGAAGATTTTGTTGAGTACAGCAGACTGTGTTTCCAGAGGTTTGGTGACCGCGTGAAGAAGTGGATCACATTTAACGAGCCTCCAATAGTCACCGTCCTTGGCTATGAGTATGGCTACTTCGCTCCTGGACGGATGAATCTGGGTCATGGAGCCTACGACAGCGGACGCAACTTAATACTTGCTCACGCCAAAGCTTACCGACTTTATAAACAGAATTTTAAGGCAACACAGAAAGGTGAGATTTTTTGTCTCATCTACAGACAAAAATGTTGAAATATGGCTGCATCTGATGTATGGCTGCATCTGATATATGACTGCATCTGATATATGGCTGCATCTGATTTATGACTGCATCTGATAAATTACTGCATATGACATATGGCTGCATCTGATATATGGCTGCATCTTATTTATGACTGAATATGATGCATGGCTGCATCTAATATATGGCTGCAACTGATGTATGGCTGAAATTTATATATGGCTCATCTGATATATGGCTGCATTAGATATATGGCTACATCTTATATATGGATGAACATATTTTATGGTTGCTTCTGGATTATGACTTCATCTGTTATGCAACTGCAAATGGTACAAGATTGCATGGGGTATATGATTGTTTTTCGTTTATGAATATTTATTGTATATGGAGGCACTTGACTGAGTGCTGCTCATGATTGCATTTGGTATATGTTCTCTTTTTTCTAATAATGTTTGTTTAAAGGTGAAGTAGGTATCACAATTAACCAGGAGTGGCCAGAACCCAAAGATGCCCTAAGTATTAGCGACGTGAAGACATCAGAGAGAAGTATTAACTTCTACCTTGGCTGGTTCGCACATCCGATATTTGTGAACGGGGATTACCCAGAGGTGAGCAAGTATTCTTTATATTAAACATTGCCCCATTCCATTATGATTCTACCCTCAATTTTTTGTGTAAATGGTATTAGCATACGGATATGTACCAGAAGGTGGGGTGAATAGTACATAATTAATCATAAAGGAAATAAAATAAACTAAATAAGACATACATTTTACACAAATGCTTAAAATTTTTTCATGACCAAAGATATGTGTGCTTCGTCGTGCTACTAAGAGAGAAATAATGAACTCATGTAGTAGCTAACATGTTCTACGTCAAACATTTATACCTATATTAGTACAACTAAGTATTTAACAGATTCCGTTTAGGCAGCCCCGTGGTTTTTACATGTTTGTACATGTATTAGCATCTCCTACATCAGGTTAACGATGTAACTTTTTTTTAAATTTTCCACAACAATAAATATAACTTATTCATTGAGGAGTACACGTACTTTGTCGTACTGAAATACAATGTTGGTTTGCACCATTGTCAGCTTTTTAATTAAAACAAAAATTGAAACTGTCAAGAAATTATTGTTATTTTTTTTTAATTTGTTTCTACAATTATTTTTTTATGATCAATGTCTCTATTGTCAATTTGATATATATATATATATATATATATATATATATATATATATATATAGAGAGAGAGAGAGAGAGAGAGAGAGATTAAACCAGTTCATGAAAAAATAACGCTGCATTTTATCTGCCATGAAAGAATATTACCCTTGAATTAATTATTTAAAATAATAAATAGGGGAGATAATGAAACCCACGTACACTTCCAAAATGCTTTTATATAAATTCGAGAAGAAATATTTATTGTATGTGAGTCATATAATCTACATTATAGATAGATAGATAGATGTTACGGTGAATTTAAAAAAAACTTACAAATCACTCATTTGACTCATTACAGATCATGAAACAAACTGTGTTTGATAAAAGTAAAGCTCAGGGCCTTACAGACAGCCGCTTACCCAGTTTTACTGAAGACGAAAAGAAACTCATTAATGGTAACGACTTACCTTTCTTTCTTTTAGCTTAAAAAACAAAGGGTAGTTTTTTTATAGTGTTTTTCTTTGTTTGTTATTTTTGTTTTTATTCTGTATATCAATGTAAATGTTAGGAACTGTAAAAGTATAAAGTAATTGTGTCAATATTAAATTAAACTCAAACTAGTAACATGGTTGTGTATGGAAACATTAGACCAGGCAGTATTGTGTGTACCTACTCATTAAGTACTAAAGAATACAGGACATAGAAACATATCTACAATTGTTAGTCGTTATAATGTCATAGTATCGATACAAACAACACATCCCTGCCCTATGAAGACCAATTGACTTGAACTTTATTTCTTCGTTGTCTATAATTGATATGAATAAATATAATACGATTTTTATTAAATTTATCTCTATCTATCTATGTTATCTCTATCTATCTATCTTCTCTCTATCTATCTATTTACAGTCGCCAATCTTTTCCAAATAAAAGTACGAGCCTCAGAACTTTAATTACGGTAAAGTTAAATTTAGTTGGGAAAGCTACCTCCGTGATTCTAGATTTGGCACATTGAACGAATCTATGCACTCAAAAAATAAAGGTTGCCAAGGTCGCCCTTTGCAATTCTTGGGCCTCAATACATCTTATACATTCGTAAATAACCAGGAGCTGTAGGCAGGGTACTTCGGGTTGTGTGGCCTCACAGGGCGACGAACTAACAAAAGGGCGCTGTTAAATGTCTTTGCACTTTTCTGACTGGGAAGAGGCCGACAAAAATGTCACTCGTACAGGTTGCCATATTAGCTAGCTACGACCCTTCCCCTGACTCTTAATGACTACATCATTCTCGACCAGGGCCCCTGACAGATTGTGGTGGGCCTGGCTTAGTAATACTGGCCAATGAGAACAGGAAAGTCACCCTCTTGTGAAGCTAAGTCTTCTTTCTTCCTTGGGCTCTACAGCTACATTGTGAGGCTAAATGGTTCAGAATAAATTGTAGTTTAAAATACTAACTAACTATATGGGGAAAAAACAGTCTACCCACTCAACCCACACTTTGTTTGTCACAGGCTCAGCCGATTTCCTGGGATCCAACTTTTATACAGCCCACTATGTCAGCGATGATCCCAATCCCACACCAATAGCCAATTACTACAACGACAGGGGAACTGTGGAGGATGCTGACCCCAATTGGTTAGGGTGAGTGTATGAGAATCTAAGGTTGACTGTTCATCTTTTGTTGCGTGTTGCCTCATTTCTTAATCATCACCACAAATAAAGCGCATTCTGTATAATTTATATTATGTGGTAAACAATTTAATCACAATCATCCATTTTATAAATCAATGGATTACGACCGCCGCAATGTGGGGAGGCGACTCGAAACTGTGACACGGACCCATGTCCTGAATAGGGGGAGGGGCGCAAATTGTGTACGTTAATAAATTCGTATAATTGGTGTATTTATTTGGCATTATTTTGTAATTAATGTAGATCAGCATCAGTTTGGTTGAAAGTGACACCATTCAGTGTCCGTAAGATACTCAACTGGTTCAAGTACAACTATAACAACATCCCAGTGTATATCACAGAGAATGGTATCAGTGACCAGAATGGTACTTTACATGACTGGCACAGAATTCATTACTACAGGCTGTACATAAATGAAATTTTGAAAGGTAAAGTAACTAAATTACAATTTTAAAGGGGATCAAGTCAGAAAATCGTCGATATACCCTCATGACACTACTTAACAATAATAACATGTCTTTAAGAGAAGGGGAGAATATGTGGCAAATTAGGGAAATTAGGTATCATATTTTGACAATGGCTGATTAAGGCTTTGAATTAAAAAGAATATTTTACAAAATATACTAAAAAAGTTCCGTAGACCTAGCGGGCTATCGGGGCACAATTCATCTGTTTCTTTAACCTCGGCATATAAAGGGATTATGTGGTTAGCGTAACGCCCAGCCGCCTTAACCCCTTCCCCCCACCGCCAACTCAAGTCATGTACCCATTTAAAGCTGGGACGACTTTGAAAAACATTACATCTGGAAACATTCCCATGGTTCTGACAGAGGATTCAACCCAATATTCTTAGTTCTACAGGTGAGTATCAACACCACTCGGCCATCCGTCACACTTAAAAATATGTAACTACTTTTAACCTTTTTTTTTCCCTATATGTAATGTAAGGCACTTTAACCTTGAACAAAGTTAAATGTATCTGACAATGACCTTTGTTGTCTTTAGGTCAATATTATAATTAACTTATTAAGGAACACAATCCAGCGGCTGTCAACAGAGACCTTATAACAGATGATGGGGGCGTGGGTGGGGGTGGGGGGAGGGACAAAGGCAGAAATAATCTAATACATAATCGTTTAAGCCTGGCAAGCGAGCGAGCGAGCGTGTGTATAACTTCCACGGCTAAAAATAGACTGGGGAATTCCAAAAGTTTAGTCTCACTCAAGGGGAGTTAACTCTTGCTTGGCTTAAAAATAGTCTTGGGAATTCCAAATAGTGCGCAAATTATGTAAAGTTGTAAAGATGGTCAAAGGGATACAACTCAATTATAAGGAGTCACTCGCCGGTCCGGGTACCTGGCCTTTGATCTGGTAGTCCGTAAGTGTCCGACACAGTGTACGGTCGATCCCGAGTTATCTTTAATTGCAGTTTATTTCTATAATCTCCAGCAATCAAGCTGGACGGCTGTAACGTCAAGGGCTACACCGCCTGGTCATTGATGGACAATCTGGAGTGGAACAGTGCTTACAATGAGAAGTTTGGTCTGTATTACGTCAATTTCACTGACCCTGATAGACCCAGGACACCTAAGGCTTCAGCCGTTTGGTATAAATCTCTGATAGCAGACGGAGGGTGAGGGGAAAAAATGAACTTTATTTTTACTCCTTTTACTGTTATATAGTGTAGACTTTGTTCACTGTAACATGAAGTCACACATGTTAATAACAGATAGTATATTTGTGGTGCATTGGTAGTGGTATGGATATAATTGCTCTAGTTTCTGTTTGCTGAATGTTCTGTATGTTGTAAGTACTGCATGATGTGGTGTATGTATGTTGTAGGTCCTACATGATGTAGTGTATGTATGTTGTAGGTCCTACATGATGTAGTATATGTATGTTGTAGGTCCTACATGATGTAGTGTATGTATGTTGTAGGTCCTGCATGATGTAGTGTATGTATGTTGTAGGTCCTACATGATGTAGTGTATGTATGTTGTAGGTCCTACATGATGTAGTGTATGTATGTTGTAGGTCCTGCATGATGTAGTGTATGTATGTTGTAGGTCCTACATGATGTAGTGTATGTATGTTGTAGGTCCTACATGATGTAGTGTATGTATGTTGTAGGTCCTACATGATGTAGTGTATGTTGTAGGTCCTGCATGATGTAGTGTATGTATGTTGTAGGTCCTACATGATGTAGTGTATGTTGTAGGTCCTGCATGATGTAGTGTATGTATGTTGTAGGTCCTACATGATGTAGTGTATGTATGTTGTAGGTCCTACATGATGTAGCGTATGTATGTTGTAGGTCCTACATGATGTAGTGTATGTATGTTGTAGGTCCTACATGATGTAGTGTATGTTGTAGGTCCTGCATGATGTAGTGTATGTATGTTGTAGGTCCTACATGATGTAGTGTATGTATGTTGTAGGTCCTACATGATGTAGCGTATGTATGTTGTAGGTCCTACATGATGTAGTGTATGTATGTTGTAGGTCCTACATGATGTAGTGTATGTATGTTGTAGGTCCTGCATGATGTAGTGTATGTATGGTGTAGGTCCTACATGATGTAGTGTATGTATGTTGTAGGTCCTACATGATGTAGTGCATGTATGTTGTAGGTCCTGCATGATGTAGTGTATGTATGTTGTAGGTCCTACATGATGTAGTGTATGTATGTTTTAGGTCCTACATGATGTAGTGTATGTATGTTGTAGGTCCTACATGATGTAGTGTATGTTGTAGGTCCTGCATGATGTAGTGTATGTATGTTGTAGGTCCTACATGATGTAGTGTATGTATGTTGTAGGTCCTACATGATGTAGCGTATGTATGTTGTAGGTCCTACATGATGTAGTGTATGTATGTTGTAGGTCCTACATGATGTAGTGTATGTTGTAGGTCCTGCATGATGTAGTGTATGTATGTTGTAGGTCCTACATGATGTAGTGTATGTATGTTGTAGGTCCTACATGATGTAGCGTATGTATGTTGTAGGTCCTACATGATGTAGTGTATGTATGTTGTAGGTCCTACATGATGTAGTGTATGTATGTTGTAGGTCCTGCATGATGTAGTGTATGTATGGTGTAGGTCCTACATGATGTAGTGTATGTATGTTGTAGGTCCTACATGATGTAGTGCATGTATGTTGTAGGTCCTGCATGATGTAGTGTATGTATGTTGTAGGTCCTACATGATGTAGTGTATGTATGTTTTAGGTCCTACATGATGTAGTGTATGTATGTTGTAGGTCCTACATGATGTAGTGTATGTATGTTGTAGGTCCTACATGATGTAGTGAATGTATTTTTTAGGTTCTGCATGATGTAGTGCATGTATGGTATAGGTCCTGCATGATTTAGGCTCTGCATGATGTACGTTATGTATGCGTTAAGGTCTCAGTGCTGTAGGTTCTGCATGGTATACATTCTACATCCGTGCTAGTGATGTATGTCAAGAGAATTAAAATACTTCGAATTTCTGACGAAACCTAAAATTATTACATTCACATGTTTGACAATCTGCGTCAATTTCAGCTACAAGCCCGGCTACACACAGGACGGGGCCTGGGGAGCAGCTGTCCAGTACACTGATGACTTTTTCTACGGGAAGTTCCCGGATTCGTTCAGCTGGGGGATGGCTACAGCTAGCTACCAGATAGAAGGTGCCTGGAACGAAGATGGTGAGTCACATGAGAAAAACAGAAGTATTTTTTTTTTAAAAAGTTAAAATAAGATATATTTGTGAAAGTAACGAAGTAAATTTTGTGTTTCCGGATGAATCTAAGATTAATACTGAGTTAAATCAATTCAATTATGAACTTTCATTTTGTTGTCCACTGCAGGTAAAGGAGAAGGGATATGGGACAGGTTTAGCCACACTCCTGGACATATCCACAATAATGACACAGGGGACATCTCGAGTGACAGCTATCATAAAGTAGATGATGACATTAGGATAATAAAAGACACAGGGGTGAGTACTCATGATGACAGGTTATTTTAAGTATCCGGGGTGAGCACACTTGGTGGCAATAGGAAAATACTTGACATTGTTAAATTATGACATGAGAGTTGTACAAGATACCGTACTGAGTTAAGTAAGTAGTAGAAAGATTACATTGATCTCTACTGAGTGTCTCATCATACCAATATGTTATGCTTCCGATATACATTTTTTCACGTAGTGTAGCAAATAATGTTAATTGTCCTATCGCTAGCTACCACACCTTGATTTGTTATTTGCATTATTCCCCTTTGGTTGAATGTCAGTCTGTTGGTGGATGTCTCCTGTGATGTGGTGAGTTCAAGCCAGGCCCGTAGCGTGCGGGGGGGGGGCAGGGGGCGGGCCCCCCTGCGTTTTTGTCTGGCCCCCTCTGCTTATTTTTTCTACTTAGTAAAATGTATTACCTGCCCCCTGCTATTGCCTGGCCCCTGCTGTAGAATGTCTGGTCCCTGCTGTAGAATTTTTACGCTACGGTGCTGGTTCAATGATGCTTGGATGACGGGTCCGACTGAATTAGTCATTGGTTGATGATGTTATGAGACTGTTAGGTGGAGAGTGAGTCCGAGTGGTCTGATAAGGAGGTCTCACGAAGCAGTCTTACAAAAGAGGCATGAAGTAGGTGTATGTCTCACAGAGGAACAGTGAAGACGTTTTTAAGTCAAAGGACTTTTTCATTAATGCTGTGGTGAGATGGGGCTTATTGCATTACAGCTTGAGGACTATTTCATTGTATATATCTTGTATTAAAGCTCATTCTTTAAGTTCATATGAACTTCAATTCTCCGTTTTAATTCTCGAATTGAAATTGGGATACAACATTAATGTATAGTTCATAGCCCTCATCTACTTAATCGTTGATGAGTTTCGGTTTTCCTACCTTTATAGATGACTCACTACAGATTTTCCATAGCCTGGTCACGTGTACTCCCCAATGGAACCTATCCCTCCAACCAAGCTGGTATTGATCATTACAAGAGATTCATCGATAAACTTGTGGCAATAGGTAAGTAATGTCTGAAATACCGTTGAAATCTTTAATAAATTGTCATTTACGGCGACCTGTCAATTTAGGTTATGTCCCTATTAGTCCATAGCACCATTTTACATTCGTTAATATGTCTGACGGTTTATGTGTACAGGTGTAAGACCTATGGTCACTCTATATCACTGGGACCTCCCACAAGGTCTGGAAGATCAAGGTGGTTGGCTCAACCCTAAAATTGCGGATTGGTTTAGAGACTACGCCGAGCTTTGCTTTAGAGAATTTGGCGATAAGGTTAGTCTGTTTTCATGAAATTCAATAGCTACAACCATCAAAGGCGATAAAAGTTATTTTTGGGCGATTTCTGTAAAACTAAACTAATATATTTGTTATATTCTTTTTTCTAGGTCAATCTGTTCAAAATAACGAATCATCTTAAATGACATGCACATTTCTTTTAAAAAGGTATGATTGATTTTCTCTCTCCAGGTGAAGCTTTGGATTACCTTCAACGAGCCTTGGGTTTTCACAATCCTTGGATATGGAAGAGGCGAGAACGCCCCTGGCATTAAAGACTTGAAGAACAACCCTTACCTTACGGCCCATAACGTCATTAAGGCTCATGCTGAGGCCTATCACATTTATCAAGAAAAATTTAAGTCCACTCAGCAAGGTGAGTTGTAGGAGTAACGCTCACTGTCAACTATAGGCATTTCATTTCTTTTAACAAATTGATATGATACACTTTATGTAGTTATATTTTGCCCAGCAAAAAAAAAAGTCATTGCTTTATTAGTTTTAATACATATTCATCTTTGAATGGTCGAAAAACTAGTTTAATTTAAGGTATCATATTTTGTTTTTAGTTCGATAGAATAATTAAAATAGAATCTCTCTAAAAAAAAACTGCAATATTAAATTAATAATAAAGAAAACAAAAAAAGGTACTCTGAGCTAAACGTCTTAAAATAAATTCATTCATATATCATTATTTGTAAAATAGACTTAGAAATTTTTTATTTTTTTTTATTTTTTAAATTTTATCATTCAGCTGTTTACTTCATGTTTTTTTATTGGTTAATTTGTCATCAGATTTTAATATCAGAACTTATTTTGTCACATTAAAATCTCACATGCTATATTAGGTGCATTGGGTATAAAACTAAATGATCTGACATGTTTCAAGTGAAATCGGCATCACCCTGAACTGCGACAGGTTTGAACCCCGTGACCTCATTATAAAACTGTTAATGATCTGACATGTTTCAGGTGAAATCGGCATCACCCTGAACTGCGACTGGTTTGAACCCCGTGACCCGGCCAGTGAAAGTGACATCCGGGCAGCTGAGCGCAGGCTTCAGTTTTGGATGGGCTGGTTCGCTCATCCCATTACAGTGAATGGTGACTACCCAGAGGTCATGAAGACCTACGTGAGGAACGCGAGCCTGGAGGAAGGTCTGACAGTGTCCAGACTTCCAGAGTTCACTCCACAGGAACAGCAACGAATCAAAGGTAAAACATCCGATGACAATATCAGGAAACTCCTTGACATCATATTTAGTACCCAGAGCCGTAGATAGCTATTGTAAGCCGTAGATAGCTATTGTGAGCCGTAGATAGCTAATGTGAGCCGTAGATAGCTAATGTGAGCCGTAGATAGCTATTGTGAGCCGTAGATTGCTAATGTGAGCCGTAGATAGCTAATGTGAGCCATAGATAGCTATTGTGAGCCGTAGATAGCTAATGTGAGCCATAGATAGCTAATGTGAGCCGTAGATAGCTAATGTGAGCCGTAGATAGCTAATGTGAGCCGTAGATAGCTATTGTGAGCCGTAGATAGCTAATGTGAGCCGTAGATAGCTATTGTGAGCCGTAGATAGCTAATATGAGCCGTAGATAGCTAATGTGAGCCATAGATAGCTAATGTGAGCCGTAGATAGCTATTGTGAGCCGTAGATAGCTAATGTGAGCCTTAGATAGCTATTGTGAGCCGTAGATAGCTAATGTGAGCCGTAGATAGCTAATGTGAGCCGTAGATAGCTAATGTGAGCCGTAGATAGCTATTGTGAGCCGCAGATAGCTAATGTGAGCCGTAGATAGCTATTGTAAGCCGTAGATAGCTATTGTGAGCCGCAGATAGCTAATGTGAGCCGTAGATAGCTATTGTGAGCCGTAGATAGCTAATGTGAGCCGTAGATAGCTAATGTGAGCCGTAGATAGCTAATGTGAGCCGTAGATAGCTATTGTAAGCCGTAGATAGCTATTGTGAGCCGCAGATAGCTAATGTGAGCCGTAGATAGCTATTGTGAGCCGTAGATAGCTAATGTGAGCCGTAAATAGCTATTGTAAGCCGTAGATAGCTAATGTGAGCCGTAGATAGCTAATGTGAGCCGTAAATAGCTATTGTGGCTCCCATGTGCGAGCTATGTGTTTTTTTTGGCGCTCTCCTACCAATCTGAAAAATGCAAACAAAATTTATTAGCACACTTTTGGCGCCCCTTTCCCAGTACGGCGCCCTGTACTCACAACCCGCCGCGCCCTTCCTACTCTACTGTTACTACTACCAATGTTTCTCTCCTATCAATGATAATACTGCAGCTCTATCATTTGTTTCTAATACTGTGTTATTATATTGAAGTACATTCAACTCTTATCACTCAATATTAACAGGGACTGCAGATTTTCTAGGACTTAACCACTACTCCAGTAACGTGGCTTATGAAGGTGTGGAAAACGAGGCTGGATATTTCGCCGATCAGAAAGTTGCAAACTACAAAGATCCAGCATGGAAAACGTAAGAAAATTATCTTATTATCGTATTTTGACTTCCAAAAAAAAAATGGCACGATTTGGTCACAATTTAAAATATTAAAATTGGCACCCACACTGAAATATATAAAAGATACAATTTTTAAACTTTTAAAGTGAAAGAGTCTATATTTTTTTTAGTTAACATTTTCTTAGCATTATTTAGCACGCTTTTTTTTAACAAATTTAGATTTAGCGGTAGCGGTATACAGTAACTGATGAGATTTTATATTAGCAAACTCATATTCGTTAATTATTCGATGCAAAATGTATGTAAAATGTCCTGTCCATAGTTATCACCCCTTGGTTTGTTATTTGAATGATTTCCCTTTAGTTGTAAGCGTGCTTGTGGGTGTGATTTATAGTTTAATAAGGTCAAGCATGCTTTGGTGACGAGTCTGACCGGTAGAGCGTGCTAGTGATTGGTCAAGGATCACAGACACTGTGGAGATGATATGTGGAGGTCAGTCCTTGCAGTCTGAATAGTCTAAAGATCAATCTCAGGTCGAAGTCTGTCGTGCTAGTGCTTGGTCAAGAATCACATACCACCGTAGAGATGATATGTGGACGGTCAGTCCTTCCAGTCCTAGTAGTCTTATGATCAATCTCAGGACGTAGTCTGACGTGGTAGATTCACGGTGTAATCTAATGGGGTAGTCATGACACGCCGGATAAGTTCAGACGTTTTTTTGTAAGATGCTGCAATGAGATGGGGGCTTATTGCATCACACTTTGAGGACTATCTCATTGTATATAGTATGCATTAAGTTTATTTGTAAGGTTCATCGGGACCTAATCGCGCTATTATTCTGGAATTGAAATGTGATTCGACAGGTAAACCCTATGCTAAATAATTAAAAACACGATCCACTATCCCCAGACCTTATTGGCCGTATACTGATGTCTACCCACTTGGCATAAGGAAGACCCTGAACTGGATGAGGAAAGAGTTTGGCAACATCCCCATTTATATCACAGAGAACGGTGTCAGTGACAATAATGGGACGTTGAATGACGAGCACAGGATTCTATACTACCAGAACTACATCAACAATGTGTTGAAAGGTGGGTTCGGTTTCGTTTCACTTACTCCTTGCTCGCTAATTTTACACGAAGAAGTGCGAGAGACTGGTGGCCGAGTTGTGTACTTTGTTCGGCAGTCCCGGGTTCGATACTCGGTGAGAACCAAGGGAATTTTTCCAAATCTTTTGTGAAAGCTGGTTTAAAGTCCATCATGTCCAACGGCTTCAGTTTGAGAAGTAAAGGTGGCCGTGGTTACAGAAATAGATCAATTCTACATTTCCTCTGCCCCGATAGCCCTCTTGGGCTTAGAGAATTTGACCTGTGTGTTTATTAAGCAGTGCGTTGAATTCAGTGGGATACTTAACTTTGCGCCCGGGGCACAATACATTTTTAATATCTTTTTAGAGTCCCCACCCCCTTATTCGAAAATATATAATATTATATGTAAAATGTACCATTTGTGAGTAGCGCCCGGGGCATGATGCCCCCCTTCCCACCCCTCACTACGCCTCTGTCCGGCCGGTGGGGATATCGTCGTGGGTTTAAAACCTTTAGTAATAACTCCATTGAACCATGTCCTTCTAGTCCATCTGCGACCATTGCAAGCACGGCCAAGATGGAATCGCAGAGACGAGCTTCAATAATCGGCAATCAGTAGCAGTGCTGGTTCTATGTAGAATCAAGAGATAAACATCCCATCCTTACACGGACTGATTATCATGTCATCAGTTTGCTTCATACAACTAAATACATGTATCAAACTTGAACATCTCTGTTTGCCAATAAAAAAAAATGTATTTACCAAACTCAGAAAAAACAAACAAATGTTATTTATTTATTTATTTTGTTATTTCTACTTCAGCTGTGGTGCTGGATAAAGTTAATGTCAAAGGTTACACAGCTTGGTCACTGATTGACCTGTTCGAGTGGACCAGCGGCTATTCCGCTAAGCTTGGCATCTACAATGTAAACTTTAGCGACCCTGACAGACCTCGGACGCCAAAAGCTTCTGCCAGATATTTCTATGAGCTGTACAAGTAAATGTGTATACTTTGTTTATTTAAGTCAGGGAGTACTAAATGCTCAGGCCCGTAGCGTGCGTGGGCCCCCCTGCGTTTTGTCTGGCCCCCCTCTGCTTATTTGTTCTACTTAGTAAAATGTATTACCTGCCCCCCTGCTATTAAATGGCCCCTGCTGTAGAATGCCTGGCCCCTGCTGTATAATTTTCACGCCACGGGGCTGTAAATGCTGCTCTTTGATTTGTTGTTTGCGGCTTACAAAGGGAGGTTAAAATTATTAGCGTATTTCTTTATATTTTTTCAAAACTTTTTATTAATTGATTCTATTTGAATTTATAAAGTATTTAATATTATGTTACATATATTAGACATACTTTTTGTTATCTCAACTTATGTCTGATTTTTTTTTTTATATTTTATTTTTTTTTTTATAAATTACTTAGATGCAAATATAAGGTTATGACTTTTAGTTAACACTTACTAGAGTAAGTAATGTTTTTGTATCCTTACGTTAATTTGACAGCGTTTCACAGTTATATCTTCTAAATTACCTGATTTATCCGATAGTAAATGGGTGCAATTTGAAATTGTGAGTGTTGGATAATGGGATTTAACAATTGTATTGCATTCAGTTTAGGTCTCACAAGTCTAAATAAGTCTTCAATAAATAATACATTTTAATAAACACACTTTTTGCCTTTAAATATCGAAACGATAAACTAGTATTATCCACTGTAAAATCGATGCTCTTGTCTTTTGAGTGGTTCTTATTCACTAGTGCAGGCCGGCCGTCAGCTAATCTTGGGCCACTGACAATCTCGACCAACAGAAGACCCTCTTATATCGCACGTCCACAATCTGAACAGCAGCGGAGACTGTGGCTATTGCGACGTGACCCTTAGTCTATCAATGGATTATTTACAATGACACACGCAGCTGGCGATTTGGGAGAAAATAATATTAAATATGTTACGGATCTTTATATCTTAAAAGAAAATCTGGAAAGCGGCATTTAATAAGCTCACATAAACAGTTTTATTATACATTTAATAGCTACCTATATAATGGATAGTTTGCATAAAAAAACACTGTGTAGTAAAATCAAATACTTAGACTAACCCCCCCAAAAAAAGCTCAATATATAACATTGATACATTTTTTTTTAAAACTGTAATTTCATTTCAGAAACAATGGATTCGTTAAAGGAACTCTCACAGATCCAGAAGTGAGAAAAGGTCTACCGTATGAAAGTGAAGTCTTGCACGGCCGATTCCCAGCTAATTTTTCATTCGGTGTCTCGTCAGCAGGACTCGACTTATGGAGTAAGATTTTATACCAGGGTTGGCCCCTAGAATACATATATCTTACTTTCAAAAGCAGACTAAAGCAGAACTATTTTAAAGAAAAAATATTATTTTAATTCCTAATTTTTTTAAATGGACAGGATACTCACATTAATCTGCTTCTTTGAATATGGCAACCATTACTGGCCCCACTTAAAACAATGTCAGCCATAGTTACAAGAAATGTATGCTCCTGACGAATCTAGAGTAAATTAAATGAGTATTCCCCCTTCCACCCCTCCATGCATATAATTTGAGTGGAACTGATGCATTAGATGTAATTGGCGTCACAGATCTAATAGGAGTCACAGATCTAATAGGCGTCACAGATCTAATAGGTGTCACAGATCTAATAGATGTCACAGATCTTATTGGCGTCACAGATCTAAAAGGCGTCACAGATCTAATTGGCGTCACAGATCTAATAGGTGTCACAGATCTTATTGGCGTCACAGATCTAATAGGTGTCATAGATCTTATTGGCGTCACATATCTAGTGGGTGTCATAAATCTAATAGGTGTCACAGATCTTATTGGCGTCACAGATCTAATAGGTGTCACAGATCCAATATTCGTCACATATCTAATAGGCGTCACAGATCTAATAGGTGTCATAGATCTAATAGGTGTCACAGATCTTATTGGCGTCACATATCTAATAGGTGTCATAGATCTAATAGGTGTCACAGATCTTATAGGTGTCACAGATCTAATAGGTGTCACAGATCTAATAGGTGTCACAGATCTAATAGGTGTCATAGATCTAATAGGTGTCACAGATCTTATAGGTGTCACAGATCTAATAGGTGTCATAGATCTAATAGGTGTCACAGATCTTATAGGTGTCATAGATCTAATAGGTGTCACAGATCTTATAGGTGTCACAGATCTTATAGGTGTCACAGATCTAATAGGTGTCACAGATCTTATAGGCGTCACAGATCTAATAGGTGTCACAGATCTAATAGGCGTCACAGATCTAATAGGTGTCACAGATCTTATAGGTGTCACAAATCTTTAAAATGTCATATATCTAATAAGTGTAATATAAAAAGTAGTTGTAACTGACTAATGGCTTGCCTTGACGGTCAACGTAGACACCTACCTCATCAAAATAAAACTGACGCTAAATTACATTTAAATACCTAGATGCCAGATGTATTTGTCATTTTAAACCCTTGTTCCCAGATCGAGGTGAAAGTGTCTCGGACACCTTTATCAGCGCCACAGGCTGGGCGCCCGATGTGACTGACGTCAGTGCAAGTATCTCGAGAGACATTTCATCCCTACTGAGTCTGAAGGTATTTCTTTTAATATAAAATATTACAAAGTTTTGTGTATGAAATTTATAAAATTATATTCCTATTGATAAGATCTTTAGTTGTATACGTTAACTATTCAAATTCTAAGAATTAGATTATTTGCTTCATTATCAATTTTTTTTTGTATTTACATACATGTTTAAATTAACAATATCGCGTCATCATACGCGGCTACAACGTTACTATCTAGATTAAATTACCGTTGGTGTAGAAATGTAACTGATGAGCAATATAAGTGTGTAAAACGGGGTTTCCTTTGACTTAACTGAATCATCTCTTTTTTCCCACTTCTGCTCATTGCTAAGCAAGCCCTTTTCTCCCCCCCCCCGCCCCCCTACCCCCTTCCCAATAAAAACTCGGTAATTCCTTAACCATAAGCTTACCTCGTGACAGGTCATCAAAGACTCCTTGGCTACGGCCTTTTAGCAAGTCATGTATGGAGAATAGACTATTGAAATTAATTCGTTTTTTCTGTGGCGAATTTGCTTTGATTCTTCCTCTTTCTCTTCCAGGGTTCGAATCTTTCAGAGGGCAGGGTTTTATATGACGTTATGAAGTCATGCTCATCTAATTTTTGTTTCATACACTCTAATACCCAATTCTTTCTCTCTGGCGGAACGCACCAGAACGGCGCTCCGGCACCATTTTTTTCAGTAGACTTTTGTCCACTGCACTATTTTCAGTGTTATTTCTCTATGACACGACAGCGTCAGCGTTCCGGTACCTTTTCCCGTAGACGTTTGCTTACTGCGCTATTTTCAGTGTTATTTCTTTACGACACGACGCTTTCCGGTACCTTTTTTTTTTAGAAAAATAGCACGGCTATTACCTATCTACATTGTGCATTCAGATTTACACTGATAATTATTGTGTTGCTATCTATAAGGCAGGTCATTATTACTTCACCATCGCGTGGTCAAGAGTTCTCCCTAAAGGCATATCAGGAGGTGTCCGACAGTCTGGGGTCAACTACTACATGACTTTGATCGACCAGCTGCTGGACGAAAATATCATACCAGCTGTAGCCATCAATCAATGGGACTACCCGAGTGCTCTCCAGGTGTGACTTATTTACACACCTTTCCTTTAGTTGACTATAAATATGTTAACACTGATTGCAGAAATATATGTTAACATAAAGATGTTGTGTATGCTTCCTTATGATTCACTTTAGCAATCATCAAAATGATTATTTCATCTCTGTTTTATTTGTGAAACTTACAGAATGGATGGTCGGACAGTTCCATGATTGACGAGTACCTGTATCTAGCGAAGACATGCTTTGAACAATTTGGATCCAAGGTAGGGGATTTATCGCAGAGGATACATTTGTAAGGCAGCATACAAGTAAATATTTGTAGCATCAAACATTTGAGAGTGTGTAAAAGAAAGCCTGTTGTTTGAACGTATATTAATAGCGATTACATTTAATAATTTGTATTTTACTTTCAGACTGAAGTACTATTGTTTAATTAACACCCACCCCACCCCCCCCCACCCCCCACCCCTCGTAAAAAAAAATATTACGGTGCTCAAAAAAAAGAACAACAACTTTGCATCAACCTCTGCCTTGTTTACGTTGTTTCTTTAATGTCTATTAGTTTGCCTCCCTTGGTTTAAAATTATAATACGCTTATTGTCTGCCCATGTTTCAAGACGCTAATGTAAATATGGCTCTCTATAGTTGAGAAAATGTTGACGTCTTCATCCAGAGGCGGTCGAAGCATAAAGGCTGGACGTAAGTAGCCTGGGGCGAGTGTCAAATGTGGGGCACAGAGTCGTACAGTTAGCTATGCAGAGTACTATAACAAACCAATAGCTGGACCCTATCCCCTTTAGCTCCGGGCTTGGGGAAGGTGGCCCAAGTCTCCACCTCATAAGGTCGCTAAAGTAATCACTTGTGTGGGTGCTGGTTTGGCTATAAGTTAAACATTATCTATTGACATGTTGTGTTCTGTTAGGTCAAGTACTGGGTGACTCTATCGTTACCTGAAAGTTTACCTTCAGTGGTTCCAAACATTCAACCACAGGACGTGTTTAAAGTTTACCATAACCTGCTTGTGGCCCACGGGAAGGCATACCGCTTGTACGAGTCAGATTTTAAACCAATACAGAAAGGTGAAATTGTATCTATATATATATAATATAGTTGACCAATAAATCGTTTAAATTTCTTAATTTATTATTCAACAAGTTTACAATGAATTATCTCTTTTATGATTGTGTTTCTTGATATATTTATTGCAATCCACAATAAATAAAGGTGCGTAATCCCACTACCCCCCCACGCACCCTTTGTTGTGCATGCAGGTGTAATTGGTATAACTCTGGCACCAGTGCTGGCGATTCCAGAAAACCCACGAGATCCGAGCCATGCCAGATCAGCCGAGCAAGTGACCGAGTACAGCCTGGGTCTATTCGCTGACCCAATCTTTGGAACTGGTGACTTGTCTACGGCGGTTCAGGCCGCAGCTGGGTCATCGTTTATTCCGTTAACTGAACAGGATCGTCAAATCGTCAAAGGTGAGTGAATTAAAATTTTGTTTTCAGATCGTTGATATTTTTCATTTTTTTTGCGAAAATTTTAAGTATTGCAAATTTTACAGTATAATCCTGAATTAATTTTAATTTTTTTACATATTTTTAGAGCATTTTCGAAAAAAAAAATGCTCTATTGTCCCCGTTTTGTCTGTCTGTCTGTCATCACCCTAGATCTCAACAACCATAAGTCCTAGACCCATGATGTATATATCATTTTGTAGGTCTTGGCCTGCCAAGAAATGACTTTTTTCCATTTCGCGATCTGACCTCTCAGGGCCGTAAAAGGGGCCTTAGTACCGTTTTTTACTATATAAGCTATATTAATAAATGAGCGCTATATCTCAGCAACTATAAGTCCTAGACCCATGATGTATATATCATTTTGTAGGTCTTGGCCTGCCATGTGTACATCAAAAGTTCATTTCGCGATAGGACATCCGAGGGCCGGGCTTCAGGGCTCCTAAGGGGCTTATATATTATATATACACCTTGTACGTTCAATAACCCGTTCATTTGGTGCGAAATACTGCAGCACGTAGTTTCACCAAGATTTGTTAAGAAACTCATCAAATGAAATAGTAAGCTTGTATTCTGAGTTTAATTGAAAGTATCAGAGCTATGCAACAATTGACGGATTTTTCGGACGATTAAATGACTATAATTTAGAATGTTTTCAATTATGAGTCCTATTTCAGTAACCACAAACCACTTGTAGTTAGATTTAAGAGACAATAATTTTTTTTCAAATATAAAGAAACGTCTTAATAATTTTTTTTTTACAGATATATGCATTACACAATTGAATTTATAAACTTTTCCAAAATTTACAAATATTTACTGAAAGCTAACAAACGTACTGATACATAGCACGAAAATGCGCTAACACGTCCTGTGTCCAGAATGGAACAGGCTTAATTGCTTGTTTTATGTATACATAATGTTTTATTATTTTTGTATATAAAAACTTAGTGGTGGTATGTGCACTCAACGCATTAATAAATCAATAAAAGAACATTTTAAAAAAAATAAAATTCTTAATTTTTTAGGCAGACCTCAAATTAATACTTTTTTTCTTTATCTAACTTGGTCATTCAAGCTTGAAGTAAGCAATAGAAAAATACTCATGTCTGCATCTGGACACTGTGGGGGGCGGGGAGGGGCTGATGTTGGTGGGGGGAGGGGTGAAGCCTCAACAGGATTTTTTTAAAGGATTTTTTTTCCATTTATATTCCAACTATGACAAAGTCTGCAATTGTGTTCTGTAGGATAACAGTGTTGGATATGATGAAAAGTGTGTAAAAAAGAAACTGAAAATTTTGTTTCTCTGTTCCCGTCATTCACGTTGCGAAAAGTCCGATGTATAATTAATCTGTACAATATTTCAGTCAATCTTTTCTCTCTGCCTGTTAATAAATTTCATACTTAAAAAGTACAACAATTACTTCCAACATTGACATGGGCGCATGCAGCCTCTTTATCAGCCGCGCTTAATACAAACACGTCAGGCCTTCCTATTTCCGCTTACAGCCTCTTTCTTGGCCTCTCTTAATACAAATACAAGAGGCTTTCCCTCGGCCGCACCTAGCATGAGGCTGAAAAAAAAAAACCTAGTTTCCGGGACACTTAAACCTATCTTCTCTTTCAGGTAGCGCTGACTTCCTAGGTTTAGAGTATTATGGCACAAAAACAGTAGGACGCGATGTCAACGTGACTGACTGCGGGGTCTGGACCCTGGAAGATCTTCCAGCCTCCGGCCTGAGCGACCCTAAGGGTCTCCGCGGGGTGTTGAGGCTCCTGAAAGACCGCTACGACAACGCCCCTGTGGTGATATGCGGTAACGGGGTCTGGAGCGTCTCGGATGATGTCAACGACATCTTCAGATCGGTGTTCATTCTCCAGCATGTTGACGAAGTCTTGAAAGGTAACTTTAGAAATTTAGACAGTATTAAACTTGTGCGAATGTAGACTTTTAAAATTTAGACTGTATTGAACTTGTAAGAATGCTAACTGTAATAAATTTGGATAAATTTTCACATCTATTAAGTTCACATTTAATGTATTAATTCATATAAACACTCCATCCATCTGTGGTCCGAGTCAAAATATGTGTCCACCTCTGGACTAGCAAATGTCTCAAATTCCAAACTGCAATCGCTTTGCGTGTCTCTGCTCACCACGATATAATTCAAATAAATCTATTCTCCAGCGGTCAGGCTGGACGGATGTGACGTCAGAGCCTACACTTACAGGTCTTTGAAGGACAGCTACGAATGGACCAGGGGCTACACGCCCAAGTTCGGACTAATCAAGGTGGATTACAGTGACCCTGCCAAGCCTGAATCTCTGAGAACCTCTGGCTCAACTTTCAGTACTATAGTCACTGACCACGGCATAGTCTGATGATGGACTAGTGATGAAGTAGTTGTTTCTTTGTTGTTGTTTTCTATGTGTTTTGAGGTTATTGTTTAAGTTTTCACTAATATGTGTTTTGAGGTTATTGTTTTTCACTAATATGTGTTTTGAGGTTATTGTTTAAGTTTTCACTAATATGTGTTTTGAGGTTATTGTTTTTCACTAATATGTGTTTTGAGGTTATTGTTTAAGTTTTCACTAATATGTGTTTTGAGGTTTTGGTTTAAGTTTTCACTAATATGTGTTTTGAGGTTTTGGTTTAAGTTTCCACTAATAAAAATATTTTATATACAACATGAATGAACTAATTTTTAAAAAAAATAAATACTAAACATATCAATTGTACAAGTCTGTATTAACATACCATAAGGATACCGGCATGGATATAGAAACATCTTAGACACATTCCCGTAAGTTAAGATTTAGAGAAAGCAGCCTGATATAATTTTGAGTTGACCCTACTTTGATTTTTAAAAATGCACATTTTTTTTATTTCCCTGTTGAAAGAGGCGGGGCTTGAGTCAATTCACATAAAGTTGGATAAAGTGACAGATGAAAACATTCAGATATGTCATCTACCTTGTGATGGATGGCCGAGGGGGTGTAAGAACTGTTTACCCCTGAGTGTCGCGGTTTCGATCTCCGGTAAAAATCACTGGAATTTTTCCAATTCCTGGTAAAAGTTAATTTAAAGTACCTCATGTCCACCCAGCTTTAAATCAGTACCTGACTTAAGTTCAGGAAGAAAAGGCGCCAGGGCGTTGTGCCTTAATGGGCCTTTAAGCTCAGGTAACTTTACTTTTTTTTTAAATTTTACCTGAGATTACTTAATGTTTTTTGTTTCTACACAATCAAGCGTAAATTAATATTAATTAATATTTTTAATTACATTTCATAAAAATGAGAAATTAAATGTAGGTTGATTTGAGTTGTAGGCAACTGGTATCACGATACTTGATTAGCAATAAAACACAGGTCTAACTCATATTCATCAATTATTTGATGCAAAATATGTAAATGCCGTATCCATAGTTATCACCCTTGATTTGTTATTTGAATGATTCCCCTTTAGTTATAAGTTAGCGTGCTAGTGGGTGTGACCTTTAGTTTAGTAAGGTCAAGCATGCTTCGGTGACGAGTTTGACCGGTAGAGCGTGCTAGTGCTTGGTCAAGGATCACAAAACACTGTGGAGATGATACGTGGAGGTCAGTCCTTGCAGTCCGAGTAGTCTAAAGATCAATATCTGGTCGTAGTGTGTCGTGCTAGTGCTTGGTCAAGGATCACATGATAATATAATAGAAAAATATTTTTAGACAATAAACGTATATTAGAATGCCCCAAGAGTAAAAAAAATAATAGTTAACAAATCATTTATATAAATAACGATATAAATATTTATATGAATTATCATACAAACATTTATTTCAATTATCATAAAAATATGTATATGAATTATCATACAAACATTTATTTAAATTGTCATAGCTAGAAATATAAGCGTGGTTGCCCATCTAAATGTATAGATTATTTAATTATTGGTTTTTGCGACTAAGTCCCTGAGAAAACCGCTATAAAGTTTAATACATGGAGCAAAAGACCAACGTTTTAATCAAGGGAAAGGCTAACTACTTGGTTAGACCTCATGAACCACTCCTAGTTATAGTTACAAAGCGAAAGAAGACATAGTTCATCCATGTTTCACACCAATGTACCTAACAAAACTGTAATGCATGGGAAAAAGAAAGACAAAGTGGCCCCTCCAAGAAAAACTGGATTGCCAACATAAAGAAATAGACAGGTTAAAATGTGACTCTATTAGCAACCAAACGTCATAGAGATGAATGAAGTAATAATATATCTGCTACAGTATCTCCGATGTCCCCCATTGACAAAAAAACTGTGAAGGAATCAATGAATGAACATGAAGAATAAAAATTAAACATATACACCCTGTTAAATGGGGAAAACCCGTGCACCTAATTAATGCATTGAATTTTCGGTGCGTAGTACTTCCTCTGAACGGCGCCATAGATTTGATTCCAAGACTGATTATGATTCCATTGACCAAGAGTTTGGCCTAGCTGAAGCCAGACGCTCTAAGCTTAGAACAGACTCGTTCTATTCTTAAAATATCCATTAAAAATTATATTTTCGTCTCTGCCCAATGATTTGTCAAGACTGTCGTTCATCAAGTATTGTGGCTAAGTATGTCAGATTCGGCCACATTCCCAACTCTCCAGATTGTTTCTGATGCCAGAAATGATTGTAGGCATACAACCACCAATCAAGTGATAAACACAATCAGAGCATCCAGCCTCGAATACTTCAAACTTGACCTTAATCACGGCTAGTCTTACATCGTAACACTTGTCAGTCTTTTCTTTTATTCAAACAAAACATATTTCATTCATTTGTTCATCTATATTTGTATTCTTTACTGCTTTCAAGTTCCATCCATTCCGCTGGTCCAAAAAAAAAAAGAAAAATATCTAATATCACAATATATTTGTGAACATGAGTTACAATTAGCGTCTCACTTACAAACTGGGGGAGGTTGACTTAACAATAAAAAAAAAATACATAACTTGATACTTAACAACAAAATCTCCCATGAATCGTGAAGAGATGGAAAGCTTGAGAGGCGAGTTGACATCTCTGTATAAGAAACAGTTTATGAAACTGGATGCAGCTGACTGTGCTGGGAAGGACACCACCAGGGTAATTTACTAGTGTCATAATCAGTTCGATTTGTTTTGGAAATACATTTGTGGGGGGGGGGGGGGGAAGTGCATGCAGTTTTTGTTGGCGCGTTATCTTTGTACGGGCTGCTTAGCTGAAAAAAAAACATATGTTAATTCACAACGTCATCTATGTTCATGTAGTCTTGCGATTCCAGTGTTATTCACAGCGTTATCTGTGTGTGCATTTAGTTTAGTTGGCAACACTAGACTGATCAACAAGGTTATTTATGTTACGAAGTATAGTTGGCAACACCAGGGTAATTTACGTCTTCTATGTAAATGCAGTTTAAATTCACACCACGCAGTGGTGGCGCTAACAGTAGATAAACTTTTGAGTGGGCCCTACTTGGATAAAAATAAACATTTTATTTCCATGTTGAAAGAGGTGAGGCGTGAGTGAAGCTTCATTTTGCCAACACTGACAGCGGGGGTAACAAAAATGTCATTGCTCAAGGATTCAGTGTAGTATAGTGTCTTAAGTCAAAAAAAACAAAAAGATAATTTAGTCACTGCATCAATATGGTGTAACATCAAGTCACACTATCTCAACAGATGCGCATCCAGTTGTTGGAAGCATACGTCAAGGACTTGAACGAACAGAACGAAATGTTGGTTCAGATGGTCGAGGAGGTCACTCAAGCAAAGGTATTGTTTGTTTTGAATGTCCTACATTTAGTTGACAGCTCAAATTTAAATCTTCTCATTTGAACGTTCAATTATATACAGTGTTTAAGTGACACATTTCCATTTCTTTATATCCTATATCTGAACACTGGAAATTTCAAATTTTTTGCTATTCGCTGCACACTTAAGAAACATTGGTGTTCATCACACATTTGTAAACAAAGAAGAAATATAATTAATCTATGTATCCATAAATACAAGTTTATTACACTATATTTTACACAACTTTACTTTTGTAAAGATATAAAGTAATATGGGAAATCTATGTAAACCCTTTTTTTTTTAATCTTTCTTTAATTGTTTTACAGTTGGGTCACAAAAAACTAATCAGTTTATTATGTATGTCAGTGAAACCTAAATAATGTGACAAAAGCAGCTACCTTTAACATATTCATTTGGTATACAGTCTACAAACATGATATTTTTGTGTGTATTTACGTGAAAAATTAATGTCATCCGGCCAATTAAAAGAAATTAAAGCATAAATTGTAATATTGTCTCCCACTGGCCGTATGTCAACAGGAAGACTTGATCTTCAGAGAAAGACAGAAATGCCAACAAGTCCAGAAACTGAAAGATTCTCTCACCTGTGTGCAGGAAGAACTCGAGGCGGAGAGGGAGAATAACACGAGCTGTAACTGCGAGATCTCGGCGTTAAAGAACGAGAACAGTCGGATTCAACGACTGTATGACGAGTGTCAGAAAGAGGTATGTATGTTCAGTGAATACGGTGCAGTGAAATGACGGTACCGTAAATGACGGTACAAATGACGGTGCAGTGAAATGTTCGTACAGTGCGTGGTGGTACATTGAAATGACGATACAGTGAAATGACCTACAGTGAATGACGGTACAGTTAAATGATCGTATATTGAATGACGGTACAATGAATGACGGTGCAGTGAAATGATCGTACAGTGAATGGCGGTACAGTGAAATGAAAGTGCAGTAAAATGATCGTACAGTGAATGTCGGTACAGTGAATGACGGTACAGTGAATGACGGTACAGTGAAATGACGGTGCAGTGAATAATTGTACAGTGAATGGCGGTACAGTGGGTATTCGGTTAACGAACTTAATCCGTTCCACAATTATGTTCGCTATCCGAATCGTTCGTTAACCGATCATCGATTTACCATATATGTTAATGGAAATTCGATTAATTCGTTCTGGAGATCCTAAAAATTAAATTGAAAAAAATTGTCATGTATATGAATAATTTTTTAGTAAGTTTATTTATTACAAATATGATACATACATATGGTCTTACTTATTAATCAGTTCATTTTCTTTTATTTGGGCGTTAAAGAACATGTCCAATGTCGGTTGTTTTTCTCTCTCCTTCAGGACTTTCAGGAAATGATTGATAGCAATGTGATTGTAGAGATCAGCAACCCTATTGACATCAGCTTGTTTAATGCCAGATCTCCTTTTAAATTTTGTAAACCAGCCAGTGGTAGCCTTGAATTCTAGATTTTCGGAGGACGAGCCTGGAGTTTGTTCTTTCAATTTCTCAAAAATTTCTCCAGCCTTCTCTTGAATGATGGCCATTCTAGCTACATCTCTTTTCACCTACCATTCATTTAGACCTGTTCAAGCCGTACTGCCTGGTAACATCAGTCATTATTTGTCCACTCTCTTCTTTTATTATAATCTCTTGCTTGGTTTTTATGGAGAGCACTGTTCTTGACACTCCACTCTTTTCAGGTCCCATAATATTGTCAAATTTTCAGGGTTTTTTTATAAGGCGTTTAGAGAAGCACATACGAAAACCACAAGGACTTAAACCAAGTACACATGTATGGTACACTATTGACGATGTGTCGTCGCACACTACCCTACGCGTCGAACGGTGCTGCCTCACTGATACGTAGTATGAATGATGACGTGTCAGCGCATGCGCACATCCATTTTCAGAACAAATTGAGGATTGATGTCGGGTGTTCCGAGAGCCGAGACGTGTTCGTTAGAATTAGTTTTTGTTCGTTATCCGAATTTTGTTCGTTGTCCGAACACATAAATCTTTCCTGAAAGTGTTCGTTGTCCGACTTGTTCGCTGTCCGAACAGTTCGTTAACCGAATACCCACTGTACAGTGAAATGACGATACGGTGAAATGACCATACAGTGAATGACGGTACAGTTAAATGATCGTATATTGAATGACGGTACAATGAATGACGTTGCAGTAAAATGACAGCACTGCTAGTGATGACTGGAATTAATAAGGGTGAAGTGAAAATCTGTACAGCGATTATCGGTACAGTGAATGATGGCACAAAGAATGACCTTACAGTGAATGACAACACAATCGCAATGGATTACAAAGACATTAGTAATGTTAAAAACTAAAATTTTATAAATATTATAATAAACTGGTAGCCTATTTCCCTGTTAGCCAGGGATCACATATTTTCCTGGTACCTAGGAATCACCTATTACCAGGGATGGTTGAATGCTTCACTGTCTCTAGTTACCAATCTCTGGTCCAGGTCAGATTACTGAACGACTCAGTGTCCGAGCAACAGTGCCTGATCAACAAGGCCCACCAGAAGATCTGCAACCTGGAGGAACAGCTAAGCTGCTGCCAGAACGAGGCGCAGCAATTGGAGCAGATGTGAGTGACAGACACACACACACACACTCATCTACACACCTATCCACAATAAGACAGATACACATATTGATGTACAGTGTATCCACACACACACACACACACACACTCATCTACACACCTAACCACAATAAGACAGATACACATATTGATGTACAGTGTATCCACACACACATACACACACACTCATCTACACACCTAACCACAATAAGACAGATACACATATTGATGTACAGTGTATCCACACACACATACACACAGCATCTACACACCTAACCACAATAAGACAGATACACATATTGATGTACAGTGTATCCACACACACACACACACACACACTCATCTACACACCTAACCACAATAAGACAGATACACGTATTGATGTACAGTGTATCCACACACACACACACTCATCTACACACCTAACCACAATAAGACAGATACACATATTGATGTACAGTGTATCCACACACACATACACACAGCATCTACACACCTAACCACAATAAGACAGATACACATATTGATGTACAGTGTATCCACACACACACACACACACACAGCATCCACACACCTAACCACAATAAGACAGATACACGTATTGATGTACAGTGTATCCACACACACACACACTCATCTACACACCTAACCACAATAAGACAGATACACATATTGATGTACAGTGTATCCACACACACATACACACACACTCATCTACACACCTAACCACAATAAGACAGATACACATATTGATGTACAGTGTATCCACACACACACACACACTCATCTACACACCTAACCACAATAAGACAGATACACATATTGATGTACAGTGTATCCACACACACATACACACAGCATCTACACACCTAACCACAATAAGACAGATACACATATTGATGTACAGTGTATCCACACACACACTCATCTACACACCTAACCACAATAAGACAGATACACATATTGATGTACAGTGTATCCACACACACATACACATACACTCATCTACACACCTAACCACAATAAGACAGATACACATATTGATGTACAGTGTATCCACACACACACACACACAGCATCTACACACCTAACCACAATAAGACAGATACACATATTGATGTACAGTGTATCCAGACACACATACACTCATCTACACACCTAACCACAATAAGACAGATACACATATTGATGTACAGTGTATCCACACACACATACACTCATCTACACACCTAACCACAATAAGACAGATACACATATTGATGTACAGTGTATCCACACACACACACACACACACAGCATCTACACACCTAACCACAGTAAGACAGATACACGTATTGATGTACAGTGTATCCACACACACACACACTCATCTACACACCTAACCACAATAAGACAGATACACATATTGATGTACAGTGTATCCACACACACACACACACACTCATCTACACACCTAACCACAATAAGACAGATACACATATTGATGTACAGTGTATCCACACACACATACACACACACTCATCTACACACCTAACCACAATAAGACAGATACACATATTGATGTACAGTGTATCCACACACACACACACACTCATCTACACACCTAACCACAATAAGACAGATACACATATTGATGTACAGTGTATCCACACACACACACACTCATCTACACACCTAACCACATTAAGACAGATACACATATTGATGTACAGTGTATCCACACACACATACACTCATCTACACACCTAACCACAATAAGACAGATACACATATTGATGTACAGTGTATCCACACACACATACACTCATCTACACAACTAACCACAATAAGACAGATACACATATTGGTGTACAGTGTATCCACACACACACACTCATCTACACACCTAACCACAATAAGACAGATACACATATTGATGTACAGTGTATCCACAGACACACACACTCATCTACACACCTAACCACAATAAGACAGATACACATATTGATGTACAGTGTATCCACACACACACACACACACACTCATCTACACACCTAACCACAATAAGACAGATACACATATTGATGTACAGTGTATCCACACACACACACACACTCATCTACACACCTAACCACAATAAGACAGATACACATATTGATGTACAGTGTATCCACACACACATACACACACACTCATCTACACACCTAACCACAATAAGACAGATACACATATTGATGTACAGTGTATCCACACACACACACACTCATCTACACACCTAACCACAATAAGACAGATACACATATTGATGTACAGTGTATCCACACACACACACACACACTCATCTACACACCTAACCACAATAAGACAGATACACATATTGATGTACAGTGTATCCACACACACACACACACACACTCATCTACACACCTAACCACAATAAGACAGATACACATATTGATGTACAGTGTATCCACACACACATACACACAGCATCTACACACCTAACCACAATAAGACAGATACACATATTCATGTACAGTGTATCCACACACACACACACACTCATCTACACACCTAACCACAATAAGACAGATACACATATTGATGTACAGTGTATCCACACACACACACACACACACTCATCTACACACCTAACCACAATAAGACAGATACACATATTGATGTACAGTGTATCCACACACACATACACACAGCATCTACACACCTAACCACAATCAGACAGATACACATATTGATGTACAGTGTATCCACACACACACACACACACACTCATCTACACACCTAACCACAATAAGACAGATACACATATTGATGTACAGTGTATCCACACACACACACACTCATCTACACACCTAACCACAATAAGACAGATACACATATTGATGTACAGTGTATCCACACACACATACACACACACTCATCTACACACCTAACCACAATAAGACAGATACACATATTGATGTACAGTGTATCCACACACACACACACTCATCTACACACCTAACCACAATAAGACAGATACACATATTGATGTACAGTGTATCCACACACACACACACTCATCTACACACCTAACCACAATAAGACAGATACACATATTGATGTACAGTGTATCCACACACACACACACTCATCTACACACCTAACCACAATAAGACAGATACACATATTGATGTACAGTGTATCCACACACACATACACACACACACTCATCTACACACCTAACCACAATAAGACAGATACACATATTGATGTACAGTGTATCCACACACACACACACACAGCATCTACACACCTAACCACAATAAGACAGATACACATATTGATGTACAGTGTATCCACACACACATACACTCATCTACACACCTAACCACAATAAGACAGATACACATATTGATGTACAGTGTATCCACACACACACACACTCATCTACACACCTAACCACAATAAGACAGATACACATATTGATGTACAGTGTATCCACACACACATACACACAGCATCTACACACCTAACCACAATAAGACAGATACACATATTGATGTACAGTGTATCCACACACACACACACTCATCTACACACCTAACCACAATAAGACAGATATACATATTGATGTACAGTGTATCCACACACACATACACACAGCATCTACACACCTAACCACAATAAGACAGATACACATATTGAATTACAGTGTATCCACACACACATACACTCAGCATCTACACACCTAACCACAATAAGACAGATACACATATTGATGTACAGTGTATCCACACACACACACACTCATCTACACACCTAACCACAATAAGACAGATACACATATTGATGTACAGTGTATCCACACACACACACACTCATCTACACACCTAACCACAATAAGACAGATACACATATTGATGTACAGTGTATCCACACACACATACACTCATCTACACACCTAACCACAATAAGACAGATACACATATTGATGTATAGTGTATCCACACACACACACACTCATCTACACACCTAACCACAATAAGACAGATACACATATTGATGTACAGTGTATCCACACACACACACACTCATCTACACACCTAACCACATTAAGACAGATACACATATTGATGTACAGTGTATCCACACACACATACACTCATCTACACACCTAACCACAATAAGACAGATACACATATTGATGTACAGTGTATCCACACACACATACACTCATCTACACACCTAACCACAATAAGACAGATACACATATTGATGTACAGTGTATCCACACACACATACACACAGCATCTACACACCTAACCACAATAAGACAGATACACATATTGATGTACAGTGTATCCACACACACACACACACACAGCATCTACACACCTAACCACAATAAGACAGATACACGTATTGATGTACAGTGTATCCACACACACACACACTCATCTACACACCTAACCACAATAAGACAGATACACATATTAATGTACAGTGTATCCACACACACACACACACTCATTTACACACCTAACCACAATAAGACAGATACACATATTGATGTACAGTGTATCCACACACACACACACACACTCATCTACACACCTAACCACAATAAGACAGATACACATATTGATGTACAGTGTATCCACACACACATACACACACACTCATCTACACACCTAACCACAATAAGACAGATACACATATTGATGTACAGTGTATCCACACACACATACACACAGCATCTACACACCTAACCACAATAAGACAGATACACATATTGATGTACAGTGTATCCACACACACACACACACACACACTCATCTACACACCTAACCACAATAAGACAGATACACGTATTGATGTACAGTGTATCCACACACACACACACTCATCTACACACCTAACCACAATAAGACAGATACACATATTGATGTACAGTGTATCCACACACACATACACACAGCATCTACACACCTAACCACAATAAGACAGATACACATATTGATGTACAGTGTATCCACACACACACACACACACAGCATCCACACACCTAACCACAATAAGACAGATACACGTATTGATGTACAGTGTATCCACACACACACACACTCATCTACACACCTAACCACAATAAGACAGATACACATATTGATGTACAGTGTATCCACACACACATACACACACACTCATCTACACACCTAACCACAATAAGACAGATACACATATTGATGTACAGTGTATCCACACACACACACACACACTCATCTACACACCTAACCACAATAAGACAGATACACATATTGATGTACAGTGTATCCACACACACATACACACAGCATCTACACACCTAACCACAATAAGACAGATACACATATTGATGTACAGTGTATCCACACACACACACACTCATCTACACACCTAACCACAATAAGACAGATACACATATTGATGTACAGTGTATCCACACACACATACACATACACTCATCTACACACCTAACCACAATAAGACAGATACACATATTGATGTACAGTGTATCCACACACACACACACACAGCATCTACACACCTAACCACAATAAGACAGATACACATATTGATGTACAGTGTATCCAGACACACATACACTCATCTACACACCTAACCACAATAAGACAGATACACATATTGATGTACAGTGTATCCACACACACATACACTCATCTACACACCTAACCACAATAAGACAGATACACATATTGATGTACAGTGTATCCACACACACACACACACACACAGCATCTACACACCTAACCACAGTAAGACAGATACACGTATTGATGTACAGTGTATCCACACACACACACACTCATCTACACACCTAACCACAATAAGACAGATACACATATTGATGTACAGTGTATCCACACACACACACACACACTCATCTACACACCTAACCACAATAAGACAGATACACATATTGATGTACAGTGTATCCACACACACACACACTCATCTACACACCTAACCACAATAAGACAGATACACATATTGATGTACAGTGTATCCACACACACACACACACACACAGCATCTACACACCTAACCACAATAAGACAGATACACATATTGAATTACAGTGTATCCACACACACATACACTCATCTACACACCTAACCACAATAAGACAGATACACATATTGATGTACAGTGTATCCACACACACATACACACAGCACCTACACACCTAACCACAATAAGACAGATACACATATTGATGTACAGTGTATCCACACACACATACATTTACACACTTATCCACAACTAGATAGATATACATATTGATGTACAATGTTTTATTGAGTGTGTCGATGAAGTGTGTGGGATCTTTTTAATTGATTACCGTATTGAAATAGTTAAGTGTGTAGATACATGCGTGTCTTTTTTTATTCCTCTAACCCAGTGGTCGGCAAAATGCGGCTCCGGGGCCGTATGTGGCTCTTTGGCTTCTTAAGTGCGGCTCTGGCATTTAGTTTTATTTAGTATACAATTTATTTAGTGCACTACTTATTTAGTGTCATAAAAGTCTACTAAACAAGCATATTGGCTCCCAATTTTTTTTAATTGTTGTAATGTTCATATTTGGCTCTTTGGCTGATAAGTTTGACGACAACTGGTCTAACCGATGTGGTCGTTGGGGGGAAAGTCATTTCCGTGGGCTTATAGACATGGTGGCGCCATCTCCTGTCCAAGTCAGTTCTAAAGACTAGCGAGGGATAAATTATTTTAAAAAAAAACAATCATATATGCTACATGTAATAACAAGAGATGGGTTGATACATTCAATAGGAGCTCATTTTATTGGGTTGAAAAATTGTATGTATTAATGCATACATGAAGTTTGATAATACTGTCATTAGAACATGTTGTGTGCATGGGCGTCGCTAGGAATTTTTATAGGGGGGGGCAAAAATTTTCCGGCGGGGAGGGGGGGCAAATAACAACTTTATGACATGTTTTCAAAATGTAGGGGGGGGGGCAAATGCCATGAATACGCCCATTGTTGTGTGTGTGTGTATATATTTGAATGTCTGAATCTATTACCAGAAAATATTTAGAGTACTCAATACATGTATTAAATGCTTGACGTATGGAAACTGCAGTACGTGTCTCCATGTAGTTCAATAATGTTTTCAACGTCTATCCGCCTGTTTGGATGTCAGGTTAAGTACCACAAAGTGTGAACTCGACCATGCTCGGTCAACTATCAGGAACCTGGAGTGCACAGTTGAAGGACTTAAAGATGAACTCACTCGAGCTGAAGAGAGGGTGAGATTGAAAAATAAAACAACTTAACTTTAAAAAAACAAGCAATTAAGCCTGTTCCATTTTGGACACAGGACGTGTTAGCGCATTTTCGTGTAAATATTTGTAAATTTTGGAAATGTTTATAAATTCAATTGTGTAATGCATATATCTGTAAAAAATATTATAAATACGTTTCTTTATATTTGAAAAAAAATTATGTTCTCTTAAATCTAACTACAAGTGGTTTGTGGTTACTGAAATAGGACTCATTGAAAACATTCGAAATTGTAGTCATTTAATCGTCCGAAAACTCCGTCAATTGTTGAATAACTCTGATACTTTCAATTAAACTCAGAACACAAGCTTACTATTTCATTTGATGAGTTTCTTAATAAATCTTGGTGAAACTACGTGCTGCTGTATTTCGCACCAAATGAATGGGTTATTGAACGTACAAGGTGTATATATAATATATAAGCCCCTTAGGAGCCCTGAAGCCCGGCCCTCAGAGGTCCTGTCGCGAAATGAACTTTTGATGTACACATGGCAGGCCAAGACCTACAAAATGATATATACATCATGGGTCTAGGACTTATGGTTGCTGAGATATTGGGCGCTCCTTTATTAATATAGCTTATATAGTAAAAAACGGTACTTTGTAAGCCCCCTTTTACGGCCCTCAGAGGTCAGATCGCGAAATGAACTTTTGCTGCACACATGGCAGGCCAAGACCTACAAAATGATATATACATCATGGGTCTAGGACTTATGGTTGTTGAGATCTAGGGTGATGACAGACAGACAGACAGACAGACAGACAGACAAAACGGGACAATAGAGCATTTTTTTTCGAAAATGCTCTAAAAATCATAAATTTAAATATCATGCGTATTGATAAGGTTACCTCTGAGATGGGAACGAAATACTGATTTAATTATCATGCGTGGTGATAAGGTTGTCTCTGAGATGGGAACTCTAAATACTGATTTCAATATCATGCGTAGTGATAAGGTTACCTCTGATATTGGAACTGAACACTGTGACACACGGGACAGGCGTTGAACTTTTCAAACCAATGTATGATTGATTGATTAACTCTTCTCTATCTAACTCTTCCACATATTATCCATATATTAGTTTACTTAGCTATAAATGTCATCCACGTTTGCATTTACAGGAGGAAAACTTAACGCGGAACATACAGAAGCTGTCACGTGACCTGGATTGTTTGAACTCAGCCCTGGAGCAGAAACAAAATGAATGCCTGAAGTGAGTCCCGCGGTGAATGTAATGTATATTGTTGGTCATGGGCGTCGCTAGGAATTTTCCCAGGGGGGGAGAAAAATTTTCCAGGGGGGGCAAGACCGTTCTGCGAAAACATAGTAAAGATAGTTTAGATGAAATGTGGCATATAAAACCACACGTGGTTCTTTGTCATGTTTAGTTACGTGTCACACAGAGTGACTGTGTTGGTATGAAGGCAATGCTTGACCGATCATGCTAGGAAGGTCAGGGGAGAGAATCAGCTGTTGGGTTGTTACATATTGGGATACAGGAACACGTGCGTGTGTGCGTGTGTAGGGATAGAGTTGACATTAGTATATTTATATATATATATATATATATATATATATATATATATATATATATATATAGTTGGGGTAGAACACTCGTGTGGCGTGGACATATTTTATATTGTGGTCAGTTTAGGTAAGACACAGTAGTAAGAGGTCGTGTTGATGGACTCTATTTGAGACAGTTGTGTATTCATGAGGGCTAGTTATAGTTTAAAGTATTACTGTGTAAGGTATCACAGTACAATTTATTGTGCAGGAATTGTGAATGGTCTGTTCCAATATCAAACAATTTTGACACTGTTGCTATAGTTTGTTTTGTTTGTATTTTTTTTTTAATTTTCCTATTACTGAATCGTGTTATATTGACCATAATGGGGGCTTTTAAAATGATTTTTTTTTTCAAATATAACAACCCGGAAAGCGGTTATCATAGATCTGTTGCCTGGTATCTGTTGCCTGGTATCTGTTGCCTGGTATAGTGGTATCTGTTGCCTGGTATCTGTTGCCTGGTATAGTGGTATATGTTGCCTGGTATCTGTTGCCTGGTATAGTGGTATCTGTTGCCTGGAATCTGTTGCCTGGTATGTGTTGCCTGGTATCTGTTGCCTGGTATGTGTTGCCTGGTATCTGTTGCCTGGTATGTGTTGCCTGGTATGTGTTGCCTGGTATCTGTTGCCTGGTATGTGTTGCCTGGTATCTGTTGCCTGGTATAGTGGTATCTGTTGCCTGGAATCTGTTGCCTGGTATCTGTTGCCTGGTATCTGTTGCCTGGTATGTGTTGCCTGGTATGTGTTGCCTGGTATCTGTTGCCTGGTATGTGTTGCCTGATATGTGTTGCCTGGTATCTGTTGCCTGGTATAGTGGTATCTGTTGCCTGGAATCTGTTGCCTGGTATCAGTTGCCTGGTATCTGTTGCCTGGTATCTGTTGCCTGGTATCAGTTGTCTTCTTGTTTATCTGTAGCTTAGAGAGTCAGGTGACGGAGCTATCTCGGGAGCTACAGATGACGGAGAAGAAACTCTGCAACTGTCACGAGGATGTTGAGTCGCTCCGGTGTAAAAATAGCCTTCTGATGGAGAAACTGAACTGCGCTGAGGAAAACGTGAGTTTGATCACAGATTAGCACAATAACGCTTAAAACTCACATTTAAGTTGTCTGTATCTTTGCCGGAAGGTTAGAGTAACTTATTACAAGTGTGTCTTCAATTTATATCTGCCCCATTAGGGATGTGTACACAAACTCCTAACTGCAGTACTTTAAAAATGAACACTTTTTTTTTGTTTTTTCTTTATCTTTACTTGAAGTTTACCGTACCTTATGTATTACAATTGTGTCTGATTATTTGAACATGTGATGCCTGGCAGAACCGGCTCAATGGGACCCTGGGGCTCCCTCTGCCAAAGAGCCCCCCTCCCCCGAGTACCAAATCTCTATCATTTCTGTAACTATAGGAGCCCCCCCCCCAATATCTTACAGTGGCTGTCTAGGTCCTCCAAATAAAACAACTTGAGAAAGACTCTGCTACTAGGAACTCTTAATGTCTATGCGTGCTCTAATTTTATAATTATAGCCTTCACCACTAATCAAAGGCTCTATGACGACTCAGTATGTATTGAATACAGTTACAATAATAAATAGGTAGAGTCACAATGAGGATTTTGATATGGCACCATTGACTGATTCGCGACAATATGTCAGTGGATGATTTTGTCGTTCTCCTCTGAGCGACTCAGTTGCGCTGTGTGCCGAATCGAGATGTGCGCTATTGCCCTAATCAGATAATACGTTAATCCTTTCATTATTCAGATAGCTAATCTAGAGTGCGAGAAACGTGAACTAGAGGCCTGCTGTAAGAGATACCAGGACACTCACTCCTATTCTAACACCGAGGTCAGTGTGACACGTACTCCCAGACATGCAACATAATGCACATGTGTTCACAAATATTTTAAAATGGGGTCTAAGTTACGTTAAAACTATTTACTTTGCTTGTTGTTTTCTTCTAAACTGTTAACTTTGATATATTCGAAATTCTACTAACTTGTTGAGTTAAAGTTTCAATGTTTATACATATGTATTTCTGCTCTCTTTTAAAATAGCATTCAGTGCACAGTACTAGTATTAGTAGTGTCGAGTTCAAATTTAAAATGAAGAGATCATAAATACAAATTATTATTAATACTTTTTTTTTCTTAATAGACCAGCCGTTTGCCGAATTCGTTGAACTTTCTTAAGCTACAAAATGTCTAATTTTTTATTTTATTTTTAAAAAGTAAAATCTTTAAATGGTGATAACAACAATATATTTTAATTTCTTCAGCTACGCTTTGGTTTGAACATTTCTTGATCTAGACAGAAATATCTTTTGACCCATTTGATAGCTTTGACATTTGGTAGACCCTCGACCCTTGACCCTTGACCCTCGACCCTTGACCCTGGACGGTTACAGCATGTTCTCGTGTTGTTGTTTTGTTTGTTTTTCTCATTTACCTTTCGTTTGCTTGTTTGTTTCTTGGTTTTTTTTTTTTATAATTTTCGTCTCTTTTTTTCTGCCACTGCCCCGTACCTGTAGTACAATCACCTGGAGGATAATTTCAACAGCACCAGCAGTAAGTTAAAAGATTGTAAATGTGCCCTGGAAGACAGGAACCAGCAGATCACAGAACTCAATAATGAGTTGTGCTGTACCAGAGAGGACCTGGCTGAAACAGAGGAGAAACTGCGATTTGCTAACAATGAGGTTTGATTAGCTAATAGTGAGGTTTGATTTGCTAATAGTGATTGATTAGATAATATTGAGGTTTGATTAGCTAATAGTGAGGTTTGATTTGCTAATAGTGAGGATTGTTTTTGATAATAGTGAGGATTGACTTTCTAACAGTGAGGTTTGATTAGCTAATAGTGAGGTTTGATTTTGATAATAGTGAGGATTGACTTGCTAACAGTGAGGTTTGATTAGCTAATAGTGAGGTTTGATTTGCAATAGTGAGGATTGATTTTGATAATAGTGAGGATTGACTTTCTAACAGTGCGGTTTGATTAGCTAATAGTGAGGTTTGATTTGATAATAGTGAGGTTTGATTTTGATAATAGTGAGGATTGACTTGCTAACAGTGAGGTTTGATTAGCTAATAGTGAGGTTTGATTAGCTAATAGTGAGGTTTGATTAGCTAATAGTGAAGATTGACTAGCTAATAGTGAGGTTTGACTAGCCAATAGTGAGGTTTGACTAGCCAATAGTGAGGTTTGATTTTTTAATAGTGAGGACTGATTTGATAATAGTGAGGTTTGACTAGCCAATAGTGAGGATTGATTTGCTAATAGTGAGGATTGATTTGATAATAGTGAGGTTTGACTTGCTAATAGTGAGGATTGATTTGATAATAGTGAGGTTTGACTTGCTAATAGTGAGGACTGATTTGATAATAGTGAGGTTTGACTTGCTAATAGTGAGGACTGATTTGATAATAGTGAGGTTTGACTTGCTAATAGTGAGGACTGATTTGATAAAAGTGAGGTTTGACTTGCTAATAGTGAGGACTGATTTGATAATAGTGAGGTTTGACTTGCTAATAGTGAGGACTTATTTGATAATAGTGAGGTTTGACTTGCTAATAGTGAGGACTGATTTGATAATAGTGAGGTTTGACTTGCTAATAGTGAGGACTTATTTGATAATAGTGAGGTTTGACTTGCTAATAGTGAGGACTGATTTGATAATAGTGAGGTTTGACTTGCTAATAGTGAGGACTTATTTGATAATAGTGAGGTTTGACTTGCTAATAGTGAGGACTGATTTGATAATAGTGAGGTTTGACTTGCTAATAGTGAGGACTTATTTGATAATAGTGAGGTTTGACTTGCTAATAGTGAGGACTGATTTGATAATAGTGAGGTTTAACTTGCTAATAGTGAGGATTGATTTGATAATAGTGAGGTTTGACTTGCTAATAGTGAGGACTGATTTGATAATAGTGAGGTTTAACTTGCTAATAGTGAGGATTGATTTGATAATAGTGAGGTTTGACTTGCTTATAGTGAGGACTGATTTGATAACAGTGAGGTTTGACTAGCCAATAGTGAGGATTGATTTGCTAATAGTGAGGATTGATTTGATAATAGTGAGGTTTAACTTGCTAATAGTGAGGATTGATTTGATAATAGTGAGGTTTGACTTGCTTATAGTGAGGACTGATTTGATAACAGTGAGGTTTGACTAGCCAATAGTGGGATTTTATATGCTATTATTGAGGTTTGATCTGCTAATAGTGAAGATTACGGTTTTAATGTGACATCTGGGACATACTTTTATTGTACATTGTTATCTAGACTCTAGAAATTATCTTAATGGGGCAACATTCCCTGATCAGTTTCTGTACGTAATCTCACATCTTGCTTCATTGATGGATTTAAGATTTGCGGCCTGAAGAAAAAGATCAACGAACTGGACCGGGAGCTGACCGCCATGAAAGAGGAGAATTGCCAGGATGCCGAAGAACTGAACAAAGCTCACTGCAAGATACAGAGCCTGGAACACACCATTCGGTGCCAGGAGAATGAGATCAAAGCCTGCGCTAACTCTTTGTCTGAGAGAGAGAAAGAGGTTCGCATTCTTTTATTTTTACGTAACAGCTGTTATCAATCGTTTAATTAAAGTATCGATTTCTATAACGGGAGCCCATTAGCTCTACCGTAAGCGTACCAACTTAATGGTGTATATAGGTAGTTATGTGTGAGTTCACGTAGTCTGTAGTATCTATTTACTTTTTCAATGCATGGACTAGAGAGTTGTGACTTTGATGAGTTGACTGGTACATGACTAGAAGAAGCGGGTTAGTAAAGAATAAAGACGGTTAATATTTAAAGGCTTTAATGTCGACCTTTTCAGATTTGTGCAATGAAAAATGAGCTGCGAGATGCCAGGTGTGAAATAAACGAATTGAAGAATATCAACCAAGCGCAAGAGCGTGAAGTGAGTGTGGTTACTTATTGTGTGTGTAGTTTCTTATTGTGTGTGTGTTGTAGTTACTTATTGTGTGTATGCTTGACAGACTTCTGTGAACTTCATTACACAGTGTCCTGTCCCTTGAAACACCGCCCCCCCCTCCTCTTCCTTTTTTATGTAGCAAGAAATTTAGCTTTTATTATTAGCACGTGTACAATGCATGCTGTGTACTGGCCATGTCAGCTAATGACCTGTGTAAGTCAAGCGGAAGAAAAGTGGCCAAAGTAAGAGCCCAAATCAGTATGTGTGGTCCATGATGAGTCACGGTTTAGGCGGTTGAGATAGACCATAAGAGGTGAACAGACGTGGATCAAGTGTTGGACATAGAATATAAATTATACGGAATGCTTATCATCAGTTCACATGGACTGTTTCTCCGAAAGCCGCCATATTTGTGTATTATTGTATCGTGTGTCAATATTAAAAGAGGGACGGGTGGCCGAGTGGTGTAGAGCTCTCGGCTGTCGACCTTAGATTTCCTTGGTTCAAGCCTCGATGAGAACTAAGCCGGTAATATGTTCCTCTTGTCCACCCAGTTTTAAATGGGTACCTGGCTTAAGTTTTAAAAAGTAAAGGCGGCTGGGCGTTGTGCTAACCACACGAGGTTTAAGAAACATAAGAATTCTACACTTCATAATGTCCGATGGCCTTTCAGGGGCTAAGGGAACTCTTTTCACTATTAAAAAGGGGAAAAAAACGAATGACAGCGGTTTTTTTATCTCATTGTTAGAGGATTTTTTCAATAGCTGCACACTTTCTGTACAATTTATATTCTGCATTGCTGGCTATCATGTTGCTCCTAATCAAAACGTAATGAGAATCTTGTGTTCTTAGAAAAAAAAATCTGAAAAAAAGGAAATACTAGTTCAGATCTTGGTAAAGAATTTATAAGTGTATATCTTGGACTATGAATATGTCCAGTGAAATGTTTTATTTTATATGCATCTCCTCACTTCATTTATTGCGTCTAGAAATCAGCTTTTTTCATTTATTTTTAAAACCAGATGACGTATCGTGTATCTAAGTCCACATGAAGTAAAAGATACGACACATAACTTAATTATAGTTATTGTTTACTCTAACATAACCCTGTAGATATCTCAACTAAGTATCGACAATGAAAAACTCAAGTCCGATCTATGTGAGGCCTGCAACATGTACAACTCCCTGGCCAAGGTGAGTTGACCTACATACCTACCGGATGAAACAAGAAGCCCTAGATACAACATTGATTCAATGTATATGTTTCTGTCTCTACTTCAAATTCAAGCGAATGTTGTATAAGTTTATTTTTAAATTTATGGCATAAACATTAAACTTCGTGTGCGGATGTCTTATTAATAAATATGATTTTAAGTATAATACATTTACATTTTTTATATAAACGATGTCCAGTTTCCTACATGGGATGTGATTTATCTAGACAAAAATTATGTATTTCTATTTTATAATATTGTATTACCATTTACTGTATAATATGATATGATAGCTGCGTTGTTGTCTGTTTCATATTAAAATTAGGCTCATACAATTCTCTGCTGAATTTATCTTATCTTCGTGATGTATCGTACATTTATCTGGTTTCATTTATTTTCTCCTCTAAACAATTTATGTTACAAGAGGGCAGAATGTTTGGAGAAAGAACTTTGTAACTGTCAGAAGAAAGTCCAGCAATTGGAGGTAAGGGCAGTGAACTCGTCATTTATCCTGTGTGATTTGATGCCCAAATAATCAGAAATGTATGTCGTTAATTTTCACTAGAAATTTCCTTAGAGAACTTATTACATATTTTTTTTAGGCGATGGGGATTAATTCTCTGATATTTGAAAGGTGTTTCAGGCGGTTTGTAGAATTTTAATTACAAGAAAGGCATTATCAATATATGTTTGTATTTTCTTGTAAGAATAATTGATTCTTCATTACATTTTATTTTCTTTATCGACGATGCGGAATCGGTTTTTGTTCACATTGTTCCAGTGGCATCGGGTAAATTAACTTGAATTTGATTAATTAAACTCCTTGTCTATGGACAGTGTGACATCCAGGAGATGACCAAACAGTTAGAACAAGTTTGTAGTGACAAGTCCTACTGCCTGAAACAGGTCAATAAGCTAGAAATGGACCTCGGCTCCGCTTGCAATGAAATTCGAGATCTGAATAGTCAGGTGAATAAATTATTATATATTGTATCTATAGACAGGTGATTAAATATATTGTATCTATAGACAGGTGAATAAATATAGTGTATCTATAGACAGGTGAATAAATATATTGTATCTATAGACAGGTGAATAAATATATTGTATCTATAGACAGGTGAATGAATATATTGTATCTATAGACAGGTGAATGAATATATTGTATCTATAGACAGGTGAATAAATATATTGTATCTATAGACAGGTGAATAAATATATTGTATCTATAGACAGGTGAATGAATATATTGTATCTATAGACAGGTGAATGAATATATTGTATCTATAGACAGGTGAATAAATATATTGTATCTATAGACAGGTGAATGAATATATTGTATCTATAGACAGGTGAATGAATATATTGTATCTATAGACAGGTGAATGAATATATTGTATCTATAGACAGGTGAATAAATATATTGTATCTATAGACAGGTGAATAAATATATTGTATCTATAGACAGGTGAATATATATATTGTATCTATAGACAGGTGAATAAATATATTGTATCTATAGACAGGTGAATATACATATATTGTATCTATAGACAGGTGAATAAATATATTGTATTTATAGACGGGTGAATATTGAAATATAAACACATCGCTCTGTCACCTAAATAATTATATTGAAAATCCCAGACTGACAATGATATATTTTAATCCAGATAACTATGATTGAACAGTACAAAATGGTTGGAGAGGGGGGTGTGATGCTGAGTATCGTTAATGCCCAGCAGGACATTGAGATTAAAGAATCAATTCCACTCGCACCTTTTAAAAGGACCCGAAGGAGTGCAGGGTCTTTATGGGACTCCCACAGCATTATATCTATAGAATGATTAAAAAAAAAAAGTAAAGTTGCCTTAGCCCAAACGAACCATTGGGGCAGATAAAGTGTTTCAACTGTTTCAATAACATCGGCATATGAAGGGATTGTGTGGTTAGCACAACTTAATTAAGTCAGGTATCCATTTAAAGCTGGGTGGAGTTGTGGGACGACATAGAAACATATTTCACCTGGGAAAAAATCCCATGAGTCTTACTTAGGATCGAACCCATGACTCTCAGGACGACAGTCGAGTATTTACACCACTCGGCCACCCATCCCACATAGGGTGATTCTCCCCTTGAAAACAATTTTGAAAGAGACATCCTTGTCCACTCCTTCCCCCCCCCCAATCGGTAGAGTAGCTAGCATTTATGACGCCTGGGTGGACTGAAAGATGCCCCCCTCCGTACCCATGGTGCCAAAAATAAGTACAAAAGTGGTGACAATGCCAACCCTTACTGGTGGTCACCTGGGAGAGACCGCCACCCTCCACCTTACTCTAGTAAATCCAATACACCCTTTCCATTATTTTGACGACGTCACTGAACAGTGACCGGATTAGAGAAAGTAAAGAGAGAATGCAGAGTGGGGGAGGGTTGGGGATACTGTTATTCCAAATGTTTTACTTTCATTTTGACCAGATCGAGGAGTACAAGGGGAGATTATGTCGGAAAGACGAAGACTTGAGAGAGGCTGAGGCCGAGATTAGAAGTCTGGACAGTCAGAATCAAAAACTGGAAGTCCGGGTAAATTGTTCCTCTGCCGCTTTGATGCAATATTTTCTAAACGTTCTACGAAGTTTTCATTGTGTCCGTTTTATTCAGAAGTCTGATAAAATATTTGAATCGGTACTACCAGGTAGCCGAGAGGAGTAGAGCGATTGACTCACGACTAGATGGTCCCCGGTTCTATTTTCGGAAAGAATATTTTCAGTTCCTGGAGAAAGTCCCCAAAGTCCACTCTACTTTAAATGGGTACATGACTATAGTTGGGGAAACAAATGACACTGAGCTTTGTGCTAGCCACACAATCAGTAAAATGTACCGTGGCTACAGGATCAGATACTACACTTCATCTGAGCTCATAGTCCTTTAAGGGCTGAAGGAACTTTATTTAACATTTTGAATAGTGATTTTTTTTTTATTTTATTTTTTTTTTATAACGCTATAAACATTTTGTGAACCCTGCGTTGGGCCGTGAAACAGATTTTTTTCATATATTTAATAGTCTATGCAGAAAATGATTCTAATGCTATCTGTAAATTTCTAAATTAACATCTTTTGACAACATGCAAAATTTTCCAGAATCTGTATGCTTCTACTTTGCAAACTCTATAAACGTAAATGTTTAAATTTAGCAGTTAGTTAAATTGGACTAAGGATCTACATAATAAATTATCGGAGTTTGTTTGATATTGTCATTTTATTTTCATGTCCAGTTAAAAGATATGGAGGATCACACCCGATGTTTGAAAGAACACATTCAGAACATACAACAGACAGCGTCTTGCGAAGTAAGTCATTTCAGAGTCGTATGGTTTGGGTGCCCTATGCAGCAAATTCCATAGATGTCTGTACATTCCTAATAATATCACCAAAAAAATTTAAAACAGGTTAATACTACAAAGGGGCCCCTTCAGCAATGGTGTTCGCCTTTTTTGCCTTTCAATAAGAACGGGCCTGTTATTGTCCAGTGCAAGTAAAAAAAAAGACTAATATAATCACGTAAATAAAACCCTAACTTAAATGAGATAAGTCTAAGAATTAAAAGTCACATAAAAAACTCAAAATAAAAGCCCATGGTGTTCTAAGTATCTATATAAATAATAGCAGTGTGGGTTTTGCGTTTAATCGAAAGTAAAGAATTAATACAACTGTATTTTATTTTAAAATCGTCTAACGTAAACAACAGTAATAAAAATTATGAAAAGATCGGATCTTTTCGAAACGAAAAATAACCTATCCTACTGAACAAACCTAAGTGAATGTAACTCTATGCAAACGTTTTGCAGGGTACAGCTAGTTATTGAAATTATGCGTTTAAAATGTTTATTTTCAATGCTGTAACTAATCATGTGTTTTATAATTGTGTGACTCTAGGATTCTAGGTACCAGCAAGAGATCCGAAGATTGAAGTGTGACCTGGAACAAGAGAACAACTGCAGACGAGAGTTGGAGTACCAGATTGCCAGCAAGGATCAACTCATCAATTCACTCAGATATAAATGTGGCTGCAAGTGAAGCCAAAACTTTTTTTATAAAAAATGTATTTCTTTCACCTTGGAACAAAGATTTCCGTTTCATAGCTTTTTTTTTTACTTTTTTTTTTAAATCTTTGGAACAGCCACATTGAATGGTTGTTTCTTTATAAATAGATGGAATGAATTCTAATTTGTAGCGTCTTTTAATGCATAGCCCTGTTTGGGCGCTTGTTTGAAAACAAAGTCTTTTCAATGTACATCGTGTCCTGTTTTAAAGTATACAGTAAACAAGAAATAAAGCTTTGTAAGCATCTGAAGATGTTTACTATATTATACAATGATAAGGCCTATAATACAGGGCCCTCTTGGTGAAGGTGGAGGGGTTGATACTAAAAGCTTATTTGATTATGGCAGTAATAACATACAACAGACAGCATCTTACGAAGTATAACGTTTCAGATAATCAGATGGTAAAGTCCAGTCAGTTCAATTTTCATTTAATAATAGAGAAATATCACTAAATAATTGATGTCTGTATCTTGTGGATATTAACTGTATAAGTATGTCTGTCTAAAATGTTACAATAAACATATAAACTGTATGTAAATAGATCAAATGAAGTAATAAAGAGAAGATGTAGGCCTACGTAAATTTATATTATGCTAGATTTTATTTTATTATTTTTTCATTATTTATTTGAAATGTTAATTGGCTATAGGAAATTTTAGGATTTGATTTCTATTTTATTTATCAATCATTAGGTCTGTTTAGGGACAAATGTAACACTTTAATTTATATTTACTAAAAGAAAAAAAAAGTAAGAAATGCACACAATTGAATTCGTAATAATAAATATTAATTCATGACATAACTGTAAATATTTGTGTCCTTTGCCTTTCTTTGTGTGTCTTTGTGTTTTTCTTTTAATATTGTATACCTGAAAGGTGTTAAGACTATATCATATCACTTGTACTGACAGCTGGCGAAATAGTCTAATAGTGATTTCGATATCGGATACCAAGATAAGAGGTTTTACTACATCAAATTAGATAAATTCTTTACAGAGCCAGATCAAAGTAAATTATAAGACTGCAGCACAAATTGAATGTTGCATCTATTCAAAATGGATTGACTTCAATCTATCGCACAATGTGTTTCCAGAAATCCTGGTGCCTGTGGCTGTTGTAGTTCGGAGTGACAAGTAACTGCAAAGAAATATTTAGCTGATTAAAACATGTCGCAATAATAGAGAGAGAACAATTTAACTGAATAATTTAGAAAGGAATGGCGTAGAAGAAATCTTTTAATACAATCTTTAAACTGAACGGCCTGGTTCAAGCACTGGGGATTAAAGTAAGGGTGCGGACGTCGCTCCTTGGTGCCCCCCTCTCCCCCCCTCACACACACAGACACCCAACATTGTTAGTTTCCTTTAGTTTGCAAAAAAGTAACTGGCGTAGTGCAGAGTATACCATCTGTCGTTATACTGTATTCACTAGAAACATTTGAACTCACGTTTATCAGCCACGATTATGGGTCACGTTACTTCTTTTGTGATGTTTTCTACCTAGTCAAGCTCACCTCAACTCCCTTGTTAGAGTTTATTGATCTTAAAATTTGTATCACAATAAGCGGTTGTCTCATTGATAATTTTTAGAGCATTTTCGAAAAAAAATGCTCTATTGTCCCCGTTTTGTCTGTCTGTCTGTCATCACCCTAGATCTCAACAACCATAAGTCCTAGACCCATGATGTATATATCATTCTGTAGGTCTTGGCCTGCCAAGAAAACACTTTGGTCCATTTCGCGATCTGACCTCTGAGGGCCGAAAAAGGGGGCGTTTTAAGTACCGTTTTTTACTATATAAGCTATATTAACAAAAGAAGGCCCTATATCTCAGCAACCATAAGTCCTAGACCCATGATGTATATATCATTTTGTAGGTCTTGGCCTGCCAAGTGTACATCAAAAGTTCATTTTGCGATTTGACCTCTGAGGGCCGAAAAAGGGGGCGTTTTAAGTACCGTTTTTGCTTATATTTTAAATATAAATGATAAAAGTTAATCAAAGGGGCGTAATCATTATTTATTTTTGTAACAGTTATTCAACATGATTACTTCCCTCTCAATATCTATGGCTGTAACCCGGAAAAAAATACGGATTTCGTCCGGCGTAACCGTAGCCACTTCGTACACGAAAATGCTCTAAAATGTCCTTTGTCCGAAACGGAAAAGACTTAAATTGCTTGTTTCATTTCTTTACCCTATTATGTATATCCTACTTGACAGAGATGTCCTTACTTTTCTAAGGGGGTTTAAACAAAGGAACAGTTAGAGCCATAAGCAAAGCAAGTTAGTGTCATATTCAAACGAATAGTTAGGGCCATACGCAAGGGAACAGTTAGGGCCATATTCAAACGAATAGTTAGGGCCATACGCAAGGAAACAGTTAGATCCTTAAGAAAGGGAACTGTTAGGGCCATAAGCAAGGAACAGTTAGGGTCATAAACAACTATATCTTTGGCGGATCTAGTCAAAGTACCTATGGTGATCTGAATAAAGGTACATTTCAGGTTAGGAAATATTTCATCCTGACGCCCTTGGCAATTTATCTGAACGGCCTTTGTTGTGGCTGGCCATAAGTATCCGCCTACTTCGCATATTTCATAAAAATAGCTCAACTTTCAGAAACTGGTTAGAGCAGTAACCAATAATATATATAAAAAGTGTCAATTAATAGCTATGGAATAAACTATTAATATAAAAGATGTAATGCTTTTACAACAACAAAATCATTTTCCCTTTTCTGATGTGTGTAAACTTTGCTTTTTAATCTTTGAGCACGTTTTTCTAATATGCACGCAAATCACAAATGGGGAATGAAATATTTCCACTATTTTTAATATTATGAATTGAATACATTAGCAATTCTATTGGCTAAAGTAGCTTATACGGGAAAAAAAATTCAGCATTGTTTCTGCTGATTCACGCGCTGATTTTCAGGAGGGGGAAAAGGAAGTTCAAATTTTAATAAGCTAACCGGAAGTCTTCGATGCCAAAGCTACTCACAAAATAAAACTATTTTTCATACATTTCAGTGCAATAGTGGCTGCAGGAAATGGAACTAGACAAATGAACTTGTGTAAGTGGGCGACTGAAAAAAGGGTCTCATTCTATTGATGTTTTCAAAACTTTTGAGCCAAGCAACCTCAAATTTGTTTACGTCAAGAACAAAAATATAAAAAATGTATTGTAAGCTTACTAGATTGCTCCTATATATACTATTATTCATGGCAGTCTCAATATATGAACCCACTGGGCCCTTGTCGGGGACAGCTCATCACTAACCAGTGTGGGGCCCTGATGTCAAAAGTTTAAGAAAATCCTCCTAAAACAATCATTTCCTCTGTTGGGGGGGTCTCTACTCTGCCGGGGCACCAACGCTCCAAAAGCCCTGCACCGATTGTAACAGTGCCAGCAGCCAGGCCACAAAAGTATAGGGAGCTTTTGATAATCGACCAGTTACATTTCATTTTTGTGATTGGCCTTGTGGGGACCCCAGGAAACTGGTTGGGTCAGGGCCTCAGGGGGCTACAAAGATGTGACTGTTTATCTTCTTCTTCCTTTGACTCTACAGCCCATTTAGGGCCCTGGCCAGCCATACTACTCTTTTCCACTTTTCCCGATCCATTGTCTTCTTCCTCCACTCTCTCACTCCTATGGCTTTAAGGTCTTTCTCCACTTCCTCCAACCATCTGCCTCTTGGTCTGCCTTTAGGCCTTTTCTCATTGGGTGTTGCCTTATATATTGCTTTTGGACCTCTGTTGTTTTCCATTCTTTCTATGTGTTCTACCCACCTCAATCTATTCATTTTAATTTCAGCTGTTATATTTGGTTATTCGTACAGTTCGTACAGCTCTGAATTGGTTCTGCTGATGGTCCATGTTTCGCTACCATATGTTACTGCTGGTCGGATCATTGTTTTGTATATGGTGACTGTTTAGACACTAAATAAATTATGATATATTTTTTTCGTTTAAATTAATAATTTATCAAAAAGAAGTTTTATAGTTGTTACTAATAATATAAATATATTTAAAATATACAATAATATATATTTTCAGATATAAATTTAAAAAAATAGAAATCTTATTAAAATGTTGAAATAGATAATTACTCACAAGTCTTAGCAGTCCATAATTTGAATTTATTACACACAGAAAAGTTCATAACAAAGTTTCTGGCTTTTCTGTTATTGTTTCTATTCTCCAGAGAACTGGTCTTAATCTGGAGTGTCATTCTCCCAAGTCGAATTCCACACATGGCTGATGATTATGTAAGAAAATCTTCAGTTTTCATTTGAA